>SJYW01041949.1:1080531-1106676 GCA_006410735.1 Raphicerus campestris | reverse complement strand
GTGTCTATTTGGTGATGCTCTGCCCAGGCTGTAGAGGATATACCCCAAGGACCACTCCCTTCTCCATCTCCCATGGGACAGTCACAGCATCACCTGTCCTTTCGGAGGCTTGCTCTCCAGATATAGAGTTGACTTGTTTAATACACAGTCGCTGCTTGGTTAGCAAGATGGAAGAGGTCGGGAAATCGGTTCAGGGTCAACTGAAAGCGGAGGCTCCCCTTCCCACGTCCTTCCTCGTTATGCCCGGTCTGGACCTCACTTTATGATGGGAACAAGAGGGGTGAGAGAGTTCCCATTAACACATCAGATTTATTTTACTTTTTAATATTATTATGTTTATTTGTTATTTTAAAAATACTTTATTTGTTTATTTAGTTGGCTGTGCTGGATCTTTGTCGCAACACACAGGGCCTTGATTGCAGCACACGGGTTCTTTTTGTTAATTGTGGCTTGTGGGATCTAGTTCAGTGACCAGGGATCAAACATGGGCCCCTGGCCTTGGGAGCATGGAGTCTTAGCCACTGGACCACCAGGGAAGTCTCAGATGTACTTTAAAGGATCACAGGCTGCTACTCACTCAAAGTTGAACCCAAGTTTCAAGTTTCTCACTGTTCAAAGAAATAGAGAGCTTTTTTAGAGACAGTGCCAAGGAATTATTGAGAGAAGCACTCTGCCCCTTTAGACAAGAAGAGGGCATTAGGGATTAGTTAGACTCAAGATCTCCAGCATACATTCAGAGGAGTGGGCTAGATGAAGCCTTTATTCTAATAAGCATACAAAGTGAAAGTTGCTCAGCCGTGTCTGACTCTTTGTGACACCATGAACTATACATACAGTCCATGAAATTCTCCAGGCCAGAATACTGGAGTGGGTAGCCTATCCCTTCTCCAGGGGATCTACCCAACCCAGGAATCCAGCTGGGGTCTCTTGCATTGCAGGTGGATTCTTTACCAACTGAGCTATCAGGGAAGCCCTTTTATTCTAATAAGTAGCCACTAAAATCTGTTGGTCTGCAGGATGTGTGTGTGTGTGTTTATGGCTAAACAATGCTGTAGAATTTCCTACCATCTATTAATTTTTTTGTAAGCTCTTTAAAAAGTATAATTGATAGCTGAACAACAACAGGCTGGAAGAAGATGATGTCACTACTCAGCTATTTATAGATCTCCATTCCCTGAAGAGTGCAGAGCTTGATATTTAGACTGTGAAGGCCTGTGGGTAGGACTCCTGCCCAGTTCTGTGCTTCCTGCTGTATGCATCACATGGCTGTCTCATGATATCCGCTGTTAACCACCTGTTTATAAGCAGGAAGCTGAAATATGAAGCCAGCATCTAAATGGAGAATGGAATTACCCAGTTCTATTTTCCCACATTTTTTTCACCAAGCTTTTCCATATATACATATATATATACACACCAGAGAAAAACAGTGTTTGAAGCAATTCCAACCTAGATGTACGGTCAGGAGTAAAAAGAAAAAGTGCTGTCTTTTCACAGAATGAAGAAAGAAAGTTGAGTGAACAGAGATCAATATTGAAGATCAGTTACTGAAGACAGTAATCCTGTGACTTTGCTTTTAATGAAATTTAGGCTAGAAACCATGGTTCTTGGTCTGGGTCCAGAGGTTCACTGACTGCTTATTCAAGTCCATAGAGAACCTTTCTGGAACCTGAGTGATTCTTTGCGTAGAAGACCCCCTAGAGTCTGCTTTTGTATTGAGTCGAGCTGTTGTTTGCTGCTGACCGAGACCTGTAGCAATCCTGCTCTTTGCTGTTGCTGTTCACTCGGTAAGTCATATCAGCTCTTTGTGACCCCATGAACTGTAGCCCGCCAGACTCCTCTGTCCATGGGATTCTCCAGGCAAGAATACTAGAATGGGTTGCCATGCCTCCTCCAGGGGATCTTCCCGACCCAGGGATCGAACCTGAGTCTCCTGAATTGACAGGCAGATTCTTTACTGCTGAGCCACCAGAGAAGTCCCATAGCAATCTTGAGGACCCAGAAAAGATAGACTCATCTTGTTCAGATAACATCCAAATTAATCCTGAAATAGAACTGGTTTCTTTGATTCTTCTGAATCAGCATGACCCCCAGGATAGTCTGTTAGCAAGAGGATCAAGGAAGAACTAACTAGAACTCTCGAGGGAAGTGAGGAAGGCAACTTCAGCTAGAGCAAATCTTTGAACACTGAGAACAAGTCTGAGCCACAGTGGGATGTGACCACAGACAGGAACTCTCTGGACCAGAGAAGGCTTTTCAGAACCATGGTCAGCAACTCCTGCTGCTATTGGTATACCAAGTTCAGTTCAGTTCAGTTCAGTCGCTCAGAAGAGCTACAGTAAAATATCCTGCTCCATATTCTATCTCCCAACCATACTGGCTTGTGACTAAGGGCAGCTTTGGTGGGGAAGGTGGGCGCACAGAGCCGGTTTTTCAGAACCACAGCCAGCAGCAGCCCACACTAAAAGCCCCAGATAGAGAGAGACTCCTTTGTACAGGAGCAATTCTTTGCTGACACTGCATTGAAAATCACTGCAAGTATAACCACTGCCCATCCAGACACCATGCTGTTTCAAAACTTTACACACACATAAATAAGTTTATATAAAGTTGGTCTGTCCCTTTTATAGCCTCTTCTATGAGGTGAGAAGTATCATGATCTCAATCAGAATTTTACAAGGAATTCCATTGCTTTCTAGGAGACCATGGTAACCTCCTGTAGGTCACATGGTGCCAAAGTGACAATAACCAGATTTTCCGGTTCATGATCTTCTCTGCAGACCAGCTGATCACATGAATACCTACTGATCAGGGCGGAATCATAACACTTTGTCTGTTGCCATCACATGTAGCAGAGAGAAGTTAGTGAAAAGATACCAGGAAGGAGGGACTAATATGGCTAGATCATTTCTCACATAATCTCTTCCAGACAACTTCCCACTTATAATGAAACTTTTTTTTCTAATAGTCTGCAACTTAGATAGGATATTTCCATGTGTATTTTGCCTCCCCCCTGCATCATTACAATGTTATAAATAATACTTTCTCAGTAGCAATAATACTTTCTCAATAGCAATAATAATAGTACTAGATTCTATTCTAAATGTTTTACATGTGTGGTCTCATTAATTTTCATAACTTTGGTTCTGCAAGGTGCACATATTGCCCCATTTGTGGTTAATTTAAGACTAAAATTTAGAGAGGCTAAGCAACTGCTCCAGGGGATCTTCCCAACCTAGGGATCAAACCGGGGTCTCTCACACTGCAGACAGATTCTTTACCCTCTGAGCCACTAGGGAAGCCCCAAGCAACTGCTAAATGTTATCTGCTGCTGCTGCTGCTAAGTTGCTTCAGTCGTGTCTGACTCTGTGCGACCCTATAGACGGTAGCCCACCAGGCTCCCCTGTCCCTGGGATTCTCCAGGCGAGAACACTGGAGTGGGTTGCCATTTCCTCCTCCAATGCATGAAAAGTGAAAGTGAAGTCACTCAGTCATGTCCAACCCTTAGCGACCCCATGGACTGCAGCCCACCAGCCTCCTGCATCCTATCCAGCTACTAAATATTACCTGTCCAACAGAGAGTAAAGCCAGGATTGAACCTATTCTTCCAGCCACTGTACTATATTAAGAGCCATTATTTTAGCCTCCTCCTCTCCCTTCCTCATGACTTCTTTCAACTACTGAAATGGATTTGGTGTTTGGAATTATAGCTCATGTAGATATTGGTGATCTTGTGTCTCACATGGTTTGAGATTTTGGCTTAGCTGACTTTCAGCTGACTCTCATATCCAATTGTAAGTCATTGTGTAATGACCCCTCTGGCTGTCTTGTTTTTATCACAAACAGTTCAACCAAGGGAATGATAAGAAAAGCGTTCACCCATGTACAGTCTTTCTGTCAGCCTTGGTGCTATCTCACTGTTCATTGCCCTTAATTCAAGCAGATGAGTCAGTCACTCATACTTTCTGTGTAACTACTGGGTTCTCCAGGTGATCTCTCTCACCTTGATGTTGGCTTTCCTGGACACTGCCCCACTCTCTGTATAATATAACCGTCACAGAGCCCATGCCCATTAACTAGGCTGTAGATGCACCCCCTCGTCTATGTCTTGATACTTAAACACAGCTAGTTGCAGGGAATCAACAGAAGAATGGAGCTGGGTCCCAGTGGTGCTCAGTGACTGTCAGGGCTGAATCTCATTGCCAATGTCAAGACAGTCCTTCCTGTCTGGGGTGGTGTCCTCTGTCTCTTCCTGTGAGTGACCTAGAATGCTGTGACTTCTTGTCATTGGGAAACAATCCACGATCACTGGACAGAAGGGTAACTCTGCAGCTTAGGTCTGCAGCAGGGCCTATGGCAGATTACAGACCTTGAATTCAGAGAGCCACGACTCTTTGTTTTTTCCTTTTGCAAGTTTATTTCGTGAAGAAGAATTGGGACCAGTCTCTCTCTGACCTCTTTCTTCCTTTGGCATCCTCAGGTGGTGCCCGCTTCCATGCTGTGATACATTCCCCACCTCTGTGCTCTGAGGCACTGATGGGTCTCAGAACAGGCCGCGAGTCCTTAACCTTTGTGTGGAATGTGTAATGACATCTATACAGTCTGCTCCTCAAGAGCTCGCATGGTCTGTGTGCGCCTTGCATGGAAAAGCAGAAAGGTGATGGGGAAATAGAATAGAGCTTAGGGCCCTGCTCCTTCAGATTGTGGATGACGCTTACACGGCAATGGGGTTCTCAGCTCTCCTGGAAGTGATAGTGGTACCTGGAGATCTACCTAATGTCTGTAAGACCTGCTGGGGATTTCCAAAGCACGAAAAGCAAAAGGTTCCAGAGGAGACTGGGATTCACCAAACAAAAGGAGTTCACCATTCATCATCACTAGGGGCTTTCCAGGTGGTCTAGTGGTAAAGAATCTGCCTGCCAGTGCAGGAGATGAGGAGACATTGGTTCAATCCTTGGGTCAAGATCCCCTGGAGTAAAAAAATGGCAACTCACTCCAGTATTCTTGCTTGGAAAATGCTATGGATAGAGGAGCCTAGCGGGCTGGGCTCAGTCCATGGGGCCTCAAAGAGTCAGACATGACTGAGCAGCTGAGCACAGAGCTACGCATCACTGGATGTCTTAGGGAGAATGACTGGGTCTCTTCACCTGCTTGTTTATTCAGCAAAACTTTATTGAGCATCTTCTTGTGTGTGTGCCAGGAGTTGTGCTAAATAGCAAACAAAACAGGTTAAAAACTCATGGTCATGGCACTTACATTCAGATAATAGACAAATAAAGAAAATGTTAGTAACAAGGAACAAAAATCAAAGCAGGGGGTGCAGATATGAAATATTGTTGGAGGGGGGTGCTAAAATTTTAGATGGGCTAGCCAGAGAAAACTCCAGCAAGAAACTGACTTAACTAATATTTTAATGGAAAATTTTAAATACACTCCAAAGTAGTGAAGAGAGCATCATTAACTTCATGTACGCGTGACCCAGAGAAAGTGGTTCTTGAGTAAAAAGACCTGAGGGTAGTGAGGAGTGGGGCACACAGATGTTGGGGAGAGAGTGTTGCAGGTTCCTTCAAAGACCCTGGGGCAGAAGCTAGCCTAGAATGTTTGAGGAACAGCAAGGAGGCCATTCAGGCTGGATGGGGGAAGACCAAGGGAGGGTGGTGGGAGAGGATGTCAGAGGGGAAATCAGCTGGTATCCTGGGGGAGGGGTCTTGGGGTCATAATACAGACTTTGGGTGGTTTTTTTTTTTTTAAACTTTAGTCACCATGTTGCACATTAGATTCTCGGACCTTACTGATCTTGAGCTGAAAGTTTGTACTATTTTTCCAAATGCGCCCTGTTTCTCCCAGTCCCTAATTCCTGGCAACCTATTCTACTTTCTGTTTCTCTGAGTTCTATTTTAATTTTTTAAGATTACACATATAAGTCAGATCGTGTAGTATTTGTCTTTCTGTACAAATTTGTCTGGCTTATTTCGAGTCCTTCTGTACTAGAAGGACTGATGCTGAAGCTGAAACTCCAATATTTTGGTCACCCATGCAAACAGCCGACTCATTGCAAATGTCCCTGCTGCTGGGAAAGATTGAGGGCAAGAGGAGAAGAGGCGTCAGAAGATGAGATGGCTGGATGGTATCACCAATGCACTGGACTTGAACTTGGGCAAACTGGGAAATGGTGAGGGATAGGGAGGCCTGGCGTGCTGTAGTCCATGGGGTCGCAGAGTCAGATATGACTCGGCGAGTGAGCAACACTGGCTTATTTCACTTAACATAATGCCCTCAAGCTCTATGCATGTTGTCACAAATGGCAGAATTTTCTTCATCTCATGGCCACATAATATGGTGTTTTATATATAGTCACTGCAGTTTGGTTAGCCATGTATTNAGAGTCAGATATGACTCGGCGAGTGAGCAACACTGGCTTATTTCACTTAACATAATGCCCTCAAGCTCTATGCATGTTGTCACAAATGGCAGAATTTTCTTCATCTCATGGCCACATAATATGGTGTTTTATATATAGTCACTGCAGTTTGGTTAGCCATGTATTTGTTGATGGACACCTAGGCTGTTTCCATATCTTGGCAATTGTGAATAATGCTGAAATGAACATGGGGTGGGTACAAATATCTCTTTGAGATAGTGATTTCATTTCCTTTAGACAGTCTATCCAGGCGACTTCACTTTCACTTTTCACTTTCATGCACTGGAGAAGGAAATGGCAACCCACTCCAGTGTTCTTGCCTGGAGAATCCCAGGGACGGGGGAGCCTGGCAGGCTGCCGTCTATGGGGTTGCACAGAGTTGGACACGACTGAAGCGATGCAGCAGCAGCAGCAGCAGCAGACAGTCTATCCAGAATTGGAATCACTGGACTGTATGGTAGTTCTATTTTTATTTTTTGAGAAACTCCCATACTGTTTTTCCGTAGTGGCTGTACCAATCTACTTTCCCACCAGTATTACACAATGGCTACTTTCTCTCCACATCCTCACCAACGCTTGTTAATTATTGTCTTTGATGATAGTCATTCTAACAGGTATGGTATAAGAGGTCATTGTGGTTTTGATTTGCATTTGCCTGACGAGTCAGTGATGTTGAGCTTCTTTTCATATTCCTTTTGGCCACTAGAATATCTTCTTTTTAAAATTGTCTATTCAGTTCCTCTGCTCAGTTTTAAATCAGATTATTATTTTTTTTTTGCTGTTGTGTGGGTTCTTTATGTACTTTGAATATTAATCCCTTATCAGATACAGGATTTGAAAATATTTTTTCTCATTCTGTAGGTTGCCTTTTCATTTTGTTGATGGTTTCCTTTGCTGTGCAGAAGTAAGTTCTTTGGATTTTGAAGTAAGATCTTGAGGTTTTGATCTCACTGACATGGGGAGTCACTGCAGATTATTAAAGAGATGAGATGATTCATATTTTAACAGGATCCTTCTCATTTCAGTGAAGGATAGACTATGGGGACAAAAGCAGCATATTTTTTTTTCTTCAGGGAAGGTCTATTACATGGTAATAATCCAGGTGAAAGAGAACGGTATTGGATTAAAACAGTCACATGAGGGCTAGGAAGGAGTGGTTGAAATGTGGATATATATTTGAAGTCTAAAATAATGATAGACTGGTTGTGGATATGAGAGAGAAAATTCAAGTCTGACTCCAAGGTTTTGGGCCTGAACAGCTGGAATGGTGGCTTTCCCCACGTTCTCAATTGTAAATTGTTGATGCTGCTGCTGCTCTTAACAAATGGATTACTGAGAGACTCTGAGTGAATTGATGAGCCAGCAATGCCATTTTAGATTCCTTGGGCAGAAGGCACCTCTTCAGGAGATAATATTGTGGCACCTAATTGGTCATCTCTACATAGATGTGTTTATCATGTTTTGGAGTTTCTTAAAGAGTTGAAGCTGGTTAAACATTACTTTCTTAATACATAGGTACTATTTGTAGATTGCTATGTATCTTGCATGCAGCGAATCCAATCACATTCATTTTGTTTAATCCTTAAAGCAAACCTGTTGAAAAGATCTTGGTATCCTTACTTTGGGGCTTCCTAGCTGGCACTAATGGTAAAGAACCCACCTGCCAGTGCAGACACAGGTTTGATCCCTGGGTCGGGAAGATCCCCTAGAGGAGGAAATGGCTCTTCAGTGTTCAAGAAGCCCTTCCAGCGTTCTTGCCTGGAGAATGCCATGGACGGAGGAGCCTGGCAGGCCACGGTCCATGGGGTGGCAAAGAGTGGGACACGACTGAAGCTACTTAACACGCATGTACTTACTTTACAGATAAGAAAATGGAAGATCAGTGAATTTACAAGGAAAAATGGCCATGATCCCTCAGCCTGTCTGTGGTACAGCTGCCATTTAAACCTAAGTGTGTCTAATTCTAAAGTTTTTTCTCTTAACTGTTGACAGTCTACTGCAGGGGCCCCCTACTTCTGGGATCTAATGCCTGATGATCTGAGGTGGAGCTGATGTAATAATAGAAATAAAGTACACAATAAATGTAACATGCTTGAATCATCCCCAAACCGTCCACACCCCACTCCCTGGTCTGTGGAAAAAGTGTCTTCCACGAAACTGGCCCCTGGTGCCAAAATGGTTGTGGGTTGCTGGTCTACTGCCTTCCACTTCCTTTTTTTTGCTCAAAACCCAAAAGCCCCCCTCTTTTGATCAGAGTTCTCCCATCTCTTTGTAGCAAAAAAGTATTTTAAAACTTCTCCATAATACCACAGTCTTGACATACAAAGATGATAGTGGTCCTTTTATCTTTAATGTGAGTTATAAAATTGTTCCTGATTGATTATTTGACTTGATTTTATGGTATTTTGTTTCATGGAAAAATTTACTTAAAAATCACATCTGTAGATTCTTTTTATGGGGTTAGGGCTTAGTGTCATATTTAGCAAGGCTGTCTGAATGAGATTATAAAATGATTTCCTAATTCTAATGATTTCATTTTATGTTTAACTGTTTGCTCCATCTGAAATTTACTTGGTGTATGTTGTGAAGCAGTGTCCACTTTTCACTTTTCTCGGGTTCTAAAGATCTGTGTGGGGCTTCCCTGGTAGCTCAGTGGTGAAGAATCTGTCTGCAGTGTAGGAGCAACAGGAGACACGGGTTCAGTCCCTGAGTGGGAAAGATCCCCTGGAAGAGGGCATGACAGCCCACTCCAGTAATCTCTCCTGGAGAATCCCCATGGACAGAGGAGCCTGACGGGCTATGGTCCGTAAGGTTGCAAAGAGTCAGACACGACTGGAGCTGCTTAACACGCAAAGACCTGTGTGATCATCACTTACTGAGTAATCCCTCCCTGTCCCCGTTGACTCGAAATAAATGTTGCCCTTGTGGTTTATTATATATTCCAATATGCTTTTCAGTCTATTTCTGGCCTTTCTATTCAGTAGATCTGACTGTACCTTGTCAGGCTACACTGTTTTAACTATTAATATTATATAGCTTTGTAATTTAAAAAAATTTTTTGATGTATATCATTTTTAAAGTCTTTTTTTGAATTTGTTACAACATTGCTTCTTCTTTTTCTTAATGTTTTTGGCCACAAGGCATATGAGATTTTAGCTCCCCAGACCAGAACCCACACCTCCTGCATTAAATGACGAAGTCTTAACTGTTGGGCAGCCAGGGAAGTCCCCTGTAATGTTTTTTAAAATCATTTATTAGTAGTCTGCTATTACTCCTGTTTTTTCCAGAAATTTCCTAAGTATCCTTATTTGTTTATTTTTCCACGTGAATTTGAGAGCCTGCTCATCTAGTTATACAAATATCTGTTAGTATTTTTATTGGAATCAAGTGAAATTTACGATTGATTTAGGGAGAATTTTAAATCTTTGTGATGTTGGAACTTCCTGGTCAAGAACACAGGATGCCTTTCTATTTGTTAAGTTTTAATATTTTCTTCATATGCATTTCCCAGTGAGTATATCTCTGTGTTATTTTAGCTTTTGTGTTACTATTATACAGCACTTTCGTTCACTGGTTGTTTTCATTTGGAAAGCTGATGACTACTGCTTATTAATTCTGTACTTAACAACCCAATTGGATTCCTTTGCTTATCATTTAATTCTCTGGAGTTTTCACCTGAAAATAATAATAATTTTACCTTCTCCTTTCTAGTTTTTATAGGTTTTTCTTTCTCTGTCTCTAGTTTGAGTTCATTGGTACCTTCAGACCAATGCTAAAAATTTGTGTTTCTTGGCATTTCAAAGCATTCTTGTGATATTTCAAATACTTCCCAAATAAGCATGAAGCAGCCTTTTGAGTTGAGGGAGGTGTGTATGGGTGATCATGTATGCAAGTTAAGTATTTTATTGTATTTGAAGATGAAAGCAAGAGTTTTATTTTGATTGAGAATGGTTGTTGAATTTTATAAAGTGTTTTTTTCAGTGTCTATGGAGATGATCATATGATTTTTCTCTTTTGATCCATTAGTATGGAAAGTATGGTAGTAGACTTCTTAACATATCCCTGTGTTTGCAGGATACATAACTTGTTTGTCTGAGATATGTCTTCTATTGTCCTGATGGATTCTGTTTGTGAATATCTTAGTTGAGTTTGCAATACTGTTTCTAAGTGAGGTTGGTCTATAGTTTTAATTCACGTTATTATTTTTTAGGTTTTGTTGCTGGTGTTTTACTGGCTTTATAAAAAATTTTGTAAGCTTTCCTTCTTTGTCTGTGCTCCAGAATAGTTTAAATTGCATGGCAGTTGTCTGTTTCTTCAGAGTTAAATAGAATTTTCTGTTAAACTAATTGGGCTCAGTTTTTTTTTAGTGGGTTCAACTCTCTAACAACTTTTTNTAAGCTTTCCTTCTTTTTCTGTGCTCCAGAATAGTTTAAATTGCATGGCAGTTGTCTGTTTCTTCAGGGTTAAATAGAATTTTCTGTTAAACTAATTGGGCTCAGTTTTTTTTTAGTGGGTTCAACTCTCTAACAACTTTTTTCTATGATCATTATTTTCTTTACTTATATCTTTCTAAAGATTGGTTTTGGTAATTTTACTTTTCTATAAAATAGTTCATTTCATTCAGGATTGCAGGTTTAGCTGTGTAGCACAGAGCAAATAAATCATTGTTTCTTCACCCCATTTCTTATCTTGTGCATTTTGCTTTCTTCCCTTCTTTCCTTGATTGTGATAGATAGCAATTTATTTTACTTTTTCTCAAAGAAACAGCTCTTAAGTTTATATATCAACTCATTTAAAAAATCATTGAGGAACTCCCCTGATGGTCCAGTGTTTAGAACTCCACACTTTCANCTGGAAAAACCATAGCTTTAACTCTGTGGACCTTTGTCACCAAAGTGAAGTCTCTGCTTTTTAATATACTGTCTAGGTTTACCATAGCTTTCCTTCCACAGAGCAAACATCTTTTAATTTCATAGCTGCAGTCACTGTATGCAGTGATTTTGGAGCCCAAGAAAAGAAAATCTGTCACTACTTCCACTTTTCCCCTTTCTATTTGCCATGAAGTGATGGGACCAGAAGCCGTGATCTTAGTTTTTTGAATTGAGTTTTAAGCCATCTCTTCTGCTCTCCTCGTTCACCCTCATTAAGGGTCTCTTAATTCCTCTTCACTTTCTGCCATTACAGTGGTATCATCTGCANATGGGACCAGAAGCCGTGATCTTAGTTTTTTGAATTGAGTTTTAAGCCATCTCTTCTGCTCTCCTCGTTCACCCTCATTAAGGGTCTCTTAATTCCTCTTCACTTTCTGCCATTACAGTGGTATCATCTGCATATCTGAGATTATTGATACTTCTCCAACCATTCTTGATTCCAGCTTGTGATTCATCCTTCTGTCTTTTCACATGATGTACTCTGCATAGAAGTTAAATAAGCAGGGTTACAATATAGAGCCTTGTCATATTTCTTTACCAATTTGGAACAAGTCAGTTGTTCCATGCCTGTTTCACTGTTGCTTCTTGACCCACATACAGGTGTTTTAGGAGGCAGGTAAGGTGGTCTGGAACTCTCATCTCGTTAAGCCTTTTCCATAGTTTGTTGTGATCCACAGTCAAAGGCTTTAGCGTAGTCAGTGAAGCAGAAGTAGATGTTCTTCTGGAACTCTCTTGCTTTTCCCCATGATCCACTGAAGCCTGCTGTGGGAGCTCTTAATGATTTCACTCTCAGAAAATTGATTTACACCCTGTGTGTGCAGTCAGACCCACATCCATGAGCACACAGGTCTGTCTCTGTATCTGTGTATGAGCTGTGGCTTTCTCTCTGCTCATTCATCCTTTTACCTGGGCCTACCTAACAGTGGATGAACGGTAGCAGATGACAAAGGGTTTGGGGGGAGATGAGGTAGGAATTTAAAGTTGAAAAAAAAAAATCTGCATGTATCTGGCATTTTCCCCTATTAACATAATTTTGGGATCCTTTTTGCTGCAACAACTTAAAGGTTCCTACTGCTCTCCAGAAGTTTCCATGACTCTAGTCCCTCCAGTCTCAAGGTGGCTAGAGAGACAGGAGCCTTTGCACAGGACGTGGCTGGCAGGAGAGGAGATGTCAGAGGGATTGGGTCTGATGTGGTCATGCTGCTGCCTCATCTCCCTAGCAGATTCCAGACAGGGCCGCCCAGGAACCTGGAACATGCTGGCTGCTGTCTGCTGGCTGGGACTGAATGTACCCAGAGCCACCAGGACTCTGGAACTTGCTTCCTTTTTCTGCAGATAGAAAGGAGCATTTGTTGGTTTTCTTTATGTGTTACTTCAGCAAATGCGTATTGAGCTCCACTGGGCCCCGCAGGGGTGGGGGGACAGGGTGAATGGGCTTCAGTCCTTCCTGACACTCTTCCTAGTGAGAGAGAGTGGGAAGAGAGGTGGTTAGACATACCGTGAGACCCCCAGAAGCCTCAGGGGAGGACTAGCTCTTATTCAGCTGGGGATTCAGAGAGACTTCAAGGAGAAGGTTGAAGATGGGGCTAAACCCTGATACTCAGGGAGGACTTGAATAGGAGGAGGGGATGGTGGGAATTCCAGGCAAGGGGAAGGTCAGCTGGCTGGGTGTGGCAGTGGGAGGCCCAGCCAGGGCTGGTCATGGCAGCAGAGTGATTTGCCTAGAGGGAACCTTCTTATGGGGTCACTTAGAGCTGTGGCTGGGAAGGTGTCAAGGAGATGTTTGGGAGGCCTGAAATGTCCAGCTCAGAAGTGTGGCCTTGCCCATAGGCCATGTGGGTGCATGCCTAGTAGTGCCTGACTCCTTTGTGACCCCATGAACTGTAGCCCACCAGGCTCCTCTGTCCATGGAATTTTCCAGGCAAGAATACTGAAGTGGGTTGCCATTTCCTTCTCCAAGGGATCCTCTTGACTCAGGGATAGAACCCATATCTTCTGCGTCTCCTGCGTTGGCANAAAAAAAAATCTGCATGTATCTGGCATTTTCCCCTATTAACATAATTTTGGGATCCTTTTTGCTGCAACAACTTAAAGGTTCCTACTGCTCTCCAGAAGTTTCCATGACTCTAGTCCCTCCAGTCTCAAGGTGGCTAGAGAGACAGGAGCCTTTGCACAGGACGTGGCTGGCAGGAGAGGAGATGTCAGAGGGATTGGGTCTGACGTGGTCATGCTGCTGCCTCATCTCCCTGGCAGATTCCAGACAAGGCCGCCCAGGAACCTGGAACATGCTGGCTGCTGTCTGCTGGCTGGGACTGAATGTACCCAGAGCCACCAGGACTCTGGAACTTGCTTCCTTTTTCTGCAGATAGAAAGGAGCATTTGTTGGTTTTCTTTATGTGTTACTTCAGCAAATGCGTATTGAGCTCCACTGGGCCCCGCAGGGGTGGGGGGACAGGGTGAATGGGCTTCAGTCCTTCCTGACACTCTTCCTAGTGAGAGAGAGTGGGAAGAGAGGTGGTTAGACATACCGTGAGACCCCCAGAAGCCTCAGGGGAGGACTAGCTCTTATTCAGCTGGGGATTCAGAGAGACTTCAAGGAGAAGGTTGAAGATGGGGCTAAACCCTGATACTCAGGGAGGACTTGAATAGGAGGAGGGGAATGGTGGGAATTCCAGGCAAGGGCAAGGTCAGCTGGCTGGGTGTGGCAGTGGGAGGCCCAGCCAGGGCTGGTCATGGCAGCAGAGTGATTTGCCTAGAGGAACCTTCTTATGGGGTCACTTAGAGCTGTGGCTGGGAAGGTGTCAAGGAGATGTTTGGGAGGCCTGAAATGTCCAGCTCAGAAGTGTGGCCTTGCCCATAGGCCATGTGGGTGCATGCCTAGTAGTGCCTGACTCCTTTGTGACCCCATGAACTGTAGCCCACCAGGCTCCTCTGTCCATGGAATTTTCCAGGCAAGAATACTGAAGTGGGTTGCCATTTCCTTCTCCAAGGGATCCTCTTGACTCAGGGATAGAACCCATATCTTCTGCGTCTCCTGCGTTGGCAGGCAGATTCTTTACCTCTGGACCACCTGGGAAGCTCCTACAGCCACGGGAGCCAGCTGATTTCCTAGGCAGAAAGTGGCAGGACAAGGCTGTGTGTCAGCCTTTGGGGGGTCAGGGGAGAGTTGTCTAGCCACCTCTGGGGCCAGGGAGGGTGGCTGGTGCCCAGTGCCTCACAGCCGCACTGAGCCGGAGGCACTGACTGGAGTGGAGAAGCCCCAACAGCCTGTGGATGTGGATGTATCCATGGAGACACAGGATAAACGCCTTTGTCAAAGCCAAGAAGCAGTGCAGAGAAGAGAGGGGGCCCAGGACAGAGCTGGGAAGGCCGGGCAAGAGCAGCTCGTTTCCTTCTGTGTTTGGGTCAGAGGCTATCACTGCAGCTGATGTGGCCATGGTGAGCAGGCTGCCCACGTGCCGCTCTCTGTCTTTGGAAGAGAATGCATGAGAGTTTCTAAGAAGACACTCATAAAATACCCCTATTTCCTATTAAATTAAGCTCTAATAAATTGTCCTGCGCTGCTCCCCCCACCATATCACATGCATTATTTAATTTGTTTTAGGTGGGGTGTATTCCCCAGGATGTATAAATCCATGGAAATTTATTAAGTTTTGACAAGAATTATTGAATGTCATAATAAGTTTTTCAAACTGGCAAATGTTGGATGGTTTAAAAAATTATTAATTAATGCATAACATTAAATACCAATAAATTGCATGGTGTATTTATGAACTATCTTTGAAGGTCATTAAATATGCATATCGGGCAGTAAATCTGTTCTCTCCTATAAATCTGTTCTGAACTGAGGCAACTTATGGTTTAAGTGGTGGTGGGGGGAGAAGTAGGCATCCCTGGACATCCCTGGGGGCCCAGGTGGTACACAGGAACAAGAGACCAATCTCCTTCATCTCCATCACTCCCTCTAATGGAATGGGAAACAGACTTGAGTCAGTGGGCCATTTAGGTTTCAGATGTGGAATCAGGAGAGCAAAACTCTGGAAGCTGGAGAGATGGAGGTGACAGTGTCTGCTCCAAAATCTGTGTCTTCGGTCATCACCTGTATCACTGTCAGCTGCTGAAATAAGAGCTGTCCAGAGCTGAGGGCCTGTCACGCGCTCTGATGTGTGCTAGTTGCTCAGTCGTGTCCGACTCTTTGCGACCCCATGGGCTATAGTCCACCAGGTTCCTCTATCCATGGGATTCTCCAGGCAAGAATACTGGGGTGGGTTGCCATTCCTTTTTCCAGGGGATCTTCCCGACCCAGGGATCAAACCTGGGTCTCCTGTATTACAGGCAGATTCTTTACCACCTGAGCCACCAGCAAAGCATCTGATCCTAGCCCAGTCATGGAGGTTAAATGCCTTCCTACATAGCTCCTTCCCCAGGGGGAGGGCTCTGGGTCCTGCCCACTCAGGGCATGAAGGCTGGGGGGGATATGTTGCTTCTTGCATCTGCTTGTCAGTGTAGCTTTATCTGAATGTCACTTTTGGAAGAGCTGGGGGATCTGCCAGAGCTGCTTTCTTTCCTGGGCAGCTGACACCACTGTGCCCTTCCTGCTCGGGGAAACAGGTCGGTCTGTGACTTCTTCGTGAAGTTGTGTGGGTTGTGTCAGCCACGCCCCCTCCACAGCACTCTGTGGGGACTGCCCAGGGACTCTGCCAACACACGGCTGTGAGTTCCTTCCTGTACCCTGTAGCTGTGGGCCTTCCTGAGGGAGCCTTGCCAAGGTGAGGCATCATGGGACCGCTTGATAGAGGAAGAAACTGAGGCTCAGAGATGCTAGGCTGCACCCCAGCCTAGTGTGAGTTTTGAGCACCAAAGTGTTTCCCTTGTAAGCTGCGGCAAAGTCGACATGAAATGTGCTGTCTTAACCACATGTTGTTCTGTGGCATTAAGTCCCTTAACCTTCTCTGCTGTCACCACAACACATCTCCAGGATTCTGTCATCCTCTCAGCGGAGACTCTGTACACACTAAACTATAACGGCCTGTCTGTCTTAGCTCAGGCTGTTGCAGCAGAAAACCATACACTGGGTGGTTTAAGCAACAGAGAGTTAGTTATCACAGTTCTAGGAGCTGGGATGTTCAAGACCAAGGCACCAGCAGATTGGGTTCCCAGTGAGGGCTCACTTCCTGGCTTGCAGGCAGCCGTCTTCTTGCTGTGCCTCTACATGGCCCTCCCAGTGTGTTCATGGAAGGGAAGAGAGCTGTCTTCCTCTCTTTTAAGGGCGCTAATTGCATCATGAGGACCCCAGCCTCATGACCTCAACTTGACCTAATCACCTCTCAAAGGCCCCACCTTTTAATACCATCGGATTGGGACCATGAAGAAAACTGAGCACTGAATAATTGATGCTTTCGAACGGTGGTGCTAGAGAAGACTCTTGAGAGTCCCTTGGACAACAAGGAGATTAAGCCAGTCAATCCTAAAGGAAATCAACCCTGAATATTCATTGGAAGGACTGATGCTGAAGCTCCAATACTTTGGCCACCTGATGCGAAGAGCTGACTCATTGGCAAGACCTTGATGCTGGGAAAGATTAAGGGCAAGAGGAGAAGGGGGTGGCCAAGGATCAAATGGTTGGATGGCATCACTGACTCAATGGACATGTGTTTGAGCAAACTCTGGGAGATGGTGAGTTTGAAGGACAGGGAAGCCTGGCATCCATGGGGTTGCAAAGAGTCAGACACAACTTAGCTACTGAACAACAGGAAGGGGCTAGGGCGTCAGCATATAAATTTTGGGGGACAAACACCATCTCCTCTCCCCTCACAGACCCTGATGTACTGACATCAATTTCTGTGCTCTTTCCTCTGTTGCTTGGTGCAGATGGAGTCTTTTTCTAGGGAAGCAGCTCTTGGAGAGGAAATAGAATCTCGTGAAGGTGATATTTCCTGGTAAGATGGAGAAGTGGAAATGATGATGAAAGTGAGACTGTTTTCTAGACACCCTAGGTGGCAATCCAGCTATTCACCTGGTACCTCTCCCCCACCAAAGCTGCGGATGGGAGTGAAATAAGAAATAATTTTTTCTGCCAAGGCCAGAGCCCAGGATGTGGCTGGGGCTTCCCCAAGACCAGAGTCTGGCAGGGCCTGTGGTCCAGGTTTAGGGCCAAAGAGGGGAACTCTGACCTCTCCTGGGACATCTACCTCTGCCAAACTGGTGGTCCCATGCTGTGCTGCCCAAGTGCTATTTTGAAGAGAAACACAGGAAAGAATCAGGCAGCAGTGGTCCCACTGGGTGACTGACCTGTCTGTCCATCCATCTTTCCATCAGTAGAAAGTCCTCCATGCACTTAAGGAGACATGTTTCACTCTAATTCTTGGTTTATTTGTTAAAGCTAGAAATATACAGCATGCTGTTCTCTTAAGACTGAGATGTCAGAATCTGCTAGCATCCGCAGAGCCCCAGCTAGCTGCCGGTGCCTTCTGAAGTATCTGCTCCTCTCTTCTGCCCCACCGTCTCGCAGAGGCAACTGGGACACAAAGGGAGGCCTCACTGGGCAGTTAGAAAGATATGTTTTCCGATTTGGCTTTATCATTCAATTACTATGTGACCTTGAGAAAATAGCTTCACCTCTCTGAACTTCAATTTCTTACTTGTGTGGTGGGGGGAGGAATGGTAGTACTATCCCCCAAAAGGAAAGCCTATTTGGAAAGCACCTGTTCATGATACCAATGCAAAGTGGTGCTGGAGAATTACCAGCAGCCCTCTGCTCTCCCTGGTCCTCAGTTTTTTCATCTGTGAAGTGGGGATAAAGTAGGTTTCAGAGGGGATTGGGAAGATTGAAGGAGAGAGTGTGTGGAAAGTCTGGCACATTGAGGCTTGGGTACTATCACTCCTTCCTCTGTTCGCAGTGTGGAGCCTGGCAGGCATGGATTCTAAATATAGGGGATGCTTCACAGGCTTTCTGGGCAGTGGACATTTCCATGCCTGTCCTGGGAGGAATGGTCAACGTAGTGCCTTACTCCTCCACCGTGGTTTTCTTACACTTGGTGATGGTCACCGAGACACTGGGATGCCCATGGCAGTTAGCATTGGGTTACTTTAAATTCTTAGCTTAGAACATGGGTCAAGTTCATTCTTTCAGAATGGGTGGCCCCTCAGTTCCTGTTAATTTGGTCTCTGCTCCTGTGATATGTGTTCTCAAGGAACCCTTCTGCATAATGTGCAGTAATACCCTCCCGACCTGAAAGAATCGAACCTGAAGCCTCGTCTATCAGGTACATCCTCAAAGAATGAGAAAGAACAAAGCTACTACCGAATGGCCAAATTAACTGCTGCAAACTCCATGTGCAAAAACGTAGGCAGATTCCTCCCAGAGATTTACCAGGCTTTCCCTAGGGACTTATGGAGTGTGGCTCTTGGTATACTTTTTTTTAAAGTTGTGTGTGTGTGGTAAGCGTGTGTGTCAGTCTCTCAGTTGTGTTTGACTCTTCGCAGCCCTATGGACTGTAGCCCACCAGGCTCCTCTGTCGATGGGATTCTCCAGGCAAGAATACTGGAGTGGGTCGCCATGCCATCCTCCAGGGGATCTTTCTGACCCAGGCACTGAACTTCTCATATGTCTCCTGCAATGGCAAACAGGTTCTTTACTACTGAGTCACCAGGGAAACCCCTCTGAAATGTCAAGGAGCATCAGAATCACCTGGAGGGTGAGCTCAAACCCAGAGTCCTGACCCTGCCCCCAGAGATGCCCTTCCAGAGGTCTGAGAGCAGGGCCTGAGAACTTGAATACCTGACAAATGCCTGGCCGATGCTCACCCTGCTGGCACAGAATGGTGCCCTGAGTGGCCAGCGTCTCAAAGGTGGTCCCTGGACCAGCAGCATCCTTTGGAAGCTTGTTAGAAATGCAGATTGTCGGGCCCCACTGAATCTGAAACTCTGGGGATGGGGTCCAGAAACCCCTCCCATCTGTAGCTAAGCAACCCTCTCCTCATCCTCCAGGTAATACTGGTGCACTCTGAAGCTTGAGAGCCCCCACTGTAGACCTCTTGGCATTGCTGTACTTGAAAAGGCTCCTAGCTCAGACCCCTCAGTCCCCTGGGCTGGAAGGCAAGCTTTGCTTCCTGGAGCATGATTAGTTCCTAGAGATACTGAAATCAGTTTAAGGAAGTGGGCAGCCTGCATCTATGGGGTGTGAGACAGCACCACCTGGAAATAGGAAGTGCCTTGACTTGGCCCAGAGCAGATGCGTCAGAAGCTTCTCTCCGTCGTGTGAACTGTCGGAAGCAAGAACATCTGTTAAATTATTCTCACTTTCGTGTTTTGTGCAGAGTAAGAGTTAAATTGTCAGATCCTGTCAGACAGCCTTCTGTTGCCCCGGCAACGCCCTGCAGCTGCTGGATTGGGAGAGATGCTGTTTTCAGGCCCCCAAGCCCTCAGTTCCCTCACGTCTCGAGTGAGCTGTTTGCTGTCTTGGTTTTCCTTCTGGAAAGACAGTAATCCAGAACGGCTCCCATAGGGCCCCTGAGTGCCTGCGATTGCCATGTAAAATGACCAGAAAGCCAGAAGGATCGCCCTATTCTTGTAGTCCTCGCAAATTATTTGCTTAAAGAGGCACTGTGCCAGGTGCCTCTGATCCACACTGAAAATTCACAGCGAGCCCGGCAGCCCCCCATGTAGGAGTGTCTAAGGGCCCCTTGAGCCCTCGGGGACCAAGGTGCTCAGGAGACATGTCACCGTCTATCGCAGCTCTCTTCCCTCCACGGCGAGCAGATCCAGGGAATAGACCCGACTCAGAGCCGTGCCCACTGGGTGGAGCCGCATCAGAACTCAGCTCAGCCACTGTAGGAAGGGCTTAGGGTGGACTGATAGCCACAGGGCCCAGGGATCTGCTGTCCACAAGGCCAGAGCTTGCTAGCCTGTGGGTCTGGGGCCTGGGAAATGCTGGAGGAAGTTAGGGGCAAAAGGAGAAGGGGCGGCAGAGGATGAGGTGGTTAGACAGCATCACTGACTCAATGGGCAGGAATCTGAGCAGACTTATGGGAGACAGTGAAGGACAGAGGAGTCTGGCTTGATGCAGTCCATGGGGTCACAAAGAATTGGGCATGACTTAGCACTAAACAACAGCAATAATAAAGTGGGCGTGTGAGAGTGCAACACGCTGGCTTGCTGGGGCATCCAGAGGTGGGGCCAGCTCCCTCAAGAAAGAGGGTTGGGGGTGGGCTGGGGGAGGTGTAGAGCAGGGTCACCCAACGCAAGTTGCAGAATTGAGTCGTATTATGTGATTTAATAACCTCTCCATTGTATGGTAATATTATGCTTTGGGAAAAAAGCGTTTAAGCCTACTTCTGGCTTGCATTTTCTTACCTCTTAGAAAATATTGAAAATAAGTCCCCTCCATGCTCTCAGGAGGTGCCCCCTGCTCCCCACTTAGGCACCAGTCCCCCCATCAGAAGTGAAAGTGGTGGTTAAGCCAAGATTTTTCATTGTGCTTCAGAGAACAGAGCAATACTTAAGGGAGAAGGTGCTTAACGCTCTCCCTTGAAAAAAAAGGTAAAGCTTTTACTCTAAAAAGGTGGTGTATAGTTAGACTGGCATCTGTGTCAGATGCATGCAAAATACCCCATTTTATCATCAGTGAAATAAGCATTCCTGTGGCTCTTGGCGGGAGGAGAGGCTCCAGCCATGGTCACTGGCCTTCCTTCTTTCTCTTGATACTCCCACATGCTCATGTTAAAAAAATGAGAGGAGGCAAATCAAAGGGTACTGTACCTGTTTCCCAGCCCCCTGGGCCAGGATACCGCTGATGGCTGCTGGAGCCTTTTATCTCCTCCATCCGGGTGGGTGTCTGTGTAGGAGGTTCTGCCCGAAGGGACAGTCTTGAAATTCTCCTGGATTTCTTCACTGACTCAGCTCATCAGAGGTTTCCCATGTCTCCCTGCACATGTCAGGGGTTCTGGATTCAGGCTCACAGTGAGTCCCATCCCTGACTTCTGTGTCTCCGGCCAGCCCTGGCCAGGCAGGTAGGGACCCACAGAGCTCTGGGTCTAAAAGCCGTTCCATGTCATGACTTCTGTCCTCTCTGCCCACTGTCACTCAGGCCACTGCCCTCTCTTCTCTGGAATGTGGCTGAAGCCTTGTGGTGTCCAGCTTCCCCACCAGGGGACACACAAAAGCCAGAGCCATCTTCTTAATTAGTAAATTGGACCTTGCCACTTTGCTATTTAAATCTTTAAATCCTGTCCTTCTAAAGGCTCCCCTTTGTACTTGGGCAAAAAACCCACCTGCTTTTGAGGGCTTGAAGGCCACCTCTGCTTTCCTCTCCAACCTGGTGTCATGGAACTTGCTGCCCCCTGCTCCTCATACCTCAGTCATTCTGGAGGCCCAGACGCTCACTCTGCCTTCTGCCTGCAGCATTCTAACCCTGGACCTTAGTACTCAGGACACACGTCCTGTCCTCAGAGAGCCCTGCTTACTGGTCAATCCAACCTGGGCATGCCCCGCCGCTCCGTGTCAGACGGCCCTCGTTTTGTTTTCTTGAAAAGACTTACTGTTTGTGTGTGTGTGTGTAGGAGTTTCTTCCTCTCCCACCACTAGAATGCCAGCTGTATCCCAAGCTCCTAGGACAAATTACGCTGTGTCCCAGGCCGTCGAGTACTGTCTGATGAAGGTGTGAGTGGTGGAGTGCATGAGGGAGAGAGGAGGAGTGAAAATGCAGGTCCTGGGACTTGAGGCAGCTTTGATGTCAGACCTGAAGTTCCGATTTTCTCTGTGTCACTCAGTCGTGTCTGACTCTTTGCGACCCCATGGATCATAGTCCCCCACCTGGCTCCTCTGTCCATGGAGTTTGCCATGCAAGAATACTGAAGTGGGTTGCCATTCCCTTCTCCAGGGGATCTTCTTGACCCAGGGATCAAACCTGCATCTCCTGCATTGAAGGCAGTTATTTAACTGTCAGAGCTGCCAATCCTTTACACCTCTGAGCATCTGTTTTCTTGTCTGTAAACGGAGAACAACCCTCTCTGGCTGGACTATTTGGGGATCAAATCAGACAACCACGACTCAGTGGCAGACCGTCTGACCCACAGTGAAAATTCTTGAGTTCGCTTTCTTCTCTTCTCCTCTCCTGATCAAAGGGAAGGCCTCAGTTCTCACTTTAATCTGTTTCTCCTCTGCCTTTAGGAACATATGCCTCCTTTCCCAGGGATTGGCTGTCAAGGGTAGGCCTCAAACTCCACCTGATATTCGTAGGTTAATGCGCTTGAGGCTTCCTTTGATCTCCTGGAGGAAACTATACCAGTACGCACCTGCCTGGGAAGAGACCTGCGTGTATTGCCGGTCGGGAGGCAGCCTGGACCGCGGGCTGGTTGAGGGTGAGGTGAGCAGGACCCCAGGGCATGAAGTGAGAAGGGCTTCACTTCACTCCGCAGGGCTGTTGCAAGCTCAGGGTCATACAGGAGGGCAAGGGACAGGTTGGATTCTGTACCCTTCACCCCTCATGGCTCCAGCCATTTGTTTGGAAGGGGCCCCTGAAGGACCTCCCAGCCATCCCTGCCGAAGGCACACCATGCATCCAGCTCCACGGATAGTTGACTCCTCTGTGATTTCCTCCTATCTTCTCTGAACTGGGTGGTATGGACTGAGTGCTGTGTCCTCCCAAGAGTCATGTCGAAGCCTTAACTCCTAAGGTGACAGTCTCCACATTTAGGAGGTAAACTGGCCTTAATGAGGCCATGAGGGTGGGGCCTCTGTGATGGGCTTGTGCCATTATAAGAAGAGGAGGAGCCTTCCCTGGTGGTCCAGTGGTTAAGACTTCGCCTTCCAGTCAGGGGCCGTGGGTTCAATCCCTGGTCTGGGAGCTAAGATCCCACACGCCCTGTGGCCAAAAAACCAAAACATAAAACAGAAGCGATGTTGTAACATATGCAGTAAAAACTTTTAAAAATGGTTCACTTAAAAAAAGAAGAGGAGGCCAGAGCTCTGTTATGAGCTCTGAACTCATGTGAGGACACAGCAGGAAGGTCGCCATCTGCAAGCCAGGAGGGGAGTCCTCACCAAGACCTGAACTGCTGGCACCTTGGTCTGGATATTCTCCACCTCTCGAACTGTGAGAAGTGACGTCTGTCTGCTGTTTAAGTCCCGCACCCGCCCTCTTATTTGGTTGGAGCAGTCCCAGCTGATGGAGATATTGGGCCAAACCAGTCTCCCCGTAGTGTCAAACCATTGGTCCTGACGCCCCCGCCCTGAGGCCACAGGGAGCTAGTGGCAGCAGAGAGGGGCCCAGTCCCTCTGTCATTTCTGTAGTCACCACGCCACGCTCACTGCAGAGCACGGGGAGGAGAGGAGCAGAGGCGCCCGAAGAACCCTCCGGCCGCCCTGGAGGGCTCGTCCCTGCGTGATCCTACAGGCAGGAGCCACAGAGCAAGCAGGGGCACTCAGGGCATCGGCACACCAATTCTGGCTGCGGGAGCCCTGGAGAGGGCTGTCCTCCAGCCTCCAGGGAGGTCAGGCCCTGTTCTCAGGCTTAGTGTTTTCCTGCTGAAGCAGAGACCTGACTTTTGCCTGAGAGGAGTTACCCACTTCACAAAACAGTAGTGCCCCCAGGCATGGCTGCCGACCGCAGACCCGGATGCCCCCCCGGGACAGTCATCAGTCCTGATGTCTCCCCCTGTCGCCTCTCCAGAGGCTTTCAGACTCAGTGTCACTTTCTCCACTGAGCTCCTCCCTCCTGGTGGGATAGAGAAGCAGTGAGCCAGCCTGTTCAAAGATGAGAAATTACAGCTGAAATGGCACCGCCTCTGTCAGCCAGTGACCAACCTGCTTCTCCATCTGGAAATGGGAGAATGGTGGGGGGGGGTGGCCCCAACCCTTTTCACCCTCACTTCTGTGACTCCCACCCTGACAGCAGCAGGCACACTCCTTCCCAGGTGACAGATGCCTCCGAAACTGCCCATCTCGCCAGTGGATGTTCAGCTCTGAGGATAACCTCCGCCTAGAATAACTTTCCATGGGCCCTTCTGGGAGAATGGCGTCACCCACCAGGCAGCTCATTGTCACTTTTGATTTAACCACATGGAGCACAGTGAAAACTGAGGTGAATGTCCTAATCACATAATTACATTAGTGCCGGCTCCAAAGAGTCAGCAGGCTGCCTGAGTCCCAGGGTTCGGGTCTGTCTCCCACGCTCCTCACAGATGGCACAGAGAGAACATTCCTTTTCCAGATGACTTGTCTTGGTTATCATCCAGGCCGAGAACCGAACTTCACGGAGGGCTTGCAGAGTCCATTTGGAGACTATTTTGAGATTCGGGGATTAGATAAGCAGGGCTAAGAGCCATTTAGATCTTCTAGCCTGATGCACATGAGGGAAACTGAGGCCCAGAAAGGGCAAGGGATTTACCCAAGGTCACATCCCCAGACCAATAGACTCTACAAATCACCATGGTTTCTCCAGTTTGTTTTGGCCTAGTACATTCGGAAATGTCCATGTTTAATTACAAATCTAACTATAATAGCTTTTTTTTTTTTTAACAGTTACAAAATCAGCTTAAAAAAGGATAGTGATATTAGGGGGTCATTCTGAGATTAGGTATACCAGGTGACACCAGTGGTAAGGAGTCTGCCTGCCAATGCAGGAGACACTGGTTTCATCCCTGAGTCGGGAAGATCCCCTGGAGAAAGGCACAGTGATCCACTCCAGTTTTCTTGCCTGGAGAATCCCATGGACAGAGGAGCCTGGCAGGCTGCAGTCCATAGGGTCGCAAAGAGTCGGACACGACTGAAGTGACTTAGCATGCATGTCAGCTCTTAATTTGGTTTAGTTCAAGTCCCTGGACCAAACACAACCAACTCAGATCTGAGCAGATTCCCTCGGTCCCCAGTTTGGCTGGTTCGGAGGAGGGAAGGAGACGTTCCCTGGGTTGGGGTGAAGGTTCCCAGTTGATGAGCTCCATCCTCTCCTGCTAGAGGGACTGGACATCAGGGAGGGATGAGAACACGCTGCACCGAGGGAGAGCGGGCCTCGGAGCGGGAGTCCGTGGCTCCTGGCAGGCAGTTGGAGCCTCCATCTGTCCCACAGCCCTCTCATCTCTTCTTCCTGTCAGAGACTGACTGCGGCATCGGTACCTCGGGGCCTGCCTGTCTGTCTCCTGGGAGCCCGCCAGACGTTAACGCTTCATCCCCCAGTCCCGGAGAGCCTGTCACTGCCAAGGGGAGGGAGTGGGCTGGGGGACACACGGGGGACCACAAGTCTGCTGCTGGAAGCTTGTTCCAGGCGTACGATGCCCAGCTGAATGGAAGGGCCCGTCTGGAGGGAAGGGGGTCTCCCTTCTGATGGAATGGGTAAGAGAGGCCTCACCTGTCCCCGAGAAGCTGAAGGCAGTTTAATTCCAAATTCTAGTTCAATCCTTCACCCCACTGAGGTGGAGATGGTCACGGGAGGAGCAGAAGGGCAGCCGGCCACCTTGCTGTGAGTGTCGGCCGTGGCTGTGCCGCCGCCCCTTCCTCTGGTGTCCTCTGCTTTCTCTGGGCAGCCCCCTGTGTGGCTGCAGACCCTTCACCCCTGGGGCCTGCCTGGCTCTGCACCTCCAGGTGTTCTTCCGGTGGAGTCCAAGCATCACTGTGCCCCAGTGTCCCTCTCGCCTTCAGGTGAGCTCTCTGCCTTCTTGGGGAGCACCTCCTCTGAGTGGGGTCAGGCTCTACCTTGCAGGAAAGGTGGCACTGGCCCCCCAGGGCTGAGAAGACAGACTAAGGCAGGGCTAGAAGCGTGACAAGCCGCCAGCGTTCATCCCCGCCGTCCACCAGGGC
>SJYW01041949.1:1037975-1074954 GCA_006410735.1 Raphicerus campestris | reverse complement strand
CTCCAGTTTCATCCACCTCATTAGAACGGATTCAAATGTGTTCTTTTTAATAGTTGAAGATGTGAATAAGAGACAGCCCCAGAAGAGACCCCATGAGCGAAGGCAGCAGACCCACAGGCTGGGGGTCAGGAGACCTGGGATGGATCATCACAGCCAGGCTCCTCTCTGGAGCCTCAGTTGTCTTCATCTGTAAAGGAATTGGTTGGATTCCTGCCCATTCCACTTCTAACTTTCTGTTATTCTTGCAAAATGAGATGGAATGTGTTACCTCCTTTGACTGAAGTCAAAGGAATGACTGTGTAACAACAGGAAGGGAATCAGAATTTGAACCTCCAGGTTCAGAGCCCTTTGACCCACACTCTGCACCCAAACTGGCCTCCCTGGTGGCTCAGATGGTAAAGAATCTGCCTGCAGTGCAGGAGACCCGGGTTCAATCCCTGGGTCAGCCAGATCCCCTGGAGAACGGAATGGCTACCCACTCCAACATTCTTGCCTGGAGAATCCCATGGACAAAGGAGCCTGGCAGGCTACAGTCCACGGGGTCGCAGAGAGTCGGATACGCCTGAAAGACTTTCACTACACCTACCCACCTGCTTCCTGGCCTGATGTCCACAAGGCCTGGCCCTGGCAGCAGGCAGCAGCTGTCAGCTGAAAGGACAGATAGAGACACCTCTTCCCCAAGGACAGGCCCAGGACTCTGCTGGTTTGCCAAGACTTCCTAACAAAGTGCCGCCGACTGGAGGCTTAAACAACGAAAACGTATCTTCTCACAGTTCTAGAGGCTGGGAGTCTGAGATCAGGTGCAGGCAGGGTTAGTTTCTGCCAAAGCCTCTCTTCCTGGCTTGTAAGTGGCCGCCTTGTCCCCATGTCCTCTCATGGCCCTCTGTCTGGTCTGGGTGTGCACAGAGGGAGAGGGAGATGTCTCTAGGCCCGTCAGGTTAGAGACCTCATTTAACCTCAGCCACCTCCTTAACTGTCCCACTCCCAGATGCTGTCACTGTCGGGTGGGGGCCTCTGTATAGGAATTAGGGGCGGGGTGGGGGGACACAGTTCAGTCCAGTAGCCGGCTCCTGCTGTGTCCTTGCGTGGTCCCCCCCCAGCCTGTGTGCTACCTGGGTGTCCTCACTCCCTCTTCTTATAAGGATANGGGGTGGGGGCCTCAGTATAGGAATTAGGGGCGGGGTGGGGGGACACAGTTCAGTCCGGTAGCCGCCTCCTGCTGTGTCCTTGCGTGGTCCCCCCCAGCCTGTGTGCTACCTGGGTGTCCTCACTCCCTCTTCTTATAAGGATACCTGTCATGTTGGGTCAGGGCCCACGATTATAGCCTCATTTTACCTTGATTACCTCTTTAAAGATCTCATCTGCAAGGATACTCAGTCTGAGGGGTTAGGCCCTCACCATATGGGATTTGGGGGAACACAGTTTAGCCCCTAACAGAGTCCTAAGCAGACATTTCTGGGAGTGACCTCCCTGTAAGCAGGGTGGCAGTATTCCAGGATGATTATGAGGAACACAGCTGCAGGGGCTAAGAGGAGCTGGGAACCAAGTCTTCTGACCTTGGAGGGTGGTCTTGGAAACCCCCAAGAGACCAGCCTGCCCTGCTGTGCAGGAGTTTAGTGGGTAAAAGTCAGTTTCTGCCTCAGTTTCTTCATCTGTAAAATGGGACTATGGTAGACCCTACCTCACAGGTCACATTAAGTGAGTTAATACACACAGCTCACTTAGATCTGCATCTGACATAGATCTCCACTCAATAAATGTTAGAAAGGAGAGAGAGAAAGGCAATCATGAAAAAGAAGAACAGAACTGGGGTAATTACCCTTCCTGTTCCCAGCCTTTTTCTACAGAGCTATAGGAATCAAGACAGTGGTGCTGTCATAAACAGGTAGGTCACTGGAACAGAACTGTCCAGAAACAAATCCTGTGCGAAGACAGTTAAATGGGGAAAGAATAGTCTTTACCACAAGTGGTGCTGGGCCAGCTGGCCTTCACAAGCAAAGGAATAAACTTGGGCCTCACTTTACATCTTACCTAAAGACCAACTTTGATGGATCATAGGCCTAAACATAAGAACCAAAACTCTAATACACTCAGAGGAAAACAGAAATAAATCTTCATGACCTTAAGTTAGGCAAAACCTTCTTGGATATGACACCAAACACACAAGTGACAAAAGGAAAAATAGACAAATTGGACCCCATCAAAACTGAAGCCTTTCATGCTTCAGAGGATATCATGAAGAAAGGGAAAAGATAAGCTACAGAATGGGAGAAAATACTTGCACATCATATATCTGATAAGAGACTACTGTGTAGATTACATAGGGAACTTTTACAAATCAGTGATAAAGAGATGAATGAGTCAATTATTAATAATAAAACTACAAAAGTTCTGAAGGAACGTTTTTCCAAAGAAGATATACAAATGGCCAGTAAGCAAGCACATGAAAAGGAACTCAGCATCATCAGTCATTAGGGAAATGCAAGCGAGAATCACAAGATAGCACTGCACACCCATGAGGATGACTAAAATGAAAGACAGATAATAACAAATGTTGGCGACGATGTGGAGAAATTAGAGCAGTCCTGAAAATGGTGCAGCCACTCTAGGAAACAGTCTGGCAGCTCTGCAGAAAGTTAAGCCTAGAGTTACTATATGACCCAGCAATTCTCCTCCTAGCTCCGTACCCAGCAGAACTGAAAACACAAGTCCACACACAGAGTGGTACACCAGTGTTCACAGTAGCATAATTCAAAATAACCAAAAAAGTGAAAACAACCCAAACATATTCATCAATGAATAAATGAATAAACAACAGGTAGTGTATCTATGGGGCTTCACTGGTGGCTCAGATGTAAAGAATTCACCTGCAATGTAGGAGACCCAGGTTCAATCCCTGGGTCAGGAAGATCCCTTGGAGAAGAGAATGGCAACCCACTCCAGTATTCTTTTTTTTTAAATTAATTTGTTTATTTTAATTGAAGATGAATTACTTTACAATACTATGGTGGGTTTTGCCATACACTGNCCCATCCCATCCCTTTGGGTCATACCAGTGTATCTGCTTTGAGTGCTCTGTTTCATGAATCAACCTTGGACAGGTCATCTATTTCACACATGATAATAACAGGTTTCAATGCTAGTCTCTCAAATCATCCCACCCTCACCTTCCCCCACAGAGTCCGAAGTCTATTCTTTACATCTGTGTCTCTTTTGTTGTCTTGTGTATAGGGTCATTGTTACCATCTTTCTAAATTCCATATTTATGCATCAGTAGACCGTATTGGTGTTTTTCTTTCTGACTTACTTCACTCTGTATAATAGGCTCTAGTTTCATCCACCTCATTAGAACGGATTCAAATGTGTTCTTTTTAATAGTTGAATAATACTCCATTGTGTATATGCACCACAGCTTTCTTATCCATTCATCTCCCAATGGACATCTAGGTTGCTTCCATGTCCTGGCTATTGTAAACAGTGCTGCGAGGAACATTGGGGTACACGTCTCTTTCAGTTCTGGGTATGCTTNACAGCTTTCTTATCCATTCATCTCCCAATGGACATCTAGGTTGCTTCCATGTCCTGGCTATTGTAAACAGTGCTGCGAGGAACATTGGGGTACACGTCTCTTTCAGTTCTGGGTATGCTTAGCAGTGGGATTGCTGGGTCATAAGGCAGTTCTATTTCCAGATTTTTAAGGAATCTCCACACTGTTCTCCATAGTGGCTGTACTAGTTTGCATTCCCACCAACAGTGTAAGAGGGTTCCCTTTTCTCCACACCCTCTCTAGCATTTATTGTTTGTAGACTTTTTGATAGCAGCCATTCTG
The DNA here is from genome assembly GCA_006410735.1 of Raphicerus campestris. Classification (NCBI taxonomy): domain Eukaryota; kingdom Metazoa; phylum Chordata; class Mammalia; order Artiodactyla; family Bovidae; genus Raphicerus; species Raphicerus campestris. The sequence continues at coordinate 1,071,125 of SJYW01041949.1, read as the reverse complement.
ACCGCTGTGAGATGGTACCTCCTTGTGGTTTTGATTTGCATTTCTCTGATAATGAGTGCTGTTAAGCACTCCAGTACTCTTGCCTGGAGAATTCTATGGACAGAGGAGCCTGGTGAACTATAGACCATGGCGACACAAAGAGTCACACATGACTGAGCAACTAAGACTTACTTACTCAGTGGATCGAGGCAGTGGTGTATTATTCAGTGATAGAAAGGACTAGAGCAGTCCAAACCCCTTGGCAGTCACTTGCCACCCCTCACACCACAGCCCCAGGTAACAAGTGGAGAGACCAAGGCACAAAGATAAGAAAGAAACAATGTGATGTGCAGTGTACAAGGCACTATTCCTGTTATTTGGCACTAAAGCCAAGTTCCCCCGTGGTGAACCCCAGGTCGTCCTGTCCGCGCACACCTGCCCAGCCTGCAGGTCTCCAGCATTCCCACAACCGCTGCTCAAGTCCATTTCTGTCCCTGAGCTGTGGACTGTCTATTCCTCCCTCATGGCTCAGCCCCTAGCTCCACGCCGGCCTGAGCTCCCCCTGGACACATACACACCCATGCACGATCCTCCATCTCTACCCTTCTGCTTTATTCACACCGGGCACTTATCACCCTGGGCATAATGCTACATAATTACCTGCTCCTTCGGTCATTCTCTACCTCAGTCTGGAACATGAGTTCTAAGGGTGTGGGCTTAAGATGCTGTGTTCTCCTGTCTTCTGGAGCTGGTACAAGGAGCTGCCTGGCATAGCTGTTGCTAGGGATATTGGTGGACTCTGATTGGGTAGCTCTTTGTGATTTTGAGGGGCTTCCCTTGCAGCTCAGTCGGTAAAGAATTTGCCTGCAGTGCAGGAGACCCGGTTTCAATCCCTGGGTTAAGAAGATCCCCTGGAGAAGGAAATGGCAACCCATTCCAGTAGTTTTGCCTGGAAAATCTCATGGAGAGAGGTGCCTGGTGGGCTGCAGTCCATGGGGTTGCAAAGAGTTAGGCATGACTGAGTGACTAACACTCACTGTGTGATTTTGAAGGCATCTTCACAGGGAGACATGTTGCTGAGATTCTGGGACTCAGCCAGTCCCAGGTGCGACTCCCAGCTCCTCCATCCTTGCCATGTGACCTCAGGCACATAGCATGCCATCTCTGGGCCAGCCTCAGGTTGCTTATGTAGAGAATAGTCCAGTAATAGTGCCTGCTTGATGGGGCAGGCATGATAGCTACTTACGATGGCCCATGAGAAACTTCCAGCAAACTGGCTGCCTTATAGAAAACGATCAGCAATTACTCATGGACGACCTTGGGAGGGGGGTGGTTTAAGTCAGTGAACAAGGGGTCTGCAGTGCTGGCCAGCTGTGCCATGCTCTCGTAGCTCAGATTCTGTTCCGAGTGTGCTGAGATGTGAATTAATAGTTGAGCCTTCTATGTCTGAGGGGAAGGCTAGGCTCTCTGCTCCTTTTTTATTTTTGGCTGTGCTGCTCCTTTGATGCTGTGCGGGCTTGTCTAGCTGTGGCGAGCGAGGGCTATGCTTCTTTGCCGTGCATGGACTTCTCATTGCGGTGGCTTCCCTTGTTGCAGAGCACAGACTCCAGAAGTTGCGGTTCCCGGGCTCAACAGTTGAGGTGCACAGGCTTAGTTGTTCTGAGGCATGTGGGAACTTCCCAGACCAGGGATCGAACCCACGTCTCCTGCATTGCCAGGCAGATTCTTTACCACTGCACCGCCAGGGGCGCTCCTAAGCTCTTTACTCTCGTCACGCGTTCTTAGAGCAGAGACGGTTGTGTGGATGCGCCACTTTCTTCACTCGCATGTGCAGGAAGCCACAAGAAGCCCCACAGAGGTCCTCATTCCCCTTGTGAGGATGATGCGGGCGAGGCTGCAGGTGTTGATGCGATTCTGGCAGTCTTGGGCCTGGCCAGCGGGGAGGACAGGAAAGGCCTGGGGTCCCGGGCCCTGCTGCAGCCACCCTCTGCCCTGTCCAGGGCTGCTGGCCTGGGATGGGTGCTCTCTGCTCTGACTGGCTCCTCAGAGGAGCACTTGCTGCCTCTGGGCCTCGGGAGCCCATGAGGGATGCGGCATCTGAGGCCTGGCTGGGAGGGTGCCCTGGGCCACGCTGGCTTCAGGGGGCATCCTCTTAGCAGGCCTTAGAAGGGATGGTGTGCTGGTTGCTCAGTCGTGTCCAACTGTTTGTGACTCTGCGGGCTGTAGCCTGCCAGGCTCCTCTGTCCATGGGATTCTCCAGGCAAAAATACTGGAGTGGGTAGCCATGCCCTTCTCCAGGGGATCTTCCTGACCCAGGGATCGAACCCAGGTCTCCTGCATTATAGGCAGATGCTTTACCATCTGGGCCACCAGGAGGCAGTAGGAATAGTGACTGAGAGAAGAGCAGAACCCCACACTACCTACCAGCCAGGCCCAGCGCCCTGCTGGAGGAGGCAGAGTCCCACTCTCCCCTGCCCACAAGCGGCTCCTCTCTCTAGATGCGGACCTTTGCTGCTCCCAGCCACTCCCTCTTCATCCACCCGACTGTCAGTCCATCCATCCATCTATCCGTTCTTTCATGGGCTAGGGAGGATGGAAAGGTGAGGATGACCCGGCTCCTGACCTCAGAAAGCTCCCAGTTTTAGCCCCATGGGTTGAAACCGCTCACCAGAAAGATTCAGGAGAGGGCCACGATGAAGAAGCCATAAGCTTGGCCCCACGCCCGCTGGGTCAAGGCAGATGGGACTGGGAAAGGGGCTTACAGCCTGTAGAATTGGTCTCTTGAGTATCTGAGATTCTGCCCAGACTTCACCTCCTCCTGGAACCTTGCCCACTTCCCCCATTGTGTTGGGAACTTCCTCTTCTTTACCCAGAGCCCTTCCTGCTTTGGGGGACCGTGCGGTCCATAGCCTTTGGCCCTTGACTAAGTGCCCTTGCCTCTCCCTGCTGAACAGGAGCTCCTTCTGGCCTGGACTGTGCCTGGCTCTGTGTCCGGCACATGGGAAGCCTCCAGCACTCCTCTCAGGTAATTGCTCCATGAGTAATATACCTTCCCGGCCACGAGAGCAAGAGGTCAGAGCTGTGGGAAAGAGGCAGGGCCCAGGGCTGTCTCCTCATACAGCCTGTGCCCTGTGCTGCCGGGGAGTCCTGCTTTCCACCCTGACTTCAGGGGAGAGTCCAGACCACCTTGCTGGAACCTTAAGAAGGCAAAGAGGAAAAGTCAGGTGTGTCAGAGGGGTCAAAAAGTGTACCCACACGGCGAGAGACACTGTAGAGTCATTGATTTGTGCGTTATTATTCTTAAACCCCATCTGGCATGGGCCGGGGAAGCAGTGCTGCTGCCTGAAAACGGGGGCTGGGGGGCAGTGACCTCAGAAACGCCTCCCTGGTAGGTGATCTGAGCTCCAGATCAGATGCTACTTCTCGCCCCACCCCTCCTCCAGCCCAGGTGGAAGCAGCCAGCTCCCCCTGCCCACACACCTGAGGGGTCGCCCTGGCTCTGAGGCTTCGTCCAAGTCACTGCTGCCAACACCACGATCATCACCCTGCCACAGAGGGTGTCTGCTTGCTGTCCACTCAGATGTGGAGATCTGGAAAGAAGTTATATGATCAAAGCTATGGTTTTTCTAGTAGTCATGTACAGATCAGAGTTGGACTATAAAGAAGGCTGAGCACTGAAGAATTGATGCTTTTGAGCTATGGTGCTGGAGAAGACTCTCGAGAGTCCCTTGAATTGCAAGGAGATCCAACCAGTCAATCCTAAAGGAAGTTAACCCTGAATATTCATTGGAAGGACTGATGCTGAAGCTCCAATACTCTGGCCACCTGATAAGAAGAGCTGACTCATTGGAAAAGACCCTGATGCTGGGAAAGACTGAGGGCAGGTGGAGAAGGGGACAACAGAGAATGAGATGGTTGAATGGCATCATAGACTCAATGGACCTGAGTTTGAGCGAACTCTGAGAAATGGTGAAGGACAGAGAAGCCTGGCGGGCTGCAGTCCATGAGGTCACAAAGTCGGACACAGCCGAGCGACTGAACAATCCCACCACCACTCTAGGGTAGAAAAGGGACACCGGGATGTGCTGGCCACACCCTGCACCCCGGGCTTCCGACAAAGGCACAGGCATGTCCTCTCACCCGGGCCCAGGGATCCTCAGTGCTGTTGCCCTGGGCAGGCTCGTGCTTTATGCTGGTCCCGTGATTCAGAGCTCATACCGGAGTGCACGTGACTTCACTTTGGGCCAGTGGATCCCTGCTGAGGTGGTGAGGCACTCTGAACGTGGCCTTCGCTGGGCAGGGCCAACCTCCTCCCACAGTGCTCGGGTGCAGACCAGTAAATCCATTCCAGCAAGAGGCAGGCAAAGCAAGCACTGGAGAGCCATCGTCAGAGTCTTCAGTTCTCATCCGGATGAAGGGGAAGCGGCCTTTCCACGGTGGGCACAGCAGCAGTTCCAGCTCCCAGCAGAGACCCAGAGACTCACAAGGCTGGGTGGGGCCAGCGACGGGCTTGCTCACTTGTTAAGAGAGAAAGGCAGTCCCTTGTTCATTCAGAACTGGGGACTTAGCAAGCCAGAGAGTGAGGCCTGAGGACGAGTTAGGGGCAGATGAGGAGGCCGGAGAAGAGCAGGGAAGAGGGCTCCAGCTTCTGCTCTGGGCTGTCGCTCCTGGACGCCCCCTGTGGACACTCTGAGCTGACACAGAGCTTGAAGAAGAGAGGGGTTTTCCTTATACCTAACTGGGGAGATTGCGCTCTATACTTCCCAGGGCGCAAGGATTTGACTAGCAGGCTGACCAGTTGGTTCACTCATTCATGAGACAAACACGGAATGTCCACCAGGCGTCCAGCAGTGTGCCGTGCACCAGGGGTGCAGATAAACCCACACCTCAAAACTTGGCTCTCTGTCCTTCTGGGAGCTGATGAGAAACAGAGAGCGTTCCTCCAACATGTACGTTTGCAAAGGCGTTTTGATTTTTTAAATCAGGTGTCTTGCAGAGTCTCAGAGAAGAAGCAATCGCTTGGGCCCCCTTGTGCCAGTGGGGAACTGAGGCGGGTGGGGCGCTTCACACCCATGCTCTGAGGGATGCTGAGGCCACCTTGCCACCAGGACCTGACACCCAGGAAGATGACCGGGGGACACCCAGTACAGCCACCTCCCTTCCCTGAAGCTTTGGGGGCGCTTTCCCCATCATCTCCCTGGGCCCCTGCTAAGATAGGCTCTCTTAGATGCGTGCCCCAAGCCGGCCACCACTGCTCAGCTGATGTTAGACTGTTAGACGCTGGAGAGAAGGGCTAAAAATAGCTCCGATTTGATGCGCTGCTCTTTGGGGCTGAGCTGGCATCTGGCCCTCCACCTTTCCTGGGAACTGAAGACGTCTCAGCCGGAGTTGGGGGAGGGGAGGGGGGAGGGGCTTCCAGGCCAGCCAGGCAGTGGAAGTTTCCTGAATCCATTCACACTCAGAGAGGGCCAGAGCCCTCAGCCGGGGCTGTGTTGGTACACTCTTCCCAGTGTGCCCGCTTAGGGGCCCCGTGAGCCACCCACATCGGCGTCTGGGCAGTGTGAGGGGGCCCTCGGCTAGGACTTCTGTGTGGACACCCACGTGTGTATGCCCAGGTGGGCACTGGGTGCACCACGCCGTGCCTGTTCAGTTCAGTTCAGTCACTCAGTCGTGTCCGACTCTTCGCGACCCCATGAATCGCAGCACGCCAGGCCTCCCTGTCCATCACCAACTCCCAGAGTTCACTCAGACTCACGTCCATCGAGTCCGTGATGCCATCCAGCCATCTCATCCTCGGTCGTCCTGTGATACACTGGAAAGGCAGCTAGCTTCAGCCCCTCTGCTCTGTGGGCTGTGGGCCTCTGACCACGCACAGCCCGGGAGCTTCGCTTCTCTCTGAAACTGTCCAGAGAGGGCAGGAACCAGCCTCGTCGTGGTGCTGCCCTGCCAGGCTGGTCGCTGGCTCCCTCTTGTCACCAGCCCAGGTCATTCCTGCTTTCACTGTGCACCTCACACCCACTCTGGCCATCTGCCTCGGGGAACATGTATGTTATGAATTTGAAGGTGGTATTGCAGCCATCTCTTGGTCAAATGAGACCGTCAGAGCAGGGGATAAATGCACCGTAGCACGCTCTGCATGGATGCTTACCGTGGTGGGGTAGGGGCAGCGGCTGTGCAGCAGCTTAACCCGGGGGTTAAGATCTAGCTGGAGAGGCCTCTGAGTCTGACTCCAGTACGGATGGGCTGTGAGCAGGGAGGGACCTCTAGGGATGGAAACCAGGCGTGTGGCGCAGCTAATCAAATCAAGGCTGAAATCTGACTTTCCAACCTGGTGTGCTATGTAACCCCTCTGAGCCTCAGTTTTCTGATTCTATAAAACGGGGCCAATTGATGACCTAATTCATAGAATTGAAAGTGAAGTGGGAGGAGAGGGAAGGTGGACATGATAAGGAATAGAAGAATGTCGCGCCTCTGGGTTAGAAGCACCGCCTCTGGAGTCCAGTGCTTGGACGAGGCTGGCAGCCGTGGCCTGGGACTTCCTCTCACTTCAGTTTCTTCATCTGCCAATGATCATGACGTTCTCAGGTTAAATGACGTAATATGTGTAGAAGGTTCACACTGTGCCTGTTATGTAGGGAGATCCCCACAAATAGGAGCGATTACTGTACTGAGGACCCAGCCTAACAGGGGTGGGGAAGGGAAATGCTGTGACCTGGGCATGGAGTGAGGCACGTGGGGAGAACTGGGCTCTTCAGGGATGATGGGGACAGCAGAAGCCAAGATACTGAGATGAGCATGTGCCCGGAAGTCCTGGGACTGGAGGCCGGCAGTGAGGCCAGGGGCGGGGAGCACGTGTGTGCAGGGTGGGGCAGAGGCAGGAGGCTGGATACCTTACTGCATAGCCACGAGGGAGCCCCCTGGGTTACTGGATCCAGGCTAGCCTCGACTTTCCTCATCTGTAAAAATGGGAGTATCGGTATCTGGCAGAGGTTAGGCAGGGAGGCTGAACCCCGATCCTGTCTGCCACAGCTTGGGTGCCCCCAAGATCTGTGATGGCCTAGAAGAGCTTGAAGGACTTTTCTCTGTACTGACCTGGGGCCCCAGGGAAGAGTCTCAGGGGTTCCTACCTGAGCATGGAGTCAGTATCCTACAGGTGGGAGCACCCTCTTCTTGACACCACAGCCCTGGAGCCCCGGTTAACGCCTGGGGACCCAGGTCAGCTTCCATCCTCAGCAGGTAACAGACCGCAGACCAGTGAGATTCCTGCATAAGCACCATGCAGCCCAGAGCCCTGAAACCACCCCACCTTGCTGTGGGGCACAGCCAGCTGGCCCTGGGCCCCTGGGGTGCAGGCATCGATGCAGGGAACACACAAGAAGGAGCCCCTCCACCTAGAAGGAGGGACCCACCCGATGGGAGTGCAGATCAGGCATCATTATGATAGCTTGCAACGGCTTCACCGTGACCACAAGCCAGGCTTCCCCGACCTACCAGGCTCAGGTACAGGTGAAGCAGGACGGGTGTGAGCAGGGCCAGGACTGCACAAATTCCGGTGTCAGTGAGCTCCGGCGGGTGTGGAGGTGGCAGCTGACCCAGCCTCCAATGATGACAGCCCTGCTTCCCCTCTCTCCTTGTCTAGTGGCTGCAGCACCCTCTCTCTGGCGATTCCCAGCTGCCAGTGGGAGGAGTGGTAGATTCCCACTTCTACCCAGCAGTGATGTGCTTTAGCCTTTTTCCCTCCATGTCCGTCCTCTGAGTCAGCTGTGATGCCAGGGGCAAGCAGGGACCCACCCCCTCCGGGAATCCAGGTTGGAGCCTGTTGACACCAGGATATGCTCATGGGCTACGGGGGTCTGTACAAGCGAGGACCTGGACTTGTGCAGCGTGTTCGGGCGTGTGGCGGCGTGTGGGTGTGTGTCTTGCTGCATAGGACACAGCGTGTGGCCGTGAGGGTGCGTGACCTTCATGTGTGGTTAGCATGTACCCATGTAGCGGTGTGTCCACACTGTGGATGCGGCATGCATGAGTGTCTGTGTGTGGTGTTTGTGTGGAGCGTTTGTGGTGGTGGTGGTGGTGTATGTGTGTGCCTGTGAGACAGACATTGCTCCACGCCCACCCAGGACGAGGGTCAACATGCCCCCGCGTTGCTTGTGTTTAAATAGTACAAAAATATAAAGGTTTTTTAAATTGATGTATAAGTCACTTACAGTATTATTCTAGTTTCAGGGGTGCAGCAGAGTAATTCGATGTCTTTGTAGATTATACTCTGAGCAAAGTTACTACGACGTACTGACAGTATTTCTGGTGCTGTGTGTTCATCCCTGTGACTTATTTACTTAATGCCTCATAGTTTGTCCCTCTTAATGCCCTTCCCCTGTCCTGTCTCCCCCTAAGGGAACTCATTTAAGTGGCATGTTTTGTTTTGTTTTGTTTTTTTAAATTTCAATTTCCACTTGTTCATCAGTAGTCTACAGAAATACATTCCGTTTTCATATGATGACCTTGTATCATGTTGCTATTCAGTCGCCAAGTCAGGTCAGACTCTTTGCAGCCCCATGGACTGCAGCACATTGGGCTCCTTCCTCCGTCTTCCCTGTATCATGAGACTTTGCTAAACTTGCTAATTAGTTCTGCGAACCTTTTTTTTTTATTCCTGAGGATTTTATCCAGATAGTCATATCATTTACAAATAGGGACAATTTCACTTCTTTCCTTGCAATTAAAAAAAACTAATTGATTGATTATTTTCAGCTGCATCAGGTCATAGCTGTGGTTTAGTTGCCTCACAGCAGGTGGAATCTTAGTTACCTGACCAGGCATTGAATCTGCGTCCCCTGCATTGGAAGGAAGATTCTCAACAGCTGGACCGTCAGGGAAGCCCCTTTCCTTGCAGTTTGTATAATCTTATTTCTTTCCCCTGACTTCTTGTACTGACCAGGACTTCTAGTATGATGTTAAATAGAAATAGTGAGCATAGACGTTACTGCCTTGTTCCTGATCTTAAGATCATCAGTCTTTATATCATTAAGTATGATATTAACTATTAATTTTTATAGATGTCCTTCATCTATGTCAGGTTAAGAAAGCTCTTTTCTATTTCTGGTTTGCTGAGAAATTAAAAAAAAAATCATCAGTGGATGTTGAATTCTGTCAAATGCTTTCTTTCTGCATCGGTTAATGTAGTGTGTGGTTTTACCTGTTAATATCATTAATTGCATTAATTGATTTCTGAATACAGAATAAGCCTTACATTCCCCAAATATACTCCAGTTGGCTATCATATACTATTCTTTCTATATATCACTGAATTTGATTTGCTAGTATTTCGTTAAAGGTATTTGCATTTGTGTTTATAAGGGATGGGGCTTCCTTGATGGCTCAGACAGTGAAGAATCTGCCTGCAATGCACAAGACCCAGGTTCTGTCCCTGGATTGGGAAGATCCCCTGGAGAAGGGAATGGCTACCTACTCCAGTGTTCTTGCCTGGAGAATTCCATGGACAGAGGAGCCTGGCAGGCTATAGTCCATGGGGTCGCAAAGAGCTGGACATGACTGAGTGATTAATACTTTCACTTTTATAAGAGATATCGTCTGTCATTTTATTTTCTTGTGTGGTGTGTGTCTGACTTTGATAGAGTAATGCTGGCTTCATAAAGTGAATACAGAAATTTCTCTTATTTTTCTGGGGAAAAAAAATGTATAGAATTGATGTTGTCAGTATTTCTACTTTCTGTGTTTAGTAGACTTTGTTTTTCTCTTAAAGATTCCCAAAGCTTCAGGTCCCCCCAAACCTAGACTCAGCCCTGTTTGGGACTTTGAGGGTGAGTTGCNGGGTGGGGCGCTTCACACCCATGCTCTGAGGGATGCTGAGGCCACCTTGCCACCAGGACCTGACACCCAGGAAGATGACCGGGGGACACCCAGTACAGCCACCTCCCTTCCCTGAAGCTTTGGGGGCGCTTTCCCCATCATCTCCCTGGGCCCCTGCTAAGATAGGCTCTCTTAGATGCGTGCCCCAAGCCGGCCACCACTGCTCAGCTGATGTTAGACTGTTAGACGCTGGAGAGAAGGGCTAAAAATAGCTCCGATTTGATGCGCTGCTCTTTGGGGCTGAGCTGGCATCTGGCCCTCCACCTTTCCTGGGAACTGAAGACGTCTCAGCCGGAGTTGGGGGAGGGGAGGGGGGAGGGGCTTCCAGGCCAGCCAGGCAGTGGAAGTTTCCTGAATCCATTCACACTCAGAGAGGGCCAGAGCCCTCAGCCGGGGCTGTGTTGGTACACTCTTCCCAGTGTGCCCGCTTAGGGGCCCCGTGAGCCACCCACATCGGCGTCTGGGCAGTGTGAGGGGGCCCTCGGCTAGGACTTCTGTGTGGACACCCACGTGTGTATGCCCAGGTGGGCACTGGGTGCACCACGCCGTGCCTGTTCAGTTCAGTTCAGTCACTCAGTCGTGTCCGACTCTTCGCGACCCCATGAATCGCAGCACGCCAGGCCTCCCTGTCCATCACCAACTCCCAGAGTTCACTCAGACTCACGTCCATCGAGTCCGTGATGCCATCCAGCCATCTCATCCTCGGTCGTCCTGTGATACACTGGAAAGGCAGCTAGCTTCAGCCCCTCTGCTCTGTGGGCTGTGGGCCTCTGACCACGCACAGCCCGGGAGCTTCGCTTCTCTCTGAAACTGTCCAGAGAGGGCAGGAACCAGCCTCGTCGTGGTGCTGCCCTGCCAGGCTGGTCGCTGGCTCCCTCTTGTCACCAGCCCAGGTCATTCCTGCTTTCACTGTGCACCTCACACCCACTCTGGCCATCTGCCTCGGGGAACATGTATGTTATGAATTTGAAGGTGGTATTGCAGCCATCTCTTGGTCAAATGAGACCGTCAGAGCAGGGGATAAATGCACCGTAGCACGCTCTGCATGGATGCTTACCGTGGTGGGGTAGGGGCAGCGGCTGTGCAGCAGCTTAACCCGGGGGTTAAGATCTAGCTGGAGAGGCCTCTGAGTCTGACTCCAGTACGGATGGGCTGTGAGCAGGGAGGGACCTCTAGGGATGGAAACCAGGCGTGTGGCGCAGCTAATCAAATCAAGGCTGAAATCTGACTTTCCAACCTGGTGTGCTATGTAACCCCTCTGAGCCTCAGTTTTCTGATTCTATAAAACGGGGCCAATTGATGACCTAATTCATAGAATTGAAAGTGAAGTGGGAGGAGAAGGAAGGTGGACATGATAAGGAATAGAAGAATGTCGCGCCTCTGGGTTAGAAGCACCGCCTCTGGAGTCCAGTGCTTGGACGAGGCTGGCAGCCGTGGCCTGGGACTTCCTCTCACTTCAGTTTCTTCATCTGCCAATGATCATGACGTTCTCAGGTTAAATGACGTAATATGTGTAGAAGGTTCACACTGTGCCTGTTATGTAGGGAGATCCCCACAAATAGGAGCGATTACTGTACTGAGGACCCAGCCTAACAGGGGTGGGGAAGGGAAATGCTGTGACCTGGGCATGGAGTGAGGCACGTGGGGAGAACTGGGCCCTTCAGGGATGACGGGGACAGCAGAAGCCAAGATACTGAGATGAGCATGTGCCCGGAAGTCCTGGGACTGGAGGCCGGCAGTGAGGCCAGGGGCGGGGAGCACGTGTGTGCAGGGTGGGGCAGAGGCAGGAGGCTGGATACCTTACTGCATAGCCACGAGGGAGCCCCCTGGGTTACTGGATCCAGGCTAGCCTCGACTTTCCTCATCTGTAAAAATGGGAGTATCGGTATCTGGCAGAGGTTAGGCAGGGAGGCTGAACCCCGATCCTGTCTGCCACAGCTTGGGTGCCCCCAAGATCTGTGATGGCCTAGAAGAGCTTGAAGGACTTTTCTCTGTACTGACCTGGGGCCCCAGGGAAGAGTCTCAGGGGTTCCTACCTGAGCATGGAGTCAGTATCCTACAGGTGGGAGCACCCTCTTCTTGACACCACAGCCCTGGAGCCCCGGTTAACGCCTGGGGACCCAGGTCAGCTTCCATCCTCAGCAGGTAACAGACCGCAGACCAGTGAGATTCCTGCATAAGCACCATGCAGCCCAGAGCCCTGAAACCACCCCACCTTGCTGTGGGGCACAGCCAGCTGGCCCTGGGCCCCTGGGGTGCAGGCATCGATGCAGGGAACACACAAGAAGGAGCCCCTCCACCTAGAAGGAGGGACCCACCCGATGGGAGTGCAGATCAGGCATCATTATGATAGCTTGCAACGGCTTCACCGTGACCACAAGCCAGGCTTCCCCGACCTACCAGGCTCAGGTACAGGTGAAGCAGGACGGGTGTGAGCAGGGCCAGGACTGCACAAATTCCGGTGTCAGTGAGCTCCGGCGGGTGTGGAGGTGGCAGCTGACCCAGCCTCCAATGATGACAGCCCTGCTTCCCCTCTCTCCTTGTCTAGTGGCTGCAGCACCCTCTCTCTGGCGATTCCCAGCTGCCAGTGGGAGGAGTGGTAGATTCCCACTTCTACCCAGCAGTGATGTGCTTTAGCCTTTTTCCCTCCATGTCCGTCCTCTGAGTCAGCTGTGATGCCAGGGGCAAGCAGGGACCCACCCCCTCCGGGAATCCAGGTTGGAGCCTGTTGACACCAGGATATGCTCATGGGCTACGGGGGTCTGTACAAGCGAGGACCTGGACTTGTGCAGCGTGTTCGGGCGTGTGGCGGCGTGTGGGTGTGTGTCTTGCTGCATAGGACACAGCGTGTGGCCGTGAGGGTGCGTGACCTTCATGTGTGGTTAGCATGTACCCATGTAGCGGTGTGTCCACACTGTGGATGCGGCATGCATGAGTGTCTGTGTGTGGTGTTTGTGTGGAGCGTTTGTGGTGGTGGTGGTGGTGTATGTGTGTGCCTGTGAGACAGACATTGCTCCACGCCCACCCAGGACGAGGGTCAACATGCCCCCGCGTTGCTTGTGTTTAAATAGTACAAAAATATAAAGGTTTTTTAAATTGATGTATAAGTCACTTACAGTATTATTCTAGTTTCAGGGGTGCAGCAGAGTAATTCGATGTCTTTGTAGATTATACTCTGAGCAAAGTTACTACGACGTACTGACAGTATTTCTGGTGCTGTGTGTTCATCCCTGTGACTTATTTACTTAATGCCTCATAGTTTGTCCCTCTTAATGCCCTTCCCCTGTCCTGTCTCCCCCTAAGGGAACTCATTTAAGTGGCATGTTTTGTTTTGTTTTGTTTTTTTAAATTTCAATTTCCACTTGTTCATCAGTAGTCTACAGAAATACATTCCGTTTTCATATGATGACCTTGTATCATGTTGCTATTCAGTCGCCAAGTCAGGTCAGACTCTTTGCAGCCCCATGGACTGCAGCACATTGGGCTCCTTCCTCCGTCTTCCCTGTATCATGAGACTTTGCTAAACTTGCTAATTAGTTCTGCGAACCTTTTTTTTTTATTCCTGAGGATTTTATCCAGATAGTCATATCATTTACAAATAGGGACAATTTCACTTCTTTCCTTGCAATTAAAAAAAACTAATTGATTGATTATTTTCAGCTGCATCAGGTCATAGCTGTGGTTTAGTTGCCTCACAGCAGGTGGAATCTTAGTTACCTGACCAGGCATTGAATCTGCGTCCCCTGCATTGGAAGGAAGATTCTCAACAGCTGGACCGTCAGGGAAGCCCCTTTCCTTGCAGTTTGTATAATCTTATTTCTTTCCCCTGACTTCTTGTACTGACCAGGACTTCTAGTATGATGTTAAATAGAAATAGTGAGCATAGACGTTACTGCCTTGTTCCTGATCTTAAGATTGTCAGTCTTTATATCATTAAGTATGATATTAACTATTAATTTTTGTAGATGCCCTTCATCTATGTCAGGTTAAGAAAGCTCTTTTCTATTTCTGGTTTGCTGAGAAATTAAAAAAAATCATCAGTGGATGTTGAATTCTGTCAAATGCTTTCTTTCTGCATCGGTTAATGTAGTGTGTGGTTTTACCTGTTAATATCATTAATTGCATTAATTGATTTCTGAATACAGAATAAGCCTTACATTCCCCAAATATACTCCAGTTGGCTATCATATACTATTCTTTCTATATATCACTGAATTTGATTTGCTAGTATTTCGTTAAAGGTATTTGCATCTGTGTTTATAAGGGATGGGGCTTCCTTGATGGCTCAGACAGTGAAGAATCTGCCTGCAATGCACAAGACCCAGGTTCTGTCCCTGGATTGGGAAGATCCCCTGGAGAAGGGAATGGCTACCTACTCCAGTGTTCTTGCCTGGAGAATTCCATGGACAGAGGAGCCTGGCAGGCTATAGTCCATGGGGTCGCAAAGAGCTGGACATGACTGAGTGATTAATACTTTCACTTTTATAAGAGATATCGTCTGTCATTTTATTTTCTTGTGTGGTGTGTGTCTGACTTTGATAGAGTAATGCTGGCTTCATAAAGTGAATACAGAAATTTCTCTTATTTTTCTGGGGAAAAAAAATGTATAGAATTGATGTTGTCAGTATTTCTACTTTCTGTGTTTAGTAGACTTTGTTTTTCTCTTAAAGATTCCCAAAGCTTCAGGTCCCCCCAAACCTAGACTCAGCCCTGTTTGGGACTTTGAGGGTGAGTTGCTCTCCACAATAGAGACTTCATGATGTGTCATAAGAAGCAACAGGGTACTTACTGTAGGTCCAGACAGGTGAAATTATTCAGCCTCTTGCTTCTAGCTTCCCTTAGCTAACTGCCAGTGGGGCAACATAATTTGGCCAAGACCTCTGATGGACCTCAATCATAACTTGCTGTGTGACTTTGGGGAAATCAATCAGCCTCTCTGAGTCGCAGATGAACCAAAGAGGAAAAGATGACAGATATGTCTCCTTCAGAGTGCTCTATAAAAGGTGAAAATGTGCTCAGAGAACTAGAGAGTTCTCCTGGAGGCATAAAGAACTTTAAACAGTTCTGTGGTTTATGAAGTAAGAGGAGGAGATAGCCTTGGAAGGGGAATAAGGAGAATGGACTGAAGGGAAGACAGGAGGAGAGCACTTTGTGGGGGGTGGTCAGTAATAGTTGCCATCCTTGGCCTCTGGTCTCCCGTCTGTTCTCACAGGCATTGCCTCATCTGAGTCCCCTGAGGCCCTCTATGGGGATCAGGATAACATGTATCCATTCGTTCACCATGTCCTAGGGTCCTCCTCTGGGCCAGGCATTGCACAGATGAGAACACTGAGGCTCCATGAGGGTACGAGATGCAACACAGCCAGGAACAGAACTGAGAAAGAACCCAGGTGTCAGGGGCAAACCATGATTTTCCACTGTAGTAAAAGCAAGCAAGTTGCACTATGTTCAGGAGGAAGGAGACAACTGGTCTACCTCACAGAGCTGTGTGCCTGGGAACTCCAAGCATTGCTGGCCCCAGAGCAGGCTTCGGGGCTTGCAGCCCTCCTCAACCCCTTACTGAGCTGGGTAAACCAGGGCACATTTCGTAACCCTGGCGCTTCAGTTTACCATCTGTTAAAGAGGGGGTAAT
The DNA here is from genome assembly GCA_006410735.1 of Raphicerus campestris. Lineage (NCBI taxonomy): Eukaryota > Metazoa > Chordata > Mammalia > Artiodactyla > Bovidae > Raphicerus > Raphicerus campestris. The sequence goes on along the minus strand of SJYW01041949.1, from coordinate 1,055,644 downwards.
ACTGCATCCACCTTATACATCTGTTGCAAGGATTAAGTTAGTTAATAAATGCAAAATGCTCACAGCAGTGCCAGGCACACGTGAGCGCCACACAAGCACTGGGTGCTTGTCAAGAGGCTTGGCCATTCTGTAGGCACTGAGAAGCCAGAGAAAGATGGAGTTAATAAAAGGATCCTTCGGCTTAGCGATCCTTTGGCCTGCCCTTCTGAGATGGGTGAATTGCCCAAGGTCGAGCAGCCCTGTAGACCTCACACCAGACAGGTTTCCTGAGTCCTCGCTCCACAAGGACGGCTGCCTGCCTGCCTTTAGATCCGTGCCTTTCATGATCCAATGTTCTTAGGAGAGAAATGGTGTGACAGCAGGTGACACAGAATCCAGGTGGAAGCCAGTCAGGAGGAGGAGAGTTGGATGTTTTTCCGCCAAAACCACCTTTCTAGGGGAGGTGAGCTTTCTGGAAACTGCCAAGGAGAGGGAGAAGGTGAGGGAACAGCAGCCCACCTTGTGTCTCCTACAGATGCTGTCTCGTGGGGATGTGGCACATCTGGGACTGCCCCTCAGCCTGGCCAGACGCCCCCTTACACCCCGATGCTGCCGCATTGAAAGGTGCAGGCCCTGGGAGGCCGCCGGCTGGGAATGAGATCACGGTGCCGAGGAGCAGCCGTCCTGCGTGGCTTAGGGTCTGGCGCCACCTTGTGGCCATAGGCCATGGCTGTCTGCACAGGGGTGGCGGCTTAGCCAGAAGAGGCTGCTGGCTGGGCTTCCCCAGAGGTCATCAACACCCCACTCTGGATTCTGTAAGGTCTACCAGGGACCCCGGGACTTGAGGACAGAAGAGGAGGGTGCAGGAACCAGAGGATTGGGTGGAAGGCCCTTGATTGGGAATTCTGAACTGGACTCTGATGTAGCTCCTACTCCAGGTGGCAGGCTATGTCCCCAGGAGGCATAATAACCAGTTTGGGTCTCAGACTTGACCCCAGTGCACACTGGGCTTCAAGCATCTGTCTGCTTATGGGTGGGGAGTGGCTCCGGTTCTGCACACTCCTACCTTCATCTCTTCTCGTATCTTGGGATGTTACCATAGAGGCAAGCTTGGTTTCTCTGGCAGATGTTACGGTTGAACCAACGTGTTCTGGGCTCGTTGTCTTCCATTTTGCTGGCCATGCTGGACAGAGGGGCTAGTGGCTTGGGGAACAGGGCCATGGAAGGGCAGACCAAGAGCTCCCTTTGCCCTGGAGAGGCTGACCTGCGTGAACCTGAGTGTTGGTGTTGCCTTGCCTGGGGACCTGAGCGCATAGATAGGCTTGGTTATGGGACATGATCGTTCCCCCACTGGGCCCCCTTGTGAGGCTGGGGGAGGTAGAGGCTGTGGTCTGCGAGAGTAGACCTGAGAAGGTAGAGCTTTGTGGTCTGCCCCTGAGGGAGTCTGTGGCCCCCGGCACTCTGCGCTGCAGGTGCCACATCTGAATAGAGAGGAGTTTAGGAGCAGAGAGACCAGATCCAACCTGGGAGACCCAGGGCACCAAGGCTCTCCTGGCCACATGGCTATTCTGAGTGCCCGTGCGGAGCCTCTGGACTCGAAACCCCACTTCAGCCCCTTCACCAGGGCACCCTCAACCCCTCCTGCCCTGTCTCCCCAGGCCACCATCCGACCTGATCCGACCGCCCCCTCTGCCCGGAGTTCTGGAGTCCGGCTCCCCAGCCCCTTCCAACTGCTTGGGACCACACGTCCTTAGAGCGGCCTGCCCCGTCCAGCCCAGGGCACGGTTGCCTCGTCTAGTTGGCCTCATTGAGGCCCGCAGTTCTGACATGGCTTCCCTCTCCTCTGTCCCTTTCTCTCTCACTCTCCTCCAGAGCTCTCTGTCGGTCTCCCTTCTTTCTGTGTTCGGGTCTGTTTCTTTCTCCCTGTCTCTCCACCTGTCTCCGTCTCTCTCTGTTGCCATCTCTTGTGTCTCTCAGTCTGCCCCCCTCTCTCAGTGGCCCGGTAGCTTTCCAGGTCAGCTTCAACAAGCAACCCCCCGGGCACGCCGCTCCTTCCCACTGCTTCTCCCCTGGTCCCGTGATTTTGGGAACTTACAGACAGAGGCCGAGAGAGAGGCAGTGACTCGTGGGAAGCAGCGCAGCCAGCAAGCGACGGAACCTGGAGCAGACGAGGATTCGACGCCCTGCTTTGCTTGAGTTTCTGTTTCGCCAGGTGTTAAGTGACGGTAACCAGAGCTGCCCTGCAGAGCGTGATAGGCCCTTCGGGACACGCCTGGCCCGTGGTGGTGCCTGGTGGGGCTGGCAGCCTCGCACTGTTCACTCCAGCCGGACACCATTCCTGTTCCAGCGCCTCCCTCCCCGCAGTCTCCTAAGGGCTTGTTCTCTGCTCACCCCAGGGAGTGTATATGCAGGAAATAAGGCGTCCCTCTCAGCCCCCTCCTGATGGGTCTTCTTCGAGGTCTTTTCAATAGGTAGGAGGCCCACCAGTTTGGACTTACATAGGAGCATCACTGTAGTTTTGTATATTTTGCAAATGTAGGCTTTCTCACCTCTGCTTCTAAAGCACGGGCTGCTGTAAAATCCACGTGAGGTTCCTGGGCAATGCCCACCTTTCCCGTTGCTTCAAGGAGGCGGGTACAGAGCCCTTCTCTGGGAGCCTCTTAGAAAATCGGTGTACCTGGGGAAGCGGGCTGCCTTTGCGGTGCTGAGAGTGCTGTCCTGCAGGGGGGACTCAGCCCTGGGGGACAGGAGTCTTCCTTCTTCCACAGCCCCGCCCAGGGGGAGGGTGTGAACAGAGACAAGCTCACGTGTCCATGAGAGATAGACAAGACACGAGAAAGTCGGGGAGAGAACTGGCAAGGCTGGGGGGCCGGCAGGGCCCAGGAGCCGAGGGAGGGGTGGGATTTTCTTCTGAGCATGAGGGGAAGTCAGGGAGGGCCGCCTGTGATTTTGGCAAAGTGCCTTGGCTGCTGGGCAGAGAGTGGGTTGTTCCGGGGGCAGGAGTGGGCCCTGGGAGGCCAGTTAGGAGGCTTCTGCTCTGATCCAAGAGAGAGGGGGTGATGGTGGGGACCAGGCTGGCAGTGGCAATAGAGACAGACCCCCAAGTCGGCCCCTGATGGGGTGCCTGGGGACAGCGGGGACCATGTAGGGGGTCAGCCACGCTCTCAACCTCTGTGATTCTGGCTTGGTGGCTTAGGAGACACATTCCCAGGGGGTGGCCAGGGGTGCACGTGTGTCATTCTGTCCCGTTGTCTGTGACCCCAATCGATCCTAACTGGGCTCACTGTGCTTTCTGAACCCTGCTTTGGTCCCGGAGCTGCCAGCTCCTCTGGGCTGGGCTTGGCCCCAGAGGCCGCTGGCTGAGTCTGGCTTCTGTGTGTGCTAAGTTGCTTCAGTTATGTCTGACTCTTGGTGACCCTATAGACTGTAGCCCGCCAGGCTCCTCTGTCCATGGGATTTCCCAGGCAAGAATACTGGAGTGGGCTGCCATTTCCTTCTCCAGGGCATCTTCCCAAGTCTGGCTTGGATGATGCCGTCTGTCCTCCCCTTGTTGTGGCTTGGAGAAAGTGTCTAAGGTTTAGGGAGAACTGCAGTGGGCATGGGGGCTTTCTTCCGTGGGCCTGGATCCACAGCCAGCACTTGGGTCATCTCCCCAAGCTCCCCATCAGCCTCATGATGCTGTAACTCTCTTATGGTAAAGAAGGGTAACAAAGACACAGAGCTGGGGTGACGAGTCCAGGTCCCCACAATTAGCAGATGACAGAGCCACGCCCTCCACCTGCCCTGCTTCCTTGGCCCTGTGCCCCTCCCGGAGGGAGTGGGGTCCGTGTGTTTGTGTGGCTGAGTCCTGGGCCACACCTCGACGGAGGCGCCACTGTAGGCTCCCCCTAGTGTGGAGGGGGGCACACGTGAGTTTTGGGGTCCAACAGCCTCGGCCAGCTCCTGGTGGCTCCCTCATCCACTTCTGGAGCCTGTGCCCGTGAGCCCTGCCTGCCTGTCCCACATGGGTTTACTTCTGCCTGTCGCCCGGGACCCAGGCCACACCGGGCAGCCCACCAGTGATCCTCAGTAGGAATTTCATAAATGCTGATTCCTTTCCCTCCTCCTCCAGAGAGGTGAAAACCCTACTGGAATTTTCCCCCTGGGACCCTGAACTTGAGCGAGCCCACCTGCGATACTTCCTTGGTAGGCCTGCAAGGTCCCTGGGTCCCACTCTTCCATTTCTCCTGGCATAGGCATAGATGAGCAAGCCGAGGTGGGGGAGGGAATAACTTGCCCAGGCCCCCTTCCCTGGCCTGACCCCACTCCACCCCACCCTGAAGCCTCAGTGCCTCATTCGTGGGCTGGGAGAACCCCTAGAGCTGGTCCAAGCACCTGGAAAACCTCAGAACCAAGGAGGGGCGGCTGGTTTGCCCAGAAGGGCCTGGCCCTTCCAGGACCCCCACCCCAACCCATGCCTCTCTCTGTGTTCTCTCCCATCTGTCGCAGGTATATCCGCACCATGTACCTGGGGATTCAGAGCCAGCGGCAGAAGGAACACCAGCGACGCTTCTACTGGGCTATGATGTATGAATATGCAGACGTTAACATGCTGCGCCTCCTGGAGACCTTCCTGGAAAGCGCCCCCCAACTGGTGCTACAGCTCTGCATAATGATCCAGAAGAGCCGCGCCGAGACGCTGCCCTGTGAGTCCCCCCACCCCCACCCCGGGGCTGGGGGCCACCCTCCGCGCACACTCAAGGGGCGTCGCCCGTCCGGACCCCAAGTCCCCGGAAGCATCTTTGCGCCCCGGTGTGCGCGCCCATACCGCCGCCGTCACGTGTGCGCTTGCGCGGCCTTCACGTGCGCAGAGCAGAGCCGGGTGTCCAGTGTCCCTGGAGCGGCAGAGCAGGGGGCCTGGGTCTCCCAGTCCGGGGAAAAGGCCCCTTATTTTGGCGCTGGCCTGAGCTGCGGCGTTTGCACACACGGGATGAGGGAGACAACACGTGCCCAAGAGGCTAAATCATGTCAAGTGGCATCAGCAGTTTCAGACATTCTTGATCCGTGGTGCTTCTAACGCGTTTACAAAATGCAGAAGCCCCGTTTATAAAACAGGCTGAAGCAGCTGTGTTCTAGATAGATGGGGGTTGGGGGTCCAGAGCCCAGGGTATCCCGCCCGCCGAACCCGGGCCCCTGTGGCTCCAGATAGTCTCCAAGCGCCCAGGGGCTGGTCTGGACACCACTGGTTTCTACAGCAGCAGGAAGCCTTTGGGGGCCACCTGGCGACCCAAGAAGCCCTTTCTAGGTGGGACTCCTCTGGTGAAAGCACACTGCCACCCTGGGTTGCTGATGTCAGGGCAGAGACCAGCCTGCAAGTGTCCAGGTCATGTCAGAACTTATTTCAGTGGGGCTGGAGTTCTGACTGGGGCAAAGGTCCAGGGTAAGGAGGGGCTGGAGATCACGATGCTTGGGGGATACTGGGGACATTTCATCCTGGGGAAGATGTAGGCTATGTGAACCCCAGCATTTGAAGGGATGTAGGGGAACCATGATCATTCCAAAGAGCGGGAGGGAGCTACAGGGAGATGGTTATCAATTCACCTGTGTGGGAGACATTTCAAACAGCGGGAGCCATCCAGAGACGGAGAGACTGTCTCATGAGGTAGTGAGTTTCCCATCATGGGGAGCATTCAAGCAGAGATATTGCTAAAGGAACTCAGTGCAGAGATTCCTGACTCCAGAGGATGTGAGTGTGTATGATCTGTGGTAGCAAGGCAGCTGGGGCAGAGGGTCCCTGGCCACTGGGGCCTGCGAGCCTCCTGGGTCCTTGCCTCTGGGCCCCTGGCTTCCCAAGCTGCTCCAGTGGGCCCTGGGTGTCACCAAGTTCACAGGCACCTCTAGGGCACTCTCCAGTGGGATCCCCCCTTGCTCCACACCATCTGGAGAGGACAGCCAAGTCTGCGAACTTGGAAGGGGCTTGTTGGTGACGTGGACGCTGTGCGTTCTTGCAGGGCAGCAGCCTGGAAAGATGGGGTGACTCCCCCTGCTGCTTGACAGCTGTGTGACCTATGGCAAGGTACTGAGCCTCTCTGTTCCTCCTTCTCATTTCTGAAATGGAGATAATGTTGGTACTTACCACAGAGGGTTGTTCTGAACATTTTTGACATGACGAATATCTAGAGCCTCAGGCAGCATCTGGCCATTTTGTTGTTGGTGATGGTAGAATTGGACCACACATTACTAATGACATCATGGCCAGCTGGTGGCCTTTGGTGACACCTATCCACTTTGTACCATTAATGCTAGTAGACACTTAGGTAGATGGCTGTTTTTGTAATAGGTGAGTTTTCCACGGATCTTGCCAGATACCAGCCTCTTCCAGTTTTTCTCCTTATGCCACCTCTCCCCCTTTGATTTCCTCTTTTATAACTGGGTTAACATTACAGTAGTCAGCCTGAAAGATGGATTTGTATCCAACTTACCCATAAAATTGGTTGTTTTTGTTCAGTTGCTCAGTCGTGTCTGACTCTTTACGACAGGCTTCTCCATCCTTCACTATTTCCCAAAGTTTCCTCAAACTCATGTTCATTGAGTCAGTGATGCCATCCAATCATCTCATCCTCTGTCATCCCCTTCTTTTGCCTTCAATCTTTCCCAGCATCAGGGTCTTGTCCAGTGAGTTGGCTCTTCGCATCAGGTGCCCAGAATACTGGAACTTCAGCTTCTACTTCAGTCCTTCCAATGAATATTCAGGGTTGATTTCCTTTAGAATTGACTCGTTTGATCTCCTTTCAGTCCAGGGGACTCTCAAGAGTCTTATCTAGCACCACAATTCAAAAGCATCAATTCTTTGATGCTTATCAATTCAAAATATAATCGTAGTGGTAATATTAAATCATGCAGATATTATGCAGATATTATAGGGCTTCCTTTGTGGCTCAGCTGGTAAAGAATACACCTGCAATGCAGGAGACCTGGGTTCAATCCCTGGGTTGGGAATATCCCCTGGAGAAGGGAAAGGCTACCCACTCCAGTATTCTCACCTGGAGAATTCCAAGGACTGTATAGTTCATGGGATTGCAAAGACTCGAACTTGACTGAGTGACTTTCACCTTCACTTTCATTTGAATATTTTGGTCATTTGGAGTCCTCCTTAAATCAGATGTCTCCGGTCAAGTTTAAATAAAGATAAAAATTATACATTTTACCTCATAACATAGTGCCATTTTTCACTGGTAATGAGCCTGGTGTCTGCTCGGAGCTTTGAGAGTCTTCCTGGCTATAGCAGGGAGGGGGAGGCATTCCCGCATGGTGAGAAAAGTCCACTAGAGCTGTGTGTAAATTCCACCTCCACCACTTATTGGCTTTGCAAGTGGATCTCCTAACTGGGCTTCTTCATCTGTAATGTGGGCATAATAACTCCTCCGGGTGGTTGTGAAGGTCTAGTGAACTGCACATGCCCGTCTACAGCACTTCAGCGGGTGTATTATGGGTACATAACACAATCTTCCGGTCCACAAAGATGCTCTCAGTCAGGCGCCATCCTGCCTGCAGAGGGTAACAGGGAACATAAAAGAGGTGGTCCCGGCCCTCATGAATCTTCCACTCTCTCTTGGGAGACATAACAGGAGCAGTTAGATAGCCTGCNCTCCGGGTGGTTGTGAAGGTCTAGTGAACTGCACATGCCCGTCTACAGCACTTCAGCGGGTGTATTATGGGTACATAACACGATCTTCCGGTCCACAAAGATGCTCTCAGTCAGGCGCCATCCTGCCTGCAGAGGGTAACAGGGAACATAACAGAGGTGGTCCCGGCCCTCATGAATCTTCCACTCTCTCTTGGGAGACATAACAGGAGCAGTTACATAGCCTGCATATTGTAGCAACTGCTTTAAGCAAACAAATGTGATGCCAAGACTGCAGTACCTGGGGTGAGGTGTGCAGAGAGCTTATCTGTGCAGGGCTGGGCTTCCCAGGTGGCCCTAGTGGTAAAGAACTCGCCTGCCAGGACAGGCGATATAAGAGACATGGGTTGGATCCCTGGGTCAGGAAGATCCCCTGGAGAAGGGCATGGCAACCCACTCCAGTAGTCTTGCCTGGAGAATCCCGTGGACAGAGGAGCCTGGCGGGCTACAGTCCATGGGATTGCACAGAGTCAGACACAACTGAAGCGACTTAGCACACACACATCAGAGACAGCTTCTCTAGAGAGTTGACACTTGGCCTGAGTATAAATGAGGAGGAGGAACCAGCTATGTGAGGAGCAGAAAGAACCTTCCCTGCAGAGGGAATTGCATATACAAAGGCCTTAGGGTGGGAAAAGCCTGCCTTATTCTAGAATATGACAGGACTCAGCATGGCTGTGGGTCAGCAGTCAGGGGAAGGAGAGTGATGTGGGGGAGGGGGGAGAGGAAGACGTGGGCCTGACAACTTGGGTGTATACCAAGTGCAGTGGGAATGGTTATGTAGGAAAGCTATATGATCAGATTAGTTAAAAAATAAAATTATTTGCCTGCACGAATTTTAGTTGCAGCATGTGGGATCCAGTTTCCTGAGCAGGGGTTGAACCTGGACNGGGCCCCTGGCTTCCCAAGCTGCTCCAGTGGGCCCTGGGTGTCACCAAGTTCACAGGCACCTCTAGGGCACTCTCCAGTGGGATCCCCCCTTGCTCCACACCATCTGGAGAGGACAGCCAAGTCTGCGAACTTGGAAGGGGCTTGTTGGCGACGTGGACGCTGTGCGTTCTTGCAGGGCAGCAGCCTGGAAAGATGGGGTGACTCCCCCTGCTGCTTGACAGCTGTGTGACCTATGGCAAGGTACTGAGCCTCTCTGTTCCTCCTTCTCATTTCTGAAATGGAGATAATGTTGGTACTTACCACAGAGGGTTGTTCTGAACATTTTTGACATGACGAATATCTAGAGCCTCAGGCAGCATCTGGCCATTTTGTTGTTGGTGATGGTAGAATTGGACCACACGTTACTAATGACATCATGGCCAGCTGGTGGCCTTTGGTGACACCTATCCACTTTGTACCATTAATGCTAGTAGACACTTAGGTAGATGGCTGTTTTTGTAATAGGTGAGTTTTCCACGGATCTTGCCAGATACCAGCCTCTTCCAGTTTTTCTCCTTATGCCACCTCTCCCCCTTTGATTTCCTCTTTTATAACTGGGTTAACATTACAGTAGTCAGCCTGAAAGATGGATTTGTATCCAACTTACCCATAAAATTGGTTGTTTTTGTTCAGTTGCTCAGTCGTGTCTGACTCTTTACGACAGGCTTCTCCATCCTTCACTATTTCCCAAAGTTTCCTCAAACTCATGTTCATTGAGTCAGTGATGCCATCCAATCATCTCATCCTCTGTCATCCCCTTCTTTTGCCTTCAATCTTTCCCAGCATCAGGGTCTTGTCCAGTGAGTTGGCTCTTCGCATCAGGTGCCCAGAATACTGGAACTTCAGCTTCTACTTCAGTCCTTCCAATGAATATTCAGGGTTGATTTCCTTTAGAATTGACTCGTTTGATCTCCTTTCAGTCCAGGGGACTCTCAAGAGTCTTATCTAGCACCACAATTCAAAAGCATCAATTCTTTGATGCTTATCAATTCAAAATATAATCGTAGTGGTAATATTAAATCATGCAGATATTATGCAGATATTATAGGGCTTCCTTTGTGGCTCAGCTGGTAAAGAATACACCTGCAATGCAGGAGACCTGGGTTCAATCCCTGGGTTGGGAATATCCCCTGGAGAAGGGAAAGGCTACCCACTCCAGTATTCTCACCTGGAGAATTCCAAGGACTGTATAGTTCATGGGATTGCAAAGACTCGAACTTGACTGAGTGACTTTCACCTTCACTTTCATTTGAATATTTTGGTCATTTGGAGTCCTCCTTAAATCAGATGTCTCCGGTCAAGTTTAAATAAAGATAAAAATTATACGTTTTACCTCATAACATAGTGCCATTTTTCACTGGTAATGAGCCTGGTGTCTGCTCGGAGCTTTGAGAGTCTTCCTGGCTATAGCAGGGAGGGGGAGGCATTCCCGCATGGTGAGAAAAGTCCACTAGAGCTGTGTGTAAATTCCACCTCCACCACTTATTGGCTTTGCAAGTGGATCTCCTAACTGGGCTTCTTCATCTGTTATGTGGGCATAATAACTCCTCCGGGTGGTTGTGAAGGTCTAGTGAACTGCACATGCCCGTCTACAGCACTTCAGCGGGTGTATTATGGGTACATAACACGATCTTCCGGTCCACAAAGATGCTCTCAGTCAGGCGCCATCCTGCCTGCAGAGGGTAACAGGGAACATAACAGAGGTGGTCCCGGCCCTCATGAATCTTCCACTCTCTCTTGGGAGACATAACAGGAGCAGTTAGATAGCCTGCATATTGTAGCAACTGCTTTAAGCAAACAAACATGATGCCAAGACTGCAGTACCTGGGGTGAGGTGTGCAGAGAGCTTATCTGTGCAGGGCTGGGCTTCCCAGGTGGCCCTAGTGGTAAAGAACTCGCCTGCCAGGACAGGCGATATAAGAGACATGGGTTGGATCCCTGGGTCAGGAAGATCCCCTGGAGAAGGGCATGGCAACCCACTCCAGTAGTCTTGCCTGGAGAATCCCGTGGACAGAGGAGCCTGGCGGGCTACAGTCCATGGGATTGCACAGAGTCAGACACAACTGAAGCGACTTAGCACACACACATCAGAGACAGCTTCTCTAGAGAGTTGACACTTGGCCTGAGTATAAATGAGGAGGAGGAACCAGCTATGTGAGGAGCAGAAAGAACCTTCCCTGCAGAGGGAATTGCATATACAAAGGCCTTAGGGTGGGAAAAGCCTGCCTTATTCTAGAATATGACAGGACTCAGCATGGCTGTGGGTCAGCAGTCAGGGGAAGGAGAGTGATGTGGGGGAGGGGGGAGAGGAAGACGTGGGCCTGACAACTTGGGTGTATACCAAGTGCAGTGGGAATGGTTATGTAGGAAAGCTATATGATCAGATTAGTTAAAAAATAAAATTATTTGCCTGCACGAATTTTAGTTGCAGCATGTGGGATCCAGTTTCCTGAGCAGGGGTTGAACCTGGACCCCCGCCTTGGGAGTGCAGAGTATTGGCCACTAAACACCAGAGAGGTCCCAGATTAGCCTTTTTAACTTTTTTTTTTTTCTGTATTTTTGGTTGAGATGGGACTTCACTGCTGCTCGGGCTTTTCTCTAGTTATGGAGAGTGGCTTCTCTTGTCTCAGAGGACCGACTCTGGGCGCCTCAGTACTTGCAGCTCCTGGGCTCTGGAGCACAGGCTCAGTAATTGTGGCTCACAGCTTAGTTGTTCCAGGGCTTGCGGGATCTTCCCGAATCAGGGGTTGAACTGTGTCCCCTGCATCGGCACCAGATTAGCTTTTAAAGAAGATCCCTTTCCTGGTGTGCAGGGAGGAAACCAAGAGCCCAGAGCACCTGTTACAGGCAGCTGTGGGGCTCCAGGGCTGAAATGATGGGCTTGGAGTGCATGGAAGAGGCAGCCAAGTGCGCGGATTGGCAGGCAACTCTGGAGCAGAAATCAACAACACTTAGCAGGCCTGGGGGAGGTGGTGATGGAAGGAGGTTGAGATGGAGTATGTTGAGATGAAAGATGCTCTCTGGGGATTGGGTTGAGTCAGCAGCTCTGTCGCCTTTCCCGACTTTGGGGGTTTTCTGATGCTTTTGGCCGGGGTGGGGGAGTGCCACTCGCTTCACCCACACAGTGCCTGAGCCTGCCTTTTGGGATTGAGCCCCCATTGAGGTGGTGTCCTTATATGACTCTGTGACCTGTTGTTCGCGGCCTCCCACCCGCCACGTGTCAGGCATCTGCTCTGCTATAGGCAAGATGCCGTGTCAGGAATGGGTTTGCAAACACACCTATCCTTCAGTGGGTATCCTTAAACATTGGTTTTCTTTTAGACAAACATTGAACTCTTACATAGGCCCCTGTCTTTCCATCCCTTTGGTGTTAACCTCCCTAATTAGTTTCCTTCTTCTTCTTCTTTTTTTTTTGCACTGCCCCCGTGCATCATGTAGGATCTTAGCTCCCCAACCAGGGATCAAACCTGGATCCCTTGCACTGGGAGTGCGGAATCTTAACCACTGGACCACTGGAAGTTTCTGTTTTTTTCTTTCTTAAGCTCACTTGCTGGCTCCTCTCCTATCAGAAACCCTCCTGCTTCACACTTGCTCCTTTTTCCAGCAAGAGCTGATAGGAAACTCCACAGAGACGCAGGTGTCCATCCGCTTTCTCTGCTGCTCCTGTCTGTGCCTGTGGGAGGAGGCATCAGCTCCCTCTCCTGATCAGCTTTCCCTTCTGCGTGGGGGCCAGTCTTCCACGTTCCCCTTCTCAGGGGAAGGAGGGCCAGCTGTGTGGTTGGTTCATGGGCCCTCCTCGCCCTCCTCTCCCCATGATCAAAGATGACCAGCTCCCTCCTCTTGGGAGAGTTCTTTTCTCTAATGTGAAAAGTGCTTTCTCCAGTCCTGCTTGTGTGGACATCAGTTGTTACCATCCAGATCTGGGTCACAGAAGTTGATTGCATCCATGCTCAGCTGCTCAATGTGCACAGGCACATTGCCTCTGTCAGACTCTTGGTGACCCCATGGACTGTAGCCCACCAGGCTCCTCTGTCTATGGGATTTCCCAGGCATGAATAGTGGAGTGGATTGCCGTTTCCTCCTCCGGGGGATCTTCCCAACCCAGGGATCGAACCTACGTCTTCTACGGTTTCTGCATCGGCAGGCGGATTCTTTACCTCTGAGCCACCTGGGAATCCTGCTCCCCAGAAGGTGATAATCATGTGGTTGTATGGCCTGAAGGTGACAGATCTGTGCTCTACACCAACCTGTGAATTTCCACTGTTGTCAAACACCATCAGATAATGAATCACCTTGCACAAAGTGGTAGGGAGTTTTGGTGCCCCGATCCTCTGTGACGTTGGCCACCACCTGGCCTAACCCTGATGGAGTAGGCCCCTCCTCCCTGACTCCCCACCTACTGTCCCACCCCCACCTCCCTGGTGCTGAGCTGCAGCTAGCTGCTGGCTTTGATATTCCTGGGCTTCGGACCAGATTGATACAAAGATCTTCCTGCCTCCAGTCTGGACTTCAGGGTGCTCATCCCACGTCTGCGTCTTCGCCTCCTGGAATAATAAAGGGGAAGATGTGTGCTTCCCCTGGCTGCCTTGCATCCTCACAGATAGCTGCAATGAAGAGGGGCGTGCCTGCCTTCTGCCACCAGAACGCAGACTCGGCCTCTCTCACTTCCCTGGAGGAGGATCTCTCTCCAGCTCTGTTCCTGTCTCCTGCTGAGGAGTCATCCCTCCCTCTCTCCCATCAGATACTTGCTTGGTGTCTACACACAGAGATCCCTGAACGACGAACTCCAGCTCACAGCCCTGCTTCAGCTCCCAGTGGCTTCTTATCAAACAGAACATTAAAACTTCACACTCTTAAACAGAATCTGCAAGGATTTTAAACAGAGACATGACACTTTCAGTGCATCTGTGTAACTTGACTTTGTATCCAATTCTGAGGACTTTTGGCTGAGGTTGCCCCTAACAACAAGCAAGAGAAAAAGAGTAGAGTTCTTTGTATGTTTGTTTAAATTGTGGTAAGAACAAGTGAGATCTACCCTCTTAACAAATTTTAAGTGCAAAAGAAAGTGCAGTATGTACATATGAGGAAGAGTCTTTAAAGCAGTAGGAAAGCTGTGAGAAAGGCAGGGTAAATCAATTTCACTGGTTGCACAGTGGTAAAGAATCTGCCTCCCAGTGCAGGAAGCACAAGAGATACAGGTTCCATCCCTGGTTCAGAAAGATCCCCTAGAGGAGGAAATGGCAACCCACTCCAGTATTCTTGCCTGGGAAATCCCAGGGACAGAGGAGCCTGGTGGGCTACAGTCCATGGGTTTGCAAAAGAGCGACTAAATAACAACAGTTAGCACAGATGAAATAACAATTGGCCATCTGAAAATGTTTGTGCATCAAATGCTGTAACAAGAGGGACATCGAGGCAGGCTGACCAGCAGTGCTTCAAGGGGGGATGCTCTGAGAGCTGCCAGTTCAGAAGCCTGAGCAGTAACTATAATGTGACCACTTATTCAGTAACTATTTACTAAGCACTTACTATGTGCCAGGCACGGTTCCAGGAGCTGGGGGCAGAAAAGAGTAATAAAACAGACAGAAAGCCCTGCTCTCGTGGAGCTTATGTGTCTTGGAGAGAGAGGTGGACAAGGACCAGAACAAATATTTGGTCTTCTGTATTAGAAAATGGGAAAGAGAGCTCTAAAGCTGGAAAGAGAGCCACAGGGGAGCTGAGCTGTGTCCAGTGTTCAGTAAGGGAGCAGGAAGGGGACCTCTGAGCACAGATGTAGAGCAGGGAGGGAGCCAGCCTGCAGGTCACTGGAAGTACATGCACCAGGGCAGGGCATAGCCAAACGCAAGGCCTTGAGCTAAGACAGTGACCCCAGTGTTCAGGAGCAGCCAGGAGGCTGGGAGGATGCGGCATGATGCCCCCATTGCTTCCATAGCTCGGCCCCATCCATGGTCTTGTCAGCAGAGCATCTTTTCTTCTTCTTCTTTGTTTTTAAAAAAAAATTTTTTTTAATAGCTTTATTGAGATACAGTTTGTATACTTCATTCATCTGAAGTATACAATTCAATGGCTATCATTCTGGGAGCATCAGAGCTTTGAGTCTTGTCAGCTGTTTGTCCCTCAAACGGTAGATTTACCGGGACTTTCCAGTGATGGCAGACGGCTTCCTTCACAGTGTGCTCCAGGCCTGCCAGAATTCTGGCATTCATGAGGCTTCTGGCAGGCTAGCTGAGTGGCTGACATTTGTTCTAGAATCTCTGAAGTCTGCCTTTACCCAGCTGGCAGAACCACAGTGCTCTCCTGCCTCTGTGAGTGGATTAATAGCACTAGACCATGGGCCAGGAGCAGGGCTTAGACCCCAAGGTCTTGGGCGCCATTAATGGGAGCTTGCATGTGAGTCCATGGGAGAAGGGGAGCTACTGGAGCTTGTAAGCCCAGGGCACTGGGGCCTTTGGAGCTGGAGGTACTGGGTTGGAAGCTCCCTCACCAGCAGTTTGCTGATGTTGAAGCAGTTTTAAAAAACAGATTTTGTTATTGTTTGGGCATCTCAAGGCCAATAGATCAGGAGACAGCTGCCACTGAAAAAATCACTTGTCACAGATTCCCAAGAAGAGGCCAGCATGCCACATCATTGTGGGAGGCTTGGGGTAAGCTAGTCTGAATAATATCAGGAAACTCTGGGGTCCAGGGCTGTCCCTAATTGTCTGGCCCTGAGGTGGTTAGGACACAGGAGCAGTGGCCCAGAGTGTCAGGGCCCAGTGAAGGAGGTGTGAGTTCTGGACTGGTTGGTTTGTATATGAAAAGCACCTCTTGTTTTCTATTTCTAGGAATTTGCTAAACCTGAGAGGGGTTGTCCCTCCCGGATCAGCATGGCCCCAAAGGGGAACCATCAGAATACAAGCAGACGCTTCAAGCCTTAAAACTAGACAAATCCTTTTACCTCCTGGTGCTTTGGTTTCCTATCCTATAAAATGGGGTACCAGTAAGCATTTCAGGGGATTATTGTCAGGATTAAAGGAAATAATTTATGCAAAGTGTCTGGCACAATGCCTGCTGTATTGGGAACTCTTGGTGGGTATTATTCCTCCTCACCTCTGCCTTCTCCCCTCAAGATTTTCTTCTGAAAGACGCACACATAAATGGAGGCTCCCCGGGAGTGCTCTTTCCTGCTTTCAGGGATAACGGTGGGATGGTGAGACAGCTGGTGGGCTCATTTCTCCATCAGTCCCTTTGAGAATCAAAACACTCCTGTGATTTTGCACATGGTTTCAGAAGGACCAGAACAATTGCTGCCCTGCCCTTGAGGGGCTCACCTGCATCAAGGTGAGAGCATACTTAAGGAAAAAGGGAAGGAGTCAGAGAGTGTATGAGATGGTGAATGACACTAAAGTGAAAAGTACAGCCTGGAACTGAAGTTTCAATACTTCAGCCACCTGATGCGAAGAACTGACTCTTTAGAAAAGACCCTGGTGCTGGGAAAGATTGAAGGCAGGAGGAGAAGGGGACAACAGAGGATGAGATGGTTGCATGGCATCACCAACTCAATGGACACTAGTTTGAGCAAGCTCTGGGAGTTAGTGATGGACAGGGAAGCCTGGCATGCTGCAGTCCAAGGAGTCACAAAAAGTCAGACACAACTGAGCGACCAAACTGGACTAAAAGCCTGGAAGGCAGGAGGAGATACTGGGAGCGGCAGGTTGCGGTATCTGGCTGGCGATGGCCTGGCTGAGAAGGCAAGCTCTGGCAAAAGCCTTTGTGCGGTGACACCTGGGGACCTGAGAAAGGGCCATGCAGGTGATGGACAGAGCCAGCGCACATGTCCTGCGGTGGGACTGTGCCTGGAGCACGTGGGACAGAGCGGGTGTGAGGAGCTAGCTGGAGGTGACCTCAGAGCAGCCAGGGGCTGTCCTGAGTAGGGCCCAGGATGAAGGCCTGGCAGCATGGCAGAAACTTCAGTTTGAGGCCACTAGAGAAGGGGGCGCTGAGGAGTGTGAATGGGGACTGGACAGGGTGCACTCGTAACTCAAGGCAGTGTCTTGAGAGGCCCCGCAGGCCTTAGAAGGACCGAAGCCTTAACTTGGGCCGAAACAACGTGTCAGCCACGCGAGGGTGACCATACTGGGTTTAAGGGCCTCCCTGGTCAAAAGTGTTTAACTGACACTTGTGCCCGTTGTGCTCCGTTTCATTGGTCTTGAGGTGCGGACGTCCTCTTTCTAGAAACCTTAGATGCTTAGTCTGGTGATCAGAGACCCAAGACCCCTGACCCAAGCCTTTCCCCGGGGGTTGCCCCCCAGGAGGCCCTGACTTAGTGAGCTCCCAGCTAGTGAGGCTGGACTCAGGTCTCCCAGTGGGCCAGCTGCACCCCACCCCCACCCCTCATGGGCTGCACCAGGAAAACGAGCAAGCCATGAAGTTCACTGCCTGGAACTCGTCATGGCTGAACGAGGAGTGTTTAGCAGTCTCCAGCCTGATCTTTGAAATGCAGAAGGTGATGGAGCTGTTAAGTGGGAGGGATCATAAACATACCCAGCCTGAGTATAGTGTGGGTTTGGGTCTCAGCCAGGGTCATATGTTGACTTTGGGGTTGACCTCGGGCCAGACAGAAATCTTCCCCCCCCCTCTATAATGAAATACGTGGCAGGCCTTTGAAGAGTGATCACTTAACAAGAGGAGAGTCAGGCCTTTGAAGAGTGAGAGTCAGGCCTTTGAAGAGTGATCAGCTAACAGGAGGGGAGTCAGGCCTTTGAAGAGTGATCAGCTAACAGGAGGGGAGTCAGGCCTTTGAAAAGTGATCAGCTAACAGGAGGGGAGTCAGGCCTTTGAAGAGTGATCAGCTAACAGGAGGGGAATCAGGCCTTTGAAGAGTGATCAGCTAACAGGAGGGGAGTCAGACCTTTGTAGAGTGATCAGTTTACAGGAGGGGAGTCAGGCCTTTGAAGAGTGAGAATCAGACCTTTGAAGAGTGATCACTTAACAGGAGGGGAGTCAGGACTTTGAAGAGTGAGAGTCAGACCTTTGAAGAGTGATCAGCTAACAGGAGGGGAGTCAGGCCTTTGAAGGGTGATCACTTTGATCGCTTAACAGAAGAAGAGTGATCTCA
>SJYW01041949.1:1027109-1037735 GCA_006410735.1 Raphicerus campestris | reverse complement strand
AAAGTACAGCCTGGAACTGAAGTTTCAAAACTTCAGCCACCTGATGCGAAGAACTGACTCTTTAGAAAAGACCCTGGTGCTGGGAAAGATTGAAGGCAGGAGGAGAAGGGGACGACAGAGGATGAGATGGTTGCATGTCATCACCAACTCAATGGACACTAGTTTGAGCAAGCTCTGGGAGTTAGTGATGGACAGGGAAGCCTGGCATGCTGCAGTCCAAGGAGTCACAAAAAGTCAGACACAACTGAGCGACCAAACTGGACTAAAAGCCTGGAAGGCAGGAGGAGATACTGGGAGCGGCAGGTTGCGGTATCTGGCTGGCGATGGCCTGGCTGAGAAGGCAAGCTCTGGCAAAAGCCTTTGTGCGGTGACACCTGGGGACCTGAGAAAGGGCCATGCAGGTGATGGACAGAGCCAGCGCACATGTCCTGCGGTGGGACTGTGCCTGGAGCACGTGGGACAGAGCGGGTGTGAGGAGCTAGCTGGAGGTGACCTCAGAGCAGCCAGGGGCTGTCCTGAGTAGGGCCCAGGATGAAGGCCTGGCAGCATGGCAGAAACTTCAGTTTGAGGCCACTAGAGAAGGGGGCGCTGAGGAGTGTGAATGGGGACTGGACAGGGTGCACTCGTAACTCAAGGCAGTGTCTTGAGAGGCCCCGCAGGCCTTAGAAGGACCGAAGCCTTAACTTGGGCCGAAACAACGTGTCAGCCACGCGAGGGTGACCATACTGGGTTTAAGGGCCTCCCTGGTCAAAAGTGTTTAACTGACACTTGTGCCCGTTGTGCTCCGTTTCATTGGTCTTGAGGTGCGGACGTCCTCTTTCTAGAAACCTTAGATGCTTAGTCTGGTGATCAGAGACCCAAGACCCCTGACCCAAGCCTTTCCCCGGGGGTTGCCCCCCAGGAGGCCCTGACTTAGTGAGCTCCCAGCTAGTGAGGCTGGACTCAGGTCTCCCAGTGGGCCAGCTGCACCCCACCCCCACCCCTCATGGGCTGCACCAGGAAAACGAGCAAGCCATGAAGTTCACTGCCTGGAACTCGTCATGGCTGAACGAGGACTGTTTAGCAGTCTCCAGCCTGATCTTTGAAATGCAGAAGGTGATGGAGCTGTTAAGTGGGAGGGATCATAAACATACCCAGCCTGAGTATAGTGTGGGTTTGGGTCTCAGCCAGGGTCATATGTTGACTTTGGGGTTGACCTCGGGCCAGACAGAAATCTTCCCCCCCCCTCTATAATGAAATACGTGGCAGGCCTTTGAAGAGTGATCACTTAACAAGAGGAGAGTCAGGCCTTTGAAGAGTGAGAGTCAGGCCTTTGAAGAGTGATCAGCTAACAGGAGGGGAGTCAGGCCTTTGAAGAGTGATCAGCTAACAGGAGGGGAGTCAGGCCTTTGAAGAGTGATCAGCTAACAGGAGGGGAGTCAGGCCTTTGAAGAGTGATCAGCTAACAGGAGGGGAGTCAGGCCTTTGAAGAGTGATCAGCTAACAGGAGGGGAGTCAGGCCTTTGAAGAGTGATCAGCTAACAGGAGGGGAGTCAGGCCTTTGAAGAGTGATCAGCTAACAGGAGGGGAGTCAGGCCTTTGAAGAGTGATCAGCTAACAGGAGGGGAGTCAGGCCTTTGAAGAGTGATCAGCTAACAGGAGGGGAGTCAGGCCTTTGAAGAGTGATCAGCTAACAGGAGGGGAGTCAGGCCTTTGAAGAGTGATCAGCTAACAGGAGGGGAGTCAGGCCTTTGAAGAGTGATCAGCTAACAGGAGGGGAGTCAGGCCTTTGAAGAGTGATCAGCTAACAGGAGGGGAGTCAGGCCTTTGAAGAGTGATCAGCTAACAGGAGGGGAGTCAGGCCTTTGAAGAGTGATCAGCTAACAGGAGGGGAGTCAGGCCTTTGAAGAGTGATCAGCTAACAGGATGGGAGTCAGGCCTTTGAAGAGTGATCAGCTAACAGGAGGGGAGTCAGGCCTTTGAAGAGTGATCAGCTAACAGGAGGGGAGTCAGGCCTTTGAAAAGTGATCAGCTAACAGGAGGGGAGTCAGGCCTTTGAAGAGTGATCAGCTAACAGGAGGGGAATCAGGCCTTTGAAGAGTGATCAGCTAACAGGAGGGGAGTCAGACCTTTGTAGAGTGATCAGTTTACAGGAGGGGAGTCAGGCCTTTGAAGAGTGAGAATCAGACCTTTGAAGAGTGATCACTTAACAGGAGGGGAGTCAGGACTTTGAAGAGTGAGAGTCAGACCTTTGAAGAGTGATCAGCTAACAGGAGGGGAGTCAGGCCTTTGAAGGGTGATCACTTTGATCGCTTAACAGAAGAAGAGTGATCTCAGCTAATTCTGGTGCTCGCCTCTTTCTTTGTGGCTTGCATGTTGCTTTCCTGAGGAAGGTACAGGAGAACTTGGATTAGGTTTTCAGCTCCTTTATCAGGGGCCTCTCTCAGATACCCGTGAGTGCTATATTTCCTGTCCACTCTCCGAGAAAGGCTTAGATCCTTCACTCCCAGGGCGCCCAGCCCCTTCTAAGACCAAATCTGTAGTACAATCTCTCCATACAGTGGCTACTTTTTAAGGCCAAAGAGTCTGAGTTTAAATCTCAATTCTGCTTCTTGATAGAAATGGCCGTTTTCTTTCCGTGTCCTCGGGTGGCCTTTCTTCTGTATGAGCACACGCACAGATGGGCCCAAGTGATCTCACAAGGTCATGTTGGATCAGGGCCCACCCTCATGACCTCAGGTTAAATTCAGTGCCCCTTTGAAGGCCCTGTCTCGGGATACAGTGGCATACTAAACTCCTGGGGGTTAGGATTTCAACCTAAGACTCTGGGGGAGGGGAGGAGATGGAGACACATAGCAAGTCCCTATGTCACAGTGTTCTTCTCAGTAAGATTCCTGCTCAGTGAATCATAGGTGTGTTTTTTCCACTAGGATACCTGTTCCTGTGGGGTGAGTGGGTGGAAGTGAGTGGTCTGTGTAGCCGCTGAGGATATAATGTTTAGTGATCTACAGCTTCACCAGGTTGGACATGGACAAGGCAGAGAGATAAGATGTGGGCCAGACATCAGAAGACCCGCAGACCCCCAGGCGAGCGCTAGCGCTCAGTCCTGCACGTGACTGTCTCCTGAACCTCTCCTCGTAATTCAGCAGTGATGTCTTATGACATTTGGGGAACACCACGTCCTAGAGAGGACTTCCAGAAGCACTGACAGTGGACTGAGGCAGCAAACAGTTTGGCTCAGAGGTGAGTGGTTTCTGTAACACCCTGAAGCCACCCAAAGGAACAGATCTGGAAGTGGTGTAGGTGACAATAGAGGATTGATGTGGCTTCACCACATGCAGCCAGTGGACGTTTGAATCCCGGTTTGCTAGTTATGTGGCATGGACGGGGCCACCATCACAACACACCAAGCAATGAAATCAGGACCGTGACAGCTGAGGGCCTGTCCTGCTTCTGCACCCCATGTTTGTTCGAGAGTACACTCCGAGACCGGATTAGACCGCGCTTCAGCAAAAGCTAAACTGCCTTTTCTTACTTTGTGAGCTTGGCACTCATGCTTTTCTGTTGACAAGGGAAGTAATACATTTTGCTTTATTAGAAGAAACAGGAAAATCAAGCCTTCTTCCCATGCAGCTGCTGTAGAACTCCCCTTTGATCACTGAGGGTGGAAGCACCTCTAAGATGTATCACTTTTAGCATCAAGAAAAAGTGATAGTGTTCACTGGAAGAGAGATGACGTCACAAAGAAGCTTTCTTTCTTTCTTTCTTTTTTTTTTTTTTTTACAAAGAAGCTTTCTGAGGATGCTCCAGTGTCTGGTAATAAGCCTGGTATGTTCCCTGCCCTCCAGAAATGAACAGCCCAAGTCACGTGACTCCCAAGGGGACCCATCCCCCTCCCAGCCCCAACTCCCAAAGGACAGGCATGCAGGAGGCTCAAAGGTTAGCGTGACCCGCTGCGACATGGTCATAGACACCACGTGGCCTCAGGAGAGGCTGGTGGAAATGCCCCACGTGACAACAGGCAAAACAGGACACACATGAGTACTGTGTTCAGAACTTTCCAGAAAAGTGATAGAAGCATTGGCAGGCATTTTCAAGATTGGCTTCGATGGAGAAATTGGGATCATTTCCTCCGTTTATTTTCCACATTGGTTATGATCAGAAGAGCAACGCATACTTATTGTAATAGTTGACCTTTCAGGCTTTTTCTCTCCCACCAACAAGACGGTTTTTTATCAGACTCTGATGTTCTGCAAGCTGCAAACCAGCACAGCTTCTAGAAATGTTGGAAAACAGGGGGCGAAGGGGCTGGGAGAGGAAGAACCAGTGCAGGGTAGGGTGTGGGGAGGGTGGTGAGAAAATAAAGAAGAAGGNACCCCTCATGGGCTGCACCAGAAAAACGAGCAAGCCATGAAGTTCACTGCCTGGAACTCGTCATGGCTGAACGAGGAGTGTTTAGCAGTCTCCAGCCTGATCTTTGAAATGCAGAAGGTGATGGAGCTGTTAAGTGGGAGGGATCATAAACATACCCAGCCTGAGTATAGTGTGGGTTTGGGTCTCAGCCAGGGTCATATGTTGACTTTGGGGTTGACCTCGGGCCAGACAGAAATCTCCCCCACTCCTCTATAATGAAATACGTGGCAGGCCTTTGAAGAGTGATCACTTAACAGGAGGAGAGTCAGGCCTTTGAAGAGTGAGAGTCAGGCCTTTGAAGAGTGATCAGCTAACAGGAGGGGAGTCAGGCCTTTGAAGAGTGATCAGCTAACAGGAGGGGAGTCAGGCCTTTGAAGAGTGATCAGCTAACAGGAGGGGAGTCAGGCCTTTGAAGAGTGATCAGCTAACAGGAGGGGAGTCAGGCCTTTGAAGAGTGATCAGCTAACAGGAGGGGAGTCAGGCCTTTGAAGAGTGATCAGCTAACAGGAGGGGAGTCAGGCCTTTGAAGAGTGATCAGCTAACAGGAGGGGAGTCAGGCCTTTGAAGAGTGATCAGCTAACAGGAGGGGAGTCAGGCCTTTGAAGAGTGATCAGCTAACAGGAGGGGAGTCAGGCCTTTGAAGAGTGATCAGCTAACAGGAGGGGAGTCAGGCCTTTGAAGAGTGATCAGCTAACAGGAGGGGAGTCAGGCCTTTGAAGAGTGATCAGCTAACAGGAGGGGAGTCAGGCCTTTGAAGAGTGATCAGCTAACAGGAGGGGAGTCAGGCCTTTGAAGAGTGATCAGCTAACAGGAGGGGAGTCAGGCCTTTGAAGAGTGATCAGCTAACAGGAGGGGAGTCAGGCCTTTGAAGAGTGATCAGCTAACAGGAGGGGAGTCAGGCCTTTGAAGAGTGATCAGCTAACAGGAGGGGAGTCAGGCCTTTGAAGAGTGATCAGCTAACAGGAGGGGAGTCAGGCCTTTGAAGAGTGATCAGCTAACAGGAGGGGAGTCAGGCCTTTGAAGAGTGATCAGCTAACAGGAGGGGAGTCAGGCCTTTGAAGAGTGATCAGCTAACAGGAGGGGAGTCAGGCCTTTGAAGAGTGATCAGCTAACAGGAGGGGAGTCAGGCCTTTGAAGAGTGATCAGCTAACAGGAGGGGAGTCAGGCCTTTGAAAAGTGATCAGCTAACAGGAGGGGAGTCAGGCCTTTGAAGAGTGATCAGCTAACAGGAGGGGAATCAGGCCTTTGAAGAGTGATCAGCTAACAGGAGGGGAGTCAGACCTTTGTAGAGTGATCAGTTTACAGGAGGGGAGTCAGGCCTTTGAAGAGTGAGAATCAGACCTTTGAAGAGTGATCACTTAACAGGAGGGGAGTCAGGACTTTGAAGAGTGAGAGTCAGACCTTTGAAGAGTGATCAGCTAACAGGAGGGGAGTCAGGCCTTTGAAGGGTGATCACTTTGATCGCTTAACAGAAGAAGAGTGATCTCAGCTAATTCTGGTGCTCGCCTCTTTCTTTGTGGCTTGCATGTTGCTTTCCTGAGGAAGGTACAGGAGAACTTGGATTAGGTTTTCAGCTCCTTTATCAGGGGCCTCTCTCAGATACCCGTGAGTGCTATATTTCCTGTCCACTCTCCGAGAAAGGCTTAGATCCTTCACTCCCAGGGCGCCCAGCCCCTTCTAAGACCAAATCTGTAGTACAATCTCTCCATACAGTGGCTACTTTTTAAGGCCAAAGAGTCTGAGTTTAAATCTCAATTCTGCTTCTTGATAGAAATGGCCGTTTTCTTTCCGTGTCCTCGGGTGGCCTTTCTTCTGTATGAGCACACGCACAGATGGGCCCAAGTGATCTCACAAGGTCATGTTGGATCAGGGCCCACCCTCATGACCTCAGGTTAAATTCAGTGCCCCTTTGAAGGCCCTGTCTCGGGATACAGTGGCATACTAAACTCCTGGGGGTTAGGATTTCAACCTAAGACTCTGGGGGAGGGGAGGAGATGGAGACACATAGCAAGTCCCTATGTCACAGTGTTCTTCTCAGTAAGATTCCTGCTCAGTGAATCATAGGTGTGTTTTTTCCACTAGGATACCTGTTCCTGTGGGGTGAGTGGGTGGAAGTGAGTGGTCTGTGTAGCCGCTGAGGATATAATGTTTAGTGATCTACAGCTTCACCAGGTTGGACATGGACAAGGCAGAGAGATAAGATGTGGGCCAGACATCAGAAGACCCGCAGACCCCCAGGCGAGCGCTAGCGCTCAGTCCTGCACGTGACTGTCTCCTGAACCTCTCCTCGTAATTCAGCAGTGATGTCTTATGACATTTGGGGAACACCACGTCCTAGAGAGGACTTCCAGAAGCACTGACCGTGGACTGAGGCAGCAAACAGTTTGGCTCAGAGGTGAGTGGTTTCTGTAACACCCTGAAGCCACCCGAAGGAACAGATCTGGAAGTGGTGTAGGTGACAATAGAGGATTGATGTGGCTTCACCACATGCAGCCAGTGGACGTTTGAATCCCGGTTTGCTAGTTATGTGGCATGGACAGGGCCACCATCACAACACACCAAGCAATGAAATCAGGACCGTGACAGCTGAGGGCCTGTCCTGCTTCTGCACCCCATGTTTGTTCGAGAGTACACTCCGAGACCGGATTAGACCGCGCTTTAGCAAAAGCTAAACTGCCTTTTCTTACTTCGTGAGCTTGGCACTCATGCTTTTCTGTTGACAAGGGACACAAGCCTTCTTCCCATCAGCTGCTGTAGAACTCCCCTTTGATCACTGAGGGTGGAAGCACCTCTAAGATGTATCACTTTTAGCATCAAGAAAAAGTGATAGTGTTCACTGGAAGCGAGATGACGTCACAAAGAAGCTTTCTTTCTTTCTTTCTTTTTTTTTTTTTTTTACAAAGAAGCTTTCTGAGGATGCTCCAGTGTCTGGTAATAAGCCTGGTATGTTCCCTGCCCTCCAGAAATGAACAGCCCAAGTCACGTGACTCCCAAGGGGACCCATCCCCCTCCCAGCCCCAACTCCCAAACGACAGGCATGCAGGAGGCTCAAAGGTTAGCGTGACCCGCTGCGACATGGTCATAGACACCACGTGGCCTCAGGAGAGGCTGGTGGAAATGCCCCACGTGACAACAGGCAAAACAGGACACACATGAGTACTGTGTTCAGAACTTTCCAGAAAAGTGATAGAAGCATTGGCAGGCATTTTCAAGATTGGCTTCGATGGAGAAATTGGGATCATTTCCTCCGTTTATTTTCCACATTGGTTATGATCAGAAGAGCAACGCATATTTATTGTAATAGTTGACCTTTCAGGCTTTTTCTCTCCCACCAACAAGATGGTTTTTTATCAGACTCTGATGTTCTGCAAGCTGCAAACCAACACAGCTTCTAGAAATGTTGGAAAACAGGGGGCGAAGGGGCTGGGAGAGGAAGAACCAGTGCAGGGTAGGGTGTGGGGAGGGTGGGAGGGTAAAGCGACAGAAGACTTTGATCCTTCACTGAGGTTGGGAGAGGAGTGGAGAGGTGAACAGGGGCTGAGGGGAAAACAAGCAGAAGGCTGGACTTCTGGGCCTGCTGCTTTAGTCTTAAGAATAGGGCTTCTGGATCTGACCTTGGAGCTGAAGAGAGAAAATGACCAGGTGACTTTGATGCCAGCCTGGAAGAACGCCAAAAGGAAATCATGCTCTGGGGCTGGGGAGCCGGATCTGGTTAGGAGATGTGGCCCTCGGGGCAGTATTCAGGACTCCAGCTGAACTGAGCTGCATTTAGTTCTGGAATTTGGGGAGAGAGGGAACACAAAAGCTGCGCTGCGTAAACTGAGATGAGTCTTGGAGGAGCAGAGGCGTGATGGGGTGTCTTGCTCGAGAGGGGATTCGTGATGACGTCTGACTAATGACTGCCTGCTAGTGGGTGGATTTGGAGAGACTCTGGTCACTGTTTAATATGGTCAGTTTGACTGAGTTACAAATAGCAGATAGGCAGCGTCCTAAATAAAGCTGGTCTACAGTGATTCAGATACCGCTTGGGATCAGACACGCTCACCTGCTTGTTGAGGAAGCTTGGAGGGAAGAACCTGCAGAGGCCTTGGAGAGCTCACCATGCTAGGGAGGGGCAAAGAATCCCCACCCTGCTCCCTCCCATCGCTGGAGGGAGGCAGAGAGGGACCGGGCTTCACCGCTTCACAGGCAAGGCTTTAAGGAGCCGTGAGCAGTGGTTGGAGGGAGAAGGCAACAAGCACCATGGCCCAAGAGTGAGTGAGAAAGCAGCCCAAGAAACAGGCTGTCCTGGTCCTTGATCAGAGTGGCCTTAGGGAGTGGACGTGTGGTTGTTGTTGCTGTTTGGTTGCTCAGTTGTGACCAACTCTTTGCAGCCCCATAGACTGTAGTCCCCCAGGCTCCTCTGTCCATGGGATTTCCCAGGCAAGAATACTGGAGTGGGTAGCCATGCCCTCCTCCAGGGGATCTTCCTGAGCCAGGAATTGAACTCAAGTCTCCTGCATCGGCAAGCAGATTCTTTACCGCAGAGGCACCAGGGAAGCCCAGGGAGTGGATGAGAAGACGCTAAATGGGAGAAGAGCCTTTTGAGGGCTCCTTGGGGCATTGGATGAGCTTATGAGAAGGCAAAGGGTGACTCAAGCACCTTCTGAGAGGAGAGCTGTGCAGCTTGGGGCAGCAAGTAAGCTCTTGGTCTTCACACCCCATAATCCCTTCCGCTGGCTCCTCTGAGAACACAGCCTGCTAGTGACAAGGACATGGACCCCACGGTGAGCTTATGATTTCTTACAATGGAAACACATGTGCCCCCACCCGCAGCAGAGGTGATGAGCCAGCCAGGCGGTCCAGGTCCTCCAACCCCTTGGCAAAGCACATCAGCCTCCGCCTGCAGCTGTGGCTCTCCAGAGGTTCTGGACTGGGTCATTGACACGATTTCACAAAAGCTGTCCGCTTAGGGAGCAGCCGAGCCCTCCACGCTTGGTTCCTGATGCTTTGTTGCTTTCCCCCTCCTCCATTAGATTGCAGTGTGTGTGTGTGTGTGTGTGTGTGTGTGTGTGTGTGGGCGTCTCCCTGGCCTGGCAGCCCTGCAGTGCCTGGCAGTGGACGTCCCCAGTTTTGACTGTGTGGGTTTGTGTCTTTCCGGCAGGTGTCTCCTCTGTGACTTCCCTGATGTCCCTGGCTTGGGTGCTAGCCTCCTATCACAAGCTGCTGCGGGACTCCAGGGACGACAAGAAGAGCATGAGCTACAGAGGGGCCCTCATCCACCTCTTCTGGCGCCTCTTCACCATCTCATCCAGAGTTATCTCTTTTGCCCTCTTTGCTTCCATCTTCCAGCTCTACTTCGGAATCTTCGTGGTGGTCCACTGGTGCGCCATGGCCTTCTGGATCATCCATGGCGGAACAGACTTCTGCATGTCCAAGTGGGAGGAGATCCTCTTCAACATGGTGGTAGGGATTGTGTACATTTTCTGCTGGTTTAACGTCAAGGAAGGGCGGACTCGATATCGAATGTTTGCCTATTATACGATAGTCCTGACCGAGAATGCTGCCTTGACGTTCCTTTGGTATTTTTACAGAAACCCAGAGACCACTGACTCCTATGCGGTGCCAGCACTGTGTTGTGTCTTCATTAGCTTTGTGGCTGGGATTGCACTGATGCTCTTATATTACGGTGTGCTGCATCCCATGGGGCCGCGAGCTAAGATCTTTGCCAGCTCCTGTTGTGCCGAGCTGCTCTGGGGCATCCCTTTGCCCCCCGATGTTGAGCCCATGGCGCCTCAGACCCCTGGGTACCGGGGGGCCCAGGTCACGCCTACCAGAGCCGTAACGGAACAACAGGAGGACCTCACGGCTGACACTTGCTTGCCCGTGTTCCAAGTGAGACCCATGGGGCCCTCTACCCCGACGGGGCGTCCTTACCTCCCAGAAGGGCCCCTCATTAAGATTGACATGCCAAGAAAGAGATACCCAGCTTGGGATGCTCATTTTGTAGACAGGAGGTTGAGAAGGACTATTAACATTTTGCAGTATGTCACGCCCACTGCAGTGGGCATCCGGTATCGGGACGGACCGCTCCTTTATGAGCTGCTACAGTATGAGTCTTCGCTCTGAGAGCATCCTGACCCAAGTTGAGAAGGGGACCTGAAGTTTGGTTTGCGGTAAAGCCGCCTGCAAGAAATATAACCCTCCCTTCCCCCAAAACACAGAACCACCACCACCACCACCACCACCACCACC
>SJYW01041949.1:1003563-1025617 GCA_006410735.1 Raphicerus campestris | reverse complement strand
AAAAAAAAAAAAAGAAAATAATAAGTCACAACCCCTTCAGATAAGCTTTCTTTCCAGTCACTGTATGTATACAAAGATATTCTCTATGTTTTGTAAGTAAAAACAAAAAGAAAACCTTTCTTTTGTTTTTTACACATAAGTAACAGTATTGGAAAAAAAAAAATCCCATACTATGGTTTATAGGGTGGAGAAGGAGCAGTTGTCTCCACTCCAAAAGAAAAAAAAAACAACAACAAAGTTTTATACCTTACACCAAGTGTAGATCATTTCTGGGATTGGTGCTGATTGAAAGAACAAAACAAAACAAAACAAACAAAACCTTCAACTGCCTTATGCCCTTAGGTGCTGAGTTTCATTAAGTACTGTCGCGTCTTCTCATGCAAAACTCTCTGGTGATTTT
This sequence comes from Raphicerus campestris, assembly GCA_006410735.1. Lineage (NCBI taxonomy): Eukaryota > Metazoa > Chordata > Mammalia > Artiodactyla > Bovidae > Raphicerus > Raphicerus campestris. The sequence goes on along the minus strand of SJYW01041949.1, from coordinate 1,025,217 downwards.
TTGCACCGGGAGAGGGAAAATTAAACAATCAAATGAAACCAATCTAGAAACGAAACAACAACAAAAAAACCAACCGATGGATAAAACTCAAAGCAATCATTCTTCCTATCTGATTATTTGTGTTGAAGAAAACAAATTGACCCAAAGCAAAAGCATTGAAACCCCTCCCTCTTTTTTGCTTTCTCTCCCTCTCCTGCGTTCCCTGCCCCCAACTTCTCATACCCTTCTAGGAGCCAGAAGGCCATCTGAAACTCAGATGGTTGGCAGAGCTCTTTGAAGGCCAACTAGGTGCCATTTCAGTGTTCACCTAGTAAGAATCACATTTGTTTCTTGGTGAAAAGCAAAACAGAAAAAAAAAAAAGCCACCCTAATAATTCGATAAGAATAGGAAATCCTAAAGTAAATTAAAGGAGATTTCCATATACGTCATCAAAGAGAATCAGTAATAATAAAACTCAGCATAGTAGCAAAAAGAACGACATCAATTTAAAGGCACAATACTTAATCAGTGACTGGCAAAAATGATCTGTTCTGTCATTTTAAGGCCGTGAAAGGTATACATTTATCACATGTGATATTGGGTAAGGCCTCTTCTGTTTCCATTTGGTGGGAAGCCTTAAATTGATCTGGAAAGAATTCATTTTTTCATTTGTGCTTTTTAAAAATAGTCAACACAAAAGGAAAATTAGAACATAAAAAAAAATCAAATTGTAATAACCTACCCATTTCAAAGACTGTTTGGTGCTTCTGTCTTTCACCATTGTGGTTGGCTGAAAGTTATTCAGCTCACTTGGTGCATCTGGGTTGAGTGGGGAATTCTGTGTGTGTTGCATGTGTGTGTGTGTGTCTGTGTGTGCCCATAGTACACACACACACACGCACGCACATGTGTGTGCGTGCGTGCGTGTGTTTACATGTGTGTGTGTGTGTGTGTGTGTGTGTGTGTGTGTGTGTGTGTCTGCTGCAAGGTCTTGCCAGAAATGTAGAAAAAGTGATATACGAGAGATTCTGGATATGGCTAAGGTCAAGTGTAAGGGGCTGGGAAGATGGGGAGGGGATGGGGCTTGATCTTGAGTTTCTGTCTGATGGCAAGACACAGCAGCAGCATACTCTGGGTCTTAGAAGGCGTGTCATTCGGGTGAAGGTTTGATTCAATTATTTATTTTCTCATTGTACCAAGTTGAATTTCTCGAGGTGTTGCAAGTATGTTCAAACCGTTTTTTAAACGTTATTTTTCAAAGTATTGCTACTGTAAGGCATATTTTGTTTTAGGACATCGTTTCAATCCCATCATCCCTCTACTTGGGCACTAAAAACAAAAAAAGGAAAAGAAAAAAATCACAAAAGGAAAAAAATCTCCACAAAAAAGATATATATATACATATATATATACAAGTCTCTCTCTATATACACACACAATATTTTTAAGTAAAAATGCTGTTAGTCTTTGTTGTGTGTAGCTGTGATTTTTTTTCTCAATTCCAGATATAACTGTTTGGGGTGCAAGGCCTCACACTGAGCTACTCTTAAGAGAAGTTCAAAAACTGAGGACTTTTTTTTTATGTTTGTGGATTTTTTAAAAAAAATATTATTCAAAGAGGCTTCTCCTCCCTCCCTTCATTGTTTATCTAAATTTGTAAAAAACAAAACAGAAAACCCCCCCACAAATTTCAAATGTCAGTTGGGTTATAAAACTGCATCCTTTATAAATTGTTCAGACTCCTCTGATTTCCTTGATGATTCCTAGATTGGCAGTGCCGTCCTGCCCCCTCCCTTCCCGAAGTGTTCCCTGTGGTCCCCCTGGCAGCAAGCAGGAGGGCAGAGGAGGGGCAGGAGGCGCGTCTAGGTCCAGGAAGCGCTCCACGCAGAGCACACCAGCCCCCAGCCCCCGGGAGGACCCTGCTGGCCAGTCCCCACCTGCCCGAGGGCCCGGGCCCCTCGCTGGTTGATTGGGAGTTCCAGCCTGGTCAGAGGTGCTTTTGTTTTCTATTCTGCTTCCCTACCAAGGGCTTAGCTCACTGCTTACTCTGCAGAGGCCAGAGGAGGTGAGGCCATTTGAGGGGGCTCTCCGCATCCTCCCTGCTTGCTGGGGTCCCAGCTCTCGTCTGCCTCAGCGCTTCAGATGTCCGCCGCTAGAGCGGTCCTTGACGCTGTCCCTGGTGCATCCCTCTGGGACCTCGGCCACTTCGGCTTGTTCATCCGTTCTTAGCTTTAGTTTCTTTCTCTTTTTCATTTCGAGGCAATCACAGACTTTGGCCACCTTTATTTTACTAAGACACACCCAGTGTGTACGCACTTGTGTGTGTGGGGTATGTGTGTGTGCGTGCGTGTGTGTGTTTCATGCAGCTGAGAAAAGTGCTGATGTCCATTGACCTGGAGCACCCAAAGTTGGGGTGACTCAGGGAGGGCCCTCGGGGTGCTTTAGCCACTGGGAACAGAGGAGACGACCACAGGATGTTTCAGGAAGCCTTTCTTTCCACGGGGATTGGACTGGGCTCCATAGGACTCAGACAGGCACTTGCTCCCCTGCCAGTATTGTCCACCCCTTCTATTGTGCCATGGCGTTTCCTAAGGGTGAAAATATGCATTTGTGAGCAGTAACAGGGAAGTCTGGTTTAGCAGAGACAGAGATCATGGGAGCCAGGGAAACATAAAGAGAGTTTTCCTGTGTCTTGTCACTCCCATGAGAAGTGAGGGCCTCAACCCACCCCAGGAATCCCACCCCAGTTAATCCACGTGACCCCTGACAAACCATTACAGGCGCTGAGGCACCAGCTCATGGGCTGCTCCCCAAGGGGATGCTTTATGACAGTTTCTTTTTTTTTAATCCCTGCGCTCAGGAGCTTTTTGCCCAGGAGCTCCTAATGAAAACTAATTAACAAGACTCAATATTTAGGTCCGGTAGGAGACAAGCACACCGAACCGGGAGCTAAAGAATAAACTCGGAAACGCTCTCTTTCCGCATTGCATCCCCCATCAAATCTGCCCACAGCTCCCCCGGAGAAAATTTAGTCCTTCTTAGAAATACGGTGGCATCTCTGGAATCGGGCTGATTTTGTTAGCATCATTTCTTCAAGCTCTGTTTCTCCTTTGCTCTGTAGTTCTGACTCTTCTTGGGTCCCTTCAAGAAAGGAAACCTTGGTCCCCGCAGCGTCGAGGTGATGTCCTCTGAGCTCGTTGTCACAGCTCTGTGGGATCCAAAATGAGAACTAAGAGGATTTAAATTCATCGGATGAGCCCCCACTGACCTGACCCAGCCCCAGAGTTTCTCATTTCTCCAACCTACTCTTCCACTCTGTATTCAGAAGGTTCCCCTTGCTCCGCAGGGTCAGCCTTGTCTAAGCCAGCTGGGAACCAGGGGCACTGTGGGAGTCAGGCTCCCTCTCTCTTGGGAGAGACAACACTTCCTTATATCCCGGGGGCTCCTCTATCTCTCCCACACCTCCCCCACTCCACTCCCCAGGTACAAAATCACCTAAGACACCCTGGGGCCTAACCTATCCCCTCAATAGCCACAGCCCCTTTGAGTCTCAGGGAGGTTTGAAAGAATACAAATACATGTCTGGTCCACGGTCCTGAGGGTGATTCCACCAGCCAAATGGCATGTCCTGCCGGAGGCATCACAACCTGTGGGTTCTTAAAAAGCACCGAATGACATCATTCTCTCCATTCTCCCTCTCCTTTCTCCCCCTCTCACAGGGTCACAGGAGCTGAATAAGAGGTTTTTGAGGCCGATCTTGTCCAGCCCTCTAAATGGGCATAGATGGCCTGTTTGCACCTACAGAGACTCCGCTCACTGTATTGATAAGCCAGATGGAGGAAGCTTTCTTCCTCTTTCCCTTTCTGCTCTGCTCCTTGCTCCTGCAGGTTGGGGGAGCTCTAATGAGCCCTGGACCCTGATGCTCCCAGACCGCAGCGAAATGTTCTTTCTCCATTATCTAGGAACATAGGGATGAAAAGGTTGGCAGTGTGCAAGCTCTGAGCCTTTGGGCTGGAAGAAAGGGTGTCAGGTCCCAAACTGAGGAAGGCTGGTCATATTCCTGCTCCCAGCTCTCAGCTGGGGAGGAGGTCCTCTAGCAGTCCCTTGGCACATGTGATGGCATTGTCTTTGCCAAGGAAAGTGGCTTCTTATTCAAATGGAGCCCTTTCAAGGCCTCTGGTATGTGGTGACAGCAGCTCCGGGTGGTGGTCTTCAGGAAGGAGGCCCTCCTTGTGCACGTTCACTTGATTTTCTTATCAAAATACTAAAATCTGTGATTTCTTTGCCAAACTGAAAAATATTAAAATAACATCACCAGCTTTGGCATGGGGAAGGGGAAATCTACATTTGGAGAGTGTGAAGGGAAGAAGGCTCATTGCAATGAAACTCTCCTGATTTCCAGTGTAGACCAGAAAATGGTCAGGAAAAATCTCAGGGGGCTCAGGGGAGATGAGAGAGCGCCTCTGTATGAGGGGGAAGAGGGGGCTGCAGAGGGCACTCAGCCCCCGGGGGGCTGGACCTACCTTAGAGGGACCAGTTAGTTCTGTTCATTTTGTCCTCAAACGTTGACTAGCTCCTAGACTCTGTCCAGCCGCCTTCCTAGTGATGCACACACAGGTGTCCTGTAGGAAGTGAATCTAAATCAACATCAGCTTTTTATGAGAGTCCGGACATATGTGAAATGGACAAAGATGGGAAATTGCTCAAGGCTAAAGTCTGATCACCATCTCCTCATCCAACACTGGCCGCCAACATACAAACACAACAGTCACACACACACAGCATAGAAACAGACGTTCCGTCCGGATAAGCCACGTTCCGTTCTCATTCACAGCTCGACCTCCTAGACGTGGAAATGGTGGTGGTCAGCCTATTGCAGGCTACAAAACCATAAGCTCTTAAGAGGACTGCCCCCAGAGCACCCGAAATCAGTGTGCGCCTGTCTCAGTTCCAAAACCTGTGAAAAGGCCACTCTGCCCACTCAGAGATCTTTTTCGAAGCCCCTCCCCAGGAAAAAGATGATGCTTAGTCTTATTTCCCAAAGTGGCAACCTAAGCCTCTTTTTTGCCCATCCTTAGCTATTTTAAAGGTTTCATTTCTTGCTCAAAACACTGCATCTTACGCTATTGGCCAAATATCAAAAGACCAGGGCACTGCCTTCCTCTGCCTGCAGCTTTATTCCTCTGCCCGCCTGGTTCCGTCTGCCTTACTTGACTCTGCTGGGCATCATCTGCTTCTTCTCCTCCTCCTGGAAAGGAGCTGTGCCTTCTTCCTCCCTGTACCTTTCCGTGCAGTGGCTGGCAGGACGAGGTAGGTATGTTCTGGAGCCAAATGTCGGGAGTCCTATAAATGGCAGCTCCTGAGGGCAGCAGACGGACACTGTAGGGGTTCTCCCTGCACACAGCCAGCCCCTTGTGTCAAGGGCTAAGAATAGACCAAATCGGAAATGAGCAGGCAGGACCTCAGGGGCCCCTGCCCTGGTTTGCCCCCATCCAATGCAGAACAATATGCAAACCCCAATAGGAGATGCCTGCCCTTGCCAAACCCTAACAGCAATCACAAGACCCCTGTACCAGAAATGGAAGTCAGTCAGCTCACTTGTGCTCATCCAGGAGGTTCTAGTCCTAAAAATCCATTCTCAAACAAAAAACAAAGGAATAATTTCCTTTGAATACAGTGCCAAGTGGTCACCCAGTGAACCTCTCTCTAGAAGCAGCCTGTGGCCGTTTGACCTGGTGGATACAGACAGCTGGTCACCTAGCGGATGAGCCCCCCTTGGTCAGGTTCTCCATCCTCCATGTGGGTCTGGGGTCCTCAGGCCGGAGTGGGGCTGTGAGATTTGTTTTAGCGGTTGACCTCCAAGAAGCTCATCTTTTGACCCAGAAAGTTCAGGAAATGTCACAGGCTGATTCAGGGTCCCCACTGTGATCATGGATAACTCACTTCACCTCTCGGTGCCTTGGTTTCTCCATCTGTAAAGTGGAGAGGAAGAAGGCCGGCTTCTTTCTCTCCTGCTCAGGGATGCTGTGAGGATTCAGTCATTATTGCCTGGAGCAAAGGCATCGTATAAGGACCAGTGACGGTCTTGTTACTTGGGAAGTGGAACCGCAGAAAGGTAGCAGGTTGTCCAGGTACAGAAGCTCCTGGAAGCCCCCAGGACGAGCAGCGTAGCTGGACAGGGTGAAGTCTCACAAACTTGTAGTTTTTAAATACTTCCCAGCACTGTGAACCCACACAATGGTATTCTGGTCAGGCGACTGGGGGTCCCCTGGCTCAAGCCAGCCACTTGTAATTCTAAAACCAAATGTCCTGATGTTAAGTTTTCCTAAATTATTGGAGATTGTGGGAAGGATCCATTTGAAAACCTGATGTTCACTGAGCTTTGGGCAGATAAGAGAATGGGTGAATTTGGAGAAGATTTGGACATTGTTTTTAAGGTGGTTGAAAGCACTTTAGGAAATCTCTCTCACTTTTGCTCTTCCTTATAATCTTTTTCAACGTTGAGGCTCATCTCATCAGATGGACTGGTCTTCTCTTTGCCTCTGCAGAATACAGAAGCAAAACTTTGTTTTTTGGGGGAAAAAAAACCCTTCAGTCAAAATGTGGGTCCCAATGGCAGATTTTACTCATTCCCTGGTGTGCTTTGAATGGAGCCTGCAGGCAAAGATTCAGAGACAAACAGGGGTTGGTGGATATTACTAATAGTTTTTATCCAAATCCGGCTAGTTTTTCCCCTCATCATTTGAATTGGCAATGTTTATTTGAGTTTTTCTTTCCTTTTTTTCTTTTTTCTTTTCTTTTTACTATGGGGTGACTATTATCAATCCAACTATAAAGAAACCCTTTGAGCAGGAAAATAAACCCATCCTAAGAACCTCCATGTACTTCTTAGGATCTACACCAGAGTGAGGGCAGGTGGGAGCAGTGGGCAGTGATGCTCAGACTCCAGGAGGACCAGCTGTGACACAGATTTTCTATAGTCTCTGAGAACCTTCTGGGAGAGGAAAATTCTAGAAGCCTCACCCATTGTAGCTCAGTCAACCTGGCTCTGGTTCTGGTCCTTTCCTTGGAGTTCAGGTTGTATCCTGGTATAAAAATTCTCACCAAAAAAAAAAAAAGGCACCACCCACGCCTGTCCTACAGGCCCAGGTGCTACTGCAAATCTTCCTGCTCTTTGTCAGCCCTGACAAGACCTCTTTCCCACCTGCTCTGACTCTGCTCTCAAGTAATATTATTGTTTTGACAGCACAAGGGACCAGATCACAGTTTGGAATTCAGTAATGACTTCTGTTTGATTTTATATCTGATCATTCTGTGGATAGGCCAAATCGTGCTGGAATTATTTCTTTCCACAAGTATTTCTGATGCTAACCAGAGGAAGGAAAACGTGAGACACCCGTTCTCAGCGGCACTCCTCTTTTGACGGGAATGGACAGCGGATGACCTGGATGCCATATATGAATGAGGACTTCAAGTATTGGAGCCGCGGAAGAACAAAGTGACTCAGTGGATGGGTAGAAAGAATGATCAAGAAGAGGCGGGCTCCCAGAAATTCGTGGAAAGAAAACAGTGGCCACCGTCTGTCTAACCACTACTTCCTATGTGCTCTGGGGCAGAAATACCAAGGCATGTTCTTTTCAAATAGAGGAAATTGATTTTTAGGCAGTGACGTATTGAAGCGTTATTGTTCCAATAGAAGGTCAGAGAAAGCATCTATGGACAGGAAAGGCACGCTTTCATGAACAGATCACGTCGTTGGAAGTAAAAAAACAGTAGCAACAACCCAGGACTCCATCCTTCTGCGGACCTGAGTGAAGTCACTCTTGGGGCCAAATTCTTTTTTCTGTAAAGTGAGAAGAGTATTACTTACCTCACAGGGGTGTTGTGAGGATCAAGTCATTAATGCCTAGGAAAGCACTTTGAGGATTAGAAATATCACTGTTGTCAAGTTTGCTTCCTATTTCAAATCCTTCTAAACGTTCACCGAGCACCTGCTGTGTGCCAGGTACCACGCTGGGTGCTGCCAAGAGAGGGGAAGATATCTAGTTCCTCTTCTCTTTTTTGATTAACAGATATTTTAAAGCGATTATAAGAGGGCAGAATAACAGCGTTTTCTCAGTATGGGCCAAGAGAGATGTTCTCTTTCTGCCCCCCAAAAGGCTACCCTCCTTTTTTCCCCCAAGTATTTGGGCAAAAAGGGAGAGCTTTAAATCCTTTTGAGTTCCATCAGANTCTTCCTGCTCTTTGTCAGCCCTGACAAGACCTCTTTCCCACCTGCTCTGACTCTGCTCTCAAGTAATATTATTGTTTTGACAGCACAAGGGACCAGATCACAGTTTGGAATTCAGTAATGACTTCTGTTTGATTTTATATCTGATCATTCTGTGGATAGGCCAAATCGTGCTGGAATTATTTCTTTCCACAAGTATTTCTGATGCTAACCAGAGGAAGGAAAACGTGAGACACCCGTTCTCAGCGGCACTCCTCTTTTGACGGGAATGGACAGCGGATGACCTGGATGCCATATATGAATGAGGACTTCAAGTATTGGAGCCGCGGAAGAACAAAGTGACTCAGTGGATGGGTAGAAAGAATGATCAAGAAGAGGCGGGCTCCCAGAAATTCGTGGAAAGAAAACAGTGGCCACCGTCTGTCTAACCACTACTTCCTATGTGCTCTGGGGCAGAAATACCAAGGCATGTTCTTTTCAAATAGAGGAAATTGATTTTTAGGCAGTGACGTATTGAAGCGTTATTGTTCCAATAGAAGGTCAGAGAAAGCATCTATGGACAGGAAAGGCACGCTTTCATGAACAGATCACGTCGTTGGAAGTAAAAAAACAGTAGCAACAACCCAGGACTCCATCCTTCTGCGGACCTGAGTGAAGTCACTCTTGGGGCCAAATTCTTTTTTCTGTAAAGTGAGAAGAGTATTACTTACCTCACAGGGGTGTTGTGAGGATCAAGTCATTAATGCCTAGGAAAGCACTTTGAGGATTAGAAATATCACTGTTGTCAAGTTTGCTTCCTATTTCAAATCCTTCTAAACGTTCACCGAGCACCTGCTGTGTGCCAGGTACCACGCTGGGTGCTGCCAAGAGAGGGGAAGATATCTAGTTCCTCTTCTCTTTTTTGATTAACAGATATTTTAAAGCGATTATAAGAGGGCAGAATAACAGCGTTTTCTCAGTATGGGCCAAGAGAGATGTTCTCTTTCTGCCCCCCAAAAGGCTACCCTCCTTTTTTCCCCCAAGTATTTGGGCAAAAAGGGAGAGCTTTAAATCCTTTTGAGTTCCATCAGAAAATGCTCTTCTGAAAAGCAAACAAATAATTGATTACTCTTCTTCCTTTGGGGGAAAATGAAGGCAGATCTCAGTGAGCGTGTTCTGTGACCAGCAGATGAGGTTCCATTCTTTCTGCCATTGCTCCGGCTCAGTTTGCCACCGCCTTCATCTCCTCTCTCCTGACCCAGAGAACGGTTGCTTGTGCTGTGTTGGAATAGCTGAGTGCTCTCTGGTTAGTGTCCTTGGAGAGTCTGGTACACTGTTGTTTGCTGGCAAGTCTTGGCTTTCCGAACAAGGGTCTTCACTAGGAAGCAAAGCAGACGTGCGCCTGCCTTTTGGGTTTTTGTTTTGCTGGTGGTGCCAGGGTGGGGGGATTTTCATTTCCTTAGCTGCCTCCCATAAGATGAAACTTTTTTAAGTTCCTCATTTGTTTTTCCTTATGCAGAGTTTTTCCTTTCCAAAACGCCCTCTAGGAATCAAGTAGCCTAAAATATAGCCCATCTCAGAGGACTTTTCCAGCGCCATGCTGAAGGTTCACTAGTTTATACAAAGAGCCAAAGCCCCCCAACTGAGCTAAGCAGGCTGGAAATCCAGGCCCTGCCTCGAAGCTTCCAGAAGTGCCCTGGGTCCTCCGTAGTGTTGGGAGTGCTCTTTTGGTATTGCTTGGGCCGTCTCCCTCAATCCTCTGACATCTTTGTGCCACAGAAAGATCATTCTCAGAGCTCAGAGGGAGCATCCTCAGTGTCTCAGAACCGGAGTGAAACCACTTGTTATTCTGGAAAGTATTAGATGATGCCAGTCTTTAGGGAAAGAAGAGAAGCCTTTTCTCTGCCTTTCAGAGGAAGAGGACAAAGAGAAAGGGAAGCTTATATGGTTTGAAAAGTGGCTCTTTTGTTGCTGAGACAAGGCATGGCACTCAGCAGTCCACAATGGCCCCCTCCACCGTGGATACAGGATGCAGAGGCCTTATGTGAGTTCCTTCAGGAACCCAAGGTAGTACCGGGGAGAGAGGGTGTCAGGGTCCTGTCCTTCCAACCCAGGCCCTGAGGATGAGAGGTTGCAGCTGTGATGCTGCTGAGCCTCAGATCACCCTTGGCCACCGCTGTGCCCTTCTCTAGCCTGCGCTTGAGATAGCTCCCGACCCTGGCATTGAGTCCAGAGGCCTTCCTTCCCTGAAGCCCATCCTTAAGCACACACAGATTCTAGGTGGGGCTGCTGGTCAGAAACTCAGTCCCTTCAGGGCTTTACCCCGACCTTGCCTGGATGTGCCCCCATCACTGCATGCTTCCGCCAACCCTGCAGGACTCCAAGCTGTGCCCCACCCTCTCCTCTAGCCCAGCCTGCCTGGGGTTAAGGACAGGCTCTTTTTCCTCCTTCACTTAAATACATAGGTCTTTAAAAGGCATGGCCCTCTGTCCCAGTGGAGACTTGAGCAACAGGATGGGAGTAGGGGAGAAAGGGGCTGATAACTCTGGAGGCCAACTTGAGCTCTCAAGGGAAAGTACAAGTTTTCTTGTCCCCTAGGCTGTCTAGGGCATTTTCTCATCAAAATATCAGAAAGTTTTGTGCACATGATGACTCATAGCTTGGTGGGGTCCCCTCCAACCTCACAGGGGAGGCTAACTTCCTAGTTACTGAGGGCTTCGTTTTTACCTGTTTGGAATTATAGTGATTATAAAATGCTTGAGAGAGAGAGAGAGAGAAAGAGAGAGAGGACACATAGGCTAGGAGGTGATCTGAGATTGAGGTTACGGTGGATTGGTCAGAAATGAGGAACCTGATTGAAGTCCATGATCACCTAACTGCATCATCAGCTTCTTAAACACATCTAGACACATGAACATGCCAATCTTGGGCATGCATATATGTATGTGTGTGTATATATACAGATGTGTATGTCTTTGTATATATATATATATATANGGCACCACCCACGCCTGTCCTACAGGCCCAGGTGCTACTGCAAATCTTCCTGCTCTTTGTCAGCCCTGACAAGACCTCTTTCCCACCTGCTCTGACTCTGCTCTCAAGTAATATTATTGTTTTGACAGCACAAGGGACCAGATCACAGTTTGGAATTCAGTAATGACTTCTGTTTGATTTTATATCTGATCATTCTGTGGATAGGCCAAATCGTGCTGGAATTATTTCTTTCCACAAGTATTTCTGATGCTAACCAGAGGAAGGAAAACGTGAGACACCCGTTCTCAGCGGCACTCCTCTTTTGACGGGAATGGACAGCGGATGACCTGGATGCCATATATGAATGAGGACTTCAAGTATTGGAGCCGCGGAAGAACAAAGTGACTCAGTGGATGGGTAGAAAGAATGATCAAGAAGAGGCGGGCTCCCAGAAATTCGTGGAAAGAAAACAGTGGCCACCGTCTGTCTAACCACTACTTCCTATGTGCTCTGGGGCAGAAATACCAAGGCATGTTCTTTTCAAATAGAGGAAATTGATTTTTAGGCAGTGACGTATTGAAGCGTTATTGTTCCAATAGAAGGTCAGAGAAAGCATCTATGGACAGGAAAGGCACGCTTTCATGAACAGATCACGTCGTTGGAAGTAAAAAAACAGTAGCAACAACCCAGGACTCCATCCTTCTGCGGACCTGAGTGAAGTCACTCTTGGGGCCAAATTCTTTTTTCTGTAAAGTGAGAAGAGTATTACTTACCTCACAGGGGTGTTGTGAGGATCAAGTCATTAATGCCTAGGAAAGCACTTTGAGGATTAGAAATATCACTGTTGTCAAGTTTGCTTCCTATTTCAAATCCTTCTAAACGTTCACCGAGCACCTGCTGTGTGCCAGGTACCACGCTGGGTGCTGCCAAGAGAGGGGAAGATATCTAGTTCCTCTTCTCTTTTTTGATTAACAGATATTTTAAAGCGATTATAAGAGGGCAGAATAACAGCGTTTTCTCAGTATGGGCCAAGAGAGATGTTCTCTTTCTGCCCCCCAAAAGGCTACCCTCCTTTTTTCCCCCAAGTATTTGGGCAAAAAGGGAGAGCTTTAAATCCTTTTGAGTTCCATCAGAAAATGCTCTTCTGAAAAGCAAACAAATAATTGATTACTCTTCTTCCTTTGGGGGAAAATGAAGGCAGATCTCAGTGAGCGTGTTCTGTGACCAGCAGATGAGGTTCCATTCTTTCTGCCATTGCTCCGGCTCAGTTTGCCACCGCCTTCATCTCCTCTCTCCTGACCCAGAAAACGGTTGCTTGTGCTGTGTTGGAATAGCTGAGTGCTCTCTGGTTAGTGTCCTTGGAGAGTCTGGTACACTGTTGTTTGCTGGCAAGTCTTGGCTTTCCGAACAAGGGTCTTCACTAGGAAGCAAAGCAGACGTGCGCCTGCCTTTTGGGTTTTTGTTTTGCTGGTGGTGCCAGGGTGGGGGGATTTTCATTTCCTTAGCTGCCTCCCATAAGATGAAACTTTTTTAAGTTCCTCATTTGTTTTTCCTTATGCAGAGTTTTTCCTTTCCAAAACGCCCTCTAGGAATCAAGTAGCCTAAAATATAGCCCATCTCAGAGGACTTTTCCAGCGCCATGCTGAAGGTTCACTAGTTTATACAAAGAGCCAAAGCCCCCCAACTGAGCTAAGCAGGCTGGAAATCCAGGCCCTGCCTCGAAGCTTCCAGAAGTGCCCTGGGTCCTCCGTAGTGTTGGGAGTGCTCTTTTGGTATTGCTTGGGCCGTCTCCCTCAATCCTCTGACATCTTTGTGCCACAGAAAGATCATTCTCAGAGCTCAGAGGGAGCATCCTCAGTGTCTCAGAACCGGAGTGAAACCACTTGTTATTCTGGAAAGTATTAGATGATGCCAGTCTTTAGGGAAAGAAGAGAAGCCTTTTCTCTGCCTTTCAGAGGAAGAGGACAAAGAGAAAGGGAAGCTTATATGGTTTGAAAAGTGGCTCTTTTGTTGCTGAGACAAGGCATGGCACTCAGCAGTCCACAATGGCCCCCTCCACCGTGGATGCAGGATGCAGAGGCCTTATGTGAGTTCCTTCAGGAACCCAAGGTAGTACCGGGGAGAGAGGGTGTCAGGGTCCTGTCCTTCCAACCCAGGCCCTGAGGATGAGAGGTTGCAGCTGTGATGCTGCTGAGCCTCAGATCACCCTTGGCCACCGCTGTGCCCTTCTCTAGCCTGCGCTTGAGATAGCTCCCGACCCTGGCATTGAGTCCAGAGGCCTTCCTTCCCTGAAGCCCATCCTTAAGCACACACAGATTCTAGGTGGGGCTGCTGGTCAGAAACTCAGTCCCTTCAGGGCTTTACCCCGACCTTGCCTGGATGTGCCCCCATCACTGCATGCTTCCGCCAACCCTGCAGGACTCCAAGCTGTGCCCCACCCTCTCCTCTAGCCCAGCCTGCCTGGGGTTAAGGACAGGCTCTTTTTCCTCCTTCACTTAAATACATAGGTCTTTAAAAGGCATGGCCCTCTGTCCCAGTGGAGACTTGAGCAACAGGATGGGAGTAGGGGAGAAAGGGGCTGATAACTCTGGAGGCCAACTTGAGCTCTCAAGGGAAAGTACAAGTTTTCTTGTCCCCTAGGCTGTCTAGGGCATTTTCTCATCAAAATATCAGAAAGTTTTGTGCACATGATGACTCATAGCTTGGTGGGGTCCCCTCCAACCTCACAGGGGAGGCTAACTTCCTAGTTACTGAGGGCTTCGTTTTTACCTGTTTGGAATTATAGTGATTATAAAATGCTTGAGAGAGAGAGAGAGAGAAAGAGAGAGAGGACACATAGGCTAGGAGGTGATCTGAGATTGAGGTTACGGTGGATTGGTCAGAAATGAGGAACCTGATTGAAGTCCATGATCACCTAACTGCATCATCAGCTTCTTAAATACATCTAGACACATGAACATGCCAATCTTGGGCATGCATATATGTATGTGTGTGTATATATACAGATGTGTATGTCTTTGTATATATATATATATATACACACACACACACACACGTGCACAAACACATATGTATTTTGTGTATCTTTTTCTTAAAGGGCTTAAAAAATTGCTGAAATGAAGTATTTTGATGTTAGGTCTCTTGCTGGACTTAAAATAGACCTCACCTAGATGGACTTTCGTTTCTCCCTGGCCGGGGCCACCCTGGGATACCCTGAGCCGTAGTGTTCCTGCATCTCTTCCCGCTGGGATGGAAAGCAGGTCTGCAGGGCAACCAGAGACTCATGCCACAGCTGACTAAGTAGCTCCCCGCTTTCTAGAAAGTAGATCATGCCTAGAAACTCTGACTGTTAGCATGGTGGCCATCAGAGCAGGAAGGAGAGGGACACACAGGGGGACAGGGGAGACAGGAAGTTACTGCTTGGAGTTCAGTCAGCATTAGATGTCCTTTGGTGCCAGGGACTCTGGCCATGGAAACTCAGAGCCCCCTGGGTCTGGCCGGGCAGTATGAGTATCTGCAAATGGCATGAAGCTACCTCGTGAGGCCCACAGGGACTCGGGGAATGTGACTCCCTTCCCAGTGACTCTAACAGACAGAGACATTTCAGGGTTATCGCCTTTAGGAGGCAGAGCTGACTTCAGAGCAGGGCTACCACATTCCTCCCCAACGCAGTGATGGCCACAAGCCTGGGGACAGAGCTGGGAAGAATCCGGTGAGCATGGTGTAGAAAAGGGACAGGACGCACGCGACCCAAAGTGCCAGGCTGTCTGGTTATGCTGGAGGGGTCGTGCCACAGAGGGGAGCTGAACTTTGAGGGGGTCACCTGGAGGGAAGAGACCCTGCACTTTGAGTCACAAGCCTCTCTTGCCTGCTTCCTGTTCTTAGGTTTCTGCTCTGACCAGAATTGCGCAGGAAGCAAGGGATGGAGCTGTGAACCGAGAATGTTTGGGATCCAGACAGGAGCTGCCTCTCTGACCCATGTCAGGTGGGAGAGAACCACAGGGTCTAGACAAGACTCCCGGAAAACTTTCCAAGCTCTCTCCAGAAGAGCAGCTTTTGGGGTCCCCTCCCTGACATATCACACGTGCACGTCTCCCGACCCTGGGTGGTGTGGCACACGGCCAGCTGCTGCAGGCTGCCGCCTCAGGAGCACACAGAACCCTTCCTCCCCCCGTTTCCGGGTCCCTTTCTCCCCAGCGCCAGTCCCCAGCCTATAACAGCTCTGTTATCTCTTCCCTGAATGGACTCTTGTGACCAGACCCATCAGCAGAAAGCCCGTTTCCTACTGGTGTCACAGGAAAGCGGCTCCTTGGGGCATAAGGAGGGAAATGCAGAGGTGGGACCTGGCAGATGGGAATACAGCCATGGATGGACTCAGGTTGGCTTTTTAAAAAAAAAAAACAAAAAAAAAACAAAAAAAGTGCACAATTGAAGAAAATATATGAGCAGGAAAGGAATGGAAGGGAGAGAGGGAGAAAAGTCAGGAGGAAGGGAAGAAAGGAAAGAAGGAAAAAAGAAAGAAGGGCAAAAAGAGGAAAAAAGAAAAATGGGCTCCCATCAAGTTTCTGCCATTTCTCAGCATCTGCAGGTAGTCACTGTGGTTTGCCAGCTGGTAGAGCCTCTCGGCATTCCTAACTCCATTGTCTGCCCAGGAAAGGCCACATAGTCCTAACTCTGGCCTCAGTGATCTTACCCTGCAGGGATGTGGGGGGCATTTCCAGCGGTCACTCAAGTCACTGGCTCTCCCAGTACATCTGCCTGCAGGGTCAGAAGGCTGGAATCCGGTCTCTCTTCCTTAGATAATGGTTAATTTCTAGGATGTTCTCTTAACATTTGTTCAGTTTCACTTGGATAGTTTTCTATCAGTCATTCTTCCCATTTTAACCCCAGTGAAACTGATGACTTCCTAACTGGCTCTTTAAAGAGCAGAACTATTTAAAATTCTCAGGTAAATCAAAGCTTAGAGGGCATAAAATTTGTAATTTCCCCTAAAGGGCTAACAAAATATTCTCTTGGTTACTCCTGAGTGTGAGCGGCATCTGAGAGGCTGGTTGGGAGGTATCTTGGAGGATCTAAGCAGAGTCATCAACACCATTCATTTGGAGATTCCAACTATTGCCTCCCCACTAGACAAATGATCAGACACACATTTATAAAAGGAAGGTTCTAGAACCTGGCAGTTTCAAGTGGGAGTTGGCTGCAGGAGTTTTAGTCAGCCTTCTGAGACTTGCCCTTCTGTGTGTATCTCATCTTGATCCTCAGTTCCCCATGTTCCCTGAAGTAGATGTGTGAGGAAATATAGCTTCCAAACTTCAGACCAGACCTTCTTTTATTCTTGAGTTTGCTGATGTCAAAAATAACAGTGAACTCTAGACAGTGGATTAAGCCTATCAGCTGAACCTCCCAAGGTGGTTTATGGCCACCTTTCTATTGACCAAATTCTCAACCTAAAGGAATATAAGTGAGCCTATTTCTAGCTCCATCTCTCCGGAGTAGGTCTGTGGAAAAGTGGTTTAGCCAGAGGTGGGGAAAGGGCTAAGGAGGTACCCTTGCCCTTCATCACACCTGACCTGTCCAGGAAAGGCTTAAGGGAAACCTGTGTCAAAGCCAGGGAAAGGCCTTCTGCCTTTGGCAGGTGACCTAGGCTACATTAATTAATGGGCCCCTTTGGATGCAAAAAGAAGCTCTTAAAACTTGATTTAATTTCATTTAACTGAGCACCTATTGTATGCACAACACAGTCCTTGCCCTTGGGTGATGAACCAAGGGAGGGAAAACATTGACTGAATGGTGGAAAGTGTAAAGGCTGAGAATGGCATTCACCCATCCTAAGGATAAAGACTTCCCATTGGATTTCAGTGTGATCTTGGACCAATTATTTGTTTCCAAAATGTTCTTTTCAGCTGTAACACAATCTGGCCAAGATGACTCAGCTGGAAAGTCAAAGCGCTCTAGTGGAAGGGAGGATGATAAATATTGAGTTGGCCAAAAAAGTTCATTTAGATTTTGATAACGTGGAAAAAGCTTGAATGAACTTTTTTGGACAACCCAATACCATAGATGGCTTTCCAGGTGGCACTGGAAAGAACCTGCCTGCCAACGCAGGAAACGAAAGAGATGCAAGTTTGATTCTTGGGGTGGGAAGATCCCCTGGAGAAGGGCATGGTAACCCACTCCAGTGTTCTTGTCTGGAGAATCCCATGGACAGAGGATCCTAGTGGGCTACAGTCATGGGGTTGCAAAGAGCTGGACATGACTAATGACTTAGCATTCAATACATAGAGACACAGATCTCTGAGCCAAGTCCATCAGTATTTCCCTTCTCCAGAGCTCCAGAACAGCACTCTGGCTGCTGATTGTGCTGGCTCTTGGTCTCATGCAGGCAGCAGGAGTAGTGACAGATGTGGGTTTCCTTGTCTCTGCCATCTTTTCTGGTTGGCAGTGGCAGGAGGAGCTGGGAAGCCTGGGGCCTGGCCCTCCCGGTCCCAGCAGCTCAGAACTGCACTGCACTCACCCATCCCAACTCTACCCGCTGGGGTTGTGGGAACTGTGGTCAGGACACCAGTGACTCTGGGTCTGTGGAGAGGCAATGGGCTCAGAGGTCAGCAATGCATCTCCCATCAAAAAGGAAGTTTTGGGAGCCCCTAGAAGGAACAAATGGGCAGAGACCATTCTCCTAAAACTAAGGGCAGTCAGTCTCCTGAACACTCAGGTCTGTTACTGCAGGAGGCGTGTAGGTTGAAAATACCATGAATGGAGGCTTGGGGGCAGGGGAGGGTGGGGTGCCCAGGTGGCTTCTTTCTGTCCCATGAAGATGCTAGAGGGGGGCTGTCTGCAAACAGAGGTCTCTTCTGGCAAAAGTCTTTTTTTGCCCCTGTTGGCCACGACCCCAAAGTAGGTGTGGATGAATATAGCGCTGAAAAATGGTAGGAATAATTCATTTTTCCTCACACTGAAATGGGGGTATCATTTTTGGTATAGATAAACATCAGAATTGGAATAACTTAAGGGGAAAAAAAAACAATTCAAGGAACCAGAAGGAAAAGCAATAATTCAATTTAAATAAGTCTATCACCAAGACTACAGTGTCAGACTCCCTCTGAGCAGCCTCCTGAGTTTTTGCGTTGACCGGGGTTTGGAAAGAAGGGTCCCTGCAACTAAGCCTTTTGATCTTAGTCTCAGGATCCCCCATCCTGTCACCATGGGCTTAAACAGCAAGTCCCAGAAGCCTTGCAGGTCACACCGGCATGAACAGTTGGCATCCCTTCTTCCAGCCCCAACGAGGCATGACAGAAGGAATGTTGCTGGTGAGGATGGCTCTGTCCGCCCCCGCATCAGGTCCAGACCTTCTGCAGCAAGTACAGGCTCCCCATCCCCATGGAGAGTGTGGTCCCCCTCCTAGAACGAGAAACACAGGGAGGGCTATTTCAAGGCCGGCAAGTGACTAATAAAAATAAAGATGTCATTTCCCATGCACTCTGCAATCTGCCCCCTTTCCTTTTCTGGTTTGCCAGTGGCACACATCATTCTTGGTGCTCTGAATGGCCAACAGCTTCCAGTTCTCTTGGCCAGTCTATAAAGATGGAGTAATTCTAATGTAGATTCTAAGCCAACACTCATGGTTCTCAGCTCTGTGGACAGGTGTGGACATCTCTCTGTCCTCATTTAATCTAGAGCCGGTGCTATCTGTGGCTAACAGTGCCTATGGATGTAACTCCTTCATTTCATATCTCTTTTGTGTGTGTGTGTGCTAATGCATTGCCACCAAGGAAACATATTAGAAAGACAGATGTCCATAAAAAGACTTTCCTTAGCTTAAGATTTTTGTTCCGATTCTCACTTTGGTTAGGAGAGCTCGGTTTTCAGTGTCTCAGTCCCCTCCTCCCCCACCCCCTACCACCTCCTCACTTTTCTTTTTAAAAATGGAAAGGTTTTCCTTTTCTATGGGCCAAAAAGACGTTTCCGTAAAAGAAACCACATCAAGCTCTTTCTTCCCTCTCTCCCTGGTGAGTTGAAATGGGTAGGTGCTCGTGGGTTGGGCTCCTGTTTGAATCACTGGCTCCAGGGTTCTTGCTAAAGAGGAAAGACTTATTTTCTGTTGCCCCACCACGGCGAGGTCAGGGCAGTGACAACAGACAATTTAACTTCTCGAAACCTTGTGGTGCCTTTTCTCGTGGTGCTTCTCGTGTTTCTCCAGACAAGGCAGCCACTTGCAGCAAACGGCAGTGTCAGGCCCCCTCCTCGGTATTGCGTGCCAGTGCAGTAAAAGACTTAATGTATACATATATAAATAGATATAGAGATAGAGATATCACTATCGGTAAATAATTATATAACTGAGGTTCTGATGCAGCTTTGGTGGGAGTTGATTACTCCTCTGCAAAAATAGACACTACTCAACGGGAACTCACAGCTCTGGGGGAGAGTTTTGACTTCTGGGAAGGATGCCAACAAATGAGATAGGTTACTTCCAGTGATGAGTTTTCTTCTCCTTTCTTGTAAAAGTCGCTGTCTCCATAAACATGGAACGTTTGCGAAGGGAGCCAAGAGCAGCTTCTTTTTTGTACTTCCTTTGGTGCTGATATTTTCAAAATTTCTTTGTTGCTTTTGCTTCCTCATCAGTGGCCAAAAGGCTGCTTTTCCAAAATCTCAACCCACCCATCAAAGGGGATGGGGGACTGGGAATAAAAGGCTAGAGGTTGGGGGTCTCTGACTCTGTGACTTAACCCAGACCGTTTTCTGGGTATGGCTCCCAGACTCAGTCTCCCCATCTCAAATAGACATCATATTTCCTTACCTCACGGGGAAGGGTAACTTCAGAGGATTCATCAATGGCCCTCAAACATGAAATCATGATTAATTTGGAGACAGCAACTTGGCATGTTTTTAAGATTTAGTTTGTATGTTGCTATCTTGAAGTTTTGCTTTCTTCCCCTCCTGCTCTTGCATCTCCACCGAATTGTATGTCCTCCCTTCGGCAATACCTTTGAAAATCGAGTAACTGATAGACCTCACCTAAAGGGTTGGGTAGTGCTAATTTCTCCCAAGGGAACAACATCACTAATACTGTATAAGGTGCTAGAATCAAACCTCATTTTATAAACTTTGGTTCTTAGAGAAAAACAAAACATGCAGAATTCTTTCTGTGAAGCCTTACTATAGATTGTTATAGCCAATTGTTTATCCAAAAAATAAAAAAGAGAGAATAGAAAATAAAGATAAGATGCAGTGATTCTGTATAAAATGTAACTAAAAAACCTTCACTATTTCCTATATTAATGTAAACTATCATATATATATACAGACATATATATATATGTTTGAGGCAGATAGAAAGAATGAAAAAGCATAAAGTATGTTCATCTTTCTTTTCATTTTCAGCTGGTTCGCAACTGTTAGTACGTGAGCAAGAGAGGTTTCTGGTGGGATGGAGTAAGGAATGCCTAGTATGATATAGGAAATAAGTCTTATTACTGTCCTGTTCTATGTGGTATTAGAAGGAGTTTGGTTGAATGTGAGGACAGGGAAATCAATGAAAACACAGATGTGCTTTCTAACTGTGTGGAGCATTGATGTTGTACTTGGGTGTTGTTTTCTCTTATTCTAAGATTTCTCGATAGCACTGTAAACGTCCGCTGCCTAAGATGTTAACAAATCATGTTTACCTCAAAAAAGCTCAAAGAAAGAGGCGGTTGTTCCCCCCCATCTCTTAGGAAGTAGTGAACCCCTGAGTAAAA
Source organism: Raphicerus campestris (assembly GCA_006410735.1). Taxonomy (NCBI): domain Eukaryota; kingdom Metazoa; phylum Chordata; class Mammalia; order Artiodactyla; family Bovidae; genus Raphicerus; species Raphicerus campestris. The sequence goes on along the minus strand of SJYW01041949.1, from coordinate 1,004,315 downwards.
CATGAGGCATTTCCGCAGAAGATCAATAAGAGACTAGAACCATTTCTGGTGCTTTCCTCGATGCCCCCATTCTCACCTGCCCCTTCCCTCGCTAGAGAGAGAAAAATGAGTTTTGACAAGAAATAGGGTTAGACTGTAGCACAAGCAGATGAGTATATACAGAAACTTTGCCTGGAACAAGTGGTGTGGGGTCTTTTTAAGTACGGCTGTGTAATTCCAGAGTTCAGTGTCCGCATGCGTGTGTGTGTACTGTATATATGCTTCCATGGATGAAATGTCTGATGAACAGAGAAAAATGCCGTAAACAGACATGAACAGAAAAAAAAAAAAAATCAAATGCTATTTTATCAGACGACGCACTTGTTCACCTTGATGAGAAGCCACTGTTTTCACAACTATGCAAACCCTCCCGCCTTCGCCTCCGCGCTCCATCTCCCGCACAGATTTTTCTTTGTACCAGAACCACAATATCCAACCTCTGGTTCAAGGTGAGCATGCTACAGTGATTCTTTTCCTAAATTTAAGAGCTCCCAAGAAAACTTTCCTTTTCAATGATTCAATGTAACCCTGTTTGGTTCTGTAAGTGAACTGATGTGTATTTTTACATTTCGGTTATATGTTTACAAAAAAGCTTTCCATCCTCTTATCTATTCAAAATAATTATTTTCTTGATAAAGTCTAACTTTTATAGGATGTTTGGGGGAATGTGTTGACTTAAGGCAAGAAAAAAATTTGGCTTAAGTGGAACAATG
>SJYW01041949.1:969531-1000709 GCA_006410735.1 Raphicerus campestris | reverse complement strand
CATGTGACCTCGGGGTGGGGGTGGGGGTGGGGGTGGGGATGTTTGTAGACCTGCAGCTAAATTAGCACCTACATCCTGGTCCTGAATAAAGACCCCGGCAGGGAGCCAGCTACTCTGGGAAGGATTTGATCCGGGGATTTTTCTTTCCTTATTTGTGGGCCTCTATATGGAGTAACCTGTCCCCAGAGGGTGAACTCGTATTTCCTACCCAGCTTTATACCAGCCTCATCCTTCCCACTGACTTGACGCACTCCACCCAGTGCCAAAGCCCAGATCCCTGCCTTCGTGCTGCTGCCTGCTCGCCCTCTCCTCCCTTGGCAGCCACTGAGTGGGGTTACTGCCTCTGCTTTCAATCTGAAAGTCAGACAGAAAGGATGTCTCCAAGAACTTGACCCCTGAAGCACTGAGAGGATCAGCCCTTGGTTGCATGTCACTTGGAGGTATTTACAACACAACCTTAGCTCTGGAGGTGAGCGGTTCCAGGTTTCACTTACAAACCACCCTGGAGCCATCTTGGCCGAGCCCTTCTTCACAAAGTGTAACAGAGGAGTTGCTGGGCAGAAGAGCAATCCTGAGGTTAGACAAAGCACAATGTAGGCAGGGGCAACCCTGCACGCAGAAGGCAGCTTCTCAACTTCTCCGGTTGTCTGCACAAGGCTGAGTTTTGCACACAGTTTACACATCTTGCACAAGGTGGCCGAGCCATCCGAGACACTTTTTAAAAGATAAATTCAGACACTGCCTAACTGCTCCAGCACAACCTGCTTCCACCCCGTGGCTGGTGGGAGCTTGAATGGAATTCCTCTGGAATGAGAAAGGTCGGTCCTCTGACAAGAATGCATTTTCCCTGTTGGCCTCATTCCCTGCCACCGCATCCTACACAGACTCTTAGCAACTCAGGGGATCTTACTCAAGTGCTGTTCATTTGCATTCTGTCCTATTCCATAGCTCACTCCTGCTAAGACCCATCCCTGGAATTTATCATTCTTTATTTCTCTTTTCCTCCTGAAGAGGAGCTCTTTTACCCTTGGAAGTACCATTCTGGAGACCTTTAGACCTACCTGACACAGACCCAGGAGTCTTTCCTAAAAGCCAGCTCATCTCTACAGCTCAGAAAACATCTAGGGAATCAGTGCCAGGATGCCAGGATACCAGGAGATTTCTCAACCCCTGGCCCTGCTTAAAAAGTGACTGAGGGGCTGGTGGGACCCTGTGAACCCTGTGACCCCACTCCTCTCCTATCAGCTCATCTGAGCTCAAGCCCTGGGCCAGCCTAGAGGACTTAGAGGCTCCGGGTCTTCCATGATGCTCAGAGTTGAGGGCAAATGAACTAGGGCCAAGGGGAAGTGGACTCCATCCATGGTTCCTCCACCATGGCCTGGTCAGAGTGTCCAGCACCTCTTTTGGGGCTGTGACAAGCAGCCTCTCTGGGAATGGACATGCCCACTTCCCGGGGCTGCGGCATCACTGAGTTTCCACCACAAATCTACACCCGGTGATTGTGCCTGTTCAGAGGTAATGATTCACTTGAAGCACAAACAGAACCTTTGCCCAGGAAGTCTTCCCCATCAGGGGATGAGTCCCACTGTGGGGCAGGAGCTGACCCTCCATCAGGTGGATGGGGGCCACTGATTGGTATCTGAGACCGTGCCCACCCCAGACATGTAGAGTTCTGGATGCCTTGGCCAGAGAAGTCAGGTGCAGCCCCAAGCCCTGTCTGTGGTGGAGGAAGAGCCTCATTTGAGATGCTGTGTATCCTCTTGTGGGGGAAGGGGACAGTTGCTTTAGAGGAAAAGAGTATTTAGGATTCCCGGAGTCTCAGGATGTCAGAATAAGTCCCATCAGTGTGACCTGTAGGCAGGTGACATCAACCTTCCTGGAGGGCTGGAGGTATCAGATGCAGCTCACCCTAACTGAGGCCAACGGTATGGAAGGCCGTGTCCTGGTGCCTGCGAACAGTGATGTCATCCAAACTTTGGCAAGATGAGAGACCCCATCCCATTTTATAGATGAGGAAACTGAGATGTGGGGAGCTCAAGGGTCCTGTGGCCAGTCAGGGGTCCAGCTGGGGGTCAGATCTGGATCTTTGGTCTTCCAGGCTTCTCTTTGTGCCCTTTCCCAATGGTTCACAGAGGCCAGCTAGCCAAAAGTGCCTGGCAGGGACAGCTTGGGACCAAGGCTGTCTTGGCATTTTTGTTTCCTTGTAGATGGCCATAGAGGCTAGGAGAAGAGTGAGTTTTAGAGGACTAAGAGTTTAAGGACAGTTTATGAAATGGGGTATCCCTGTGGGAAAGGATGCCTGTTTCCCACGTGAGTTCTTGGAGAGATGGTGTCTGCTTTGGTGTCCTGAGAACTTCTGTGTCTCCTTTTGTGGGGTTTTGTAGTGGTGGGTTTTGTGTGATCGATCTTGAAAGGAGAGGTGATCTCTAGACAAGTGGGTTGTTTCTCTAAGGGTCCAGTAGGAATTAGGACAGAATCAGAAAGATTCTCCACTTAACCTTCACTGGGTAAATTCTGAGAAGGCTGTTGAAGATACTGGCTGTGACAAGGCAAGGAGGAGGAGGATTCTCGACAGGCAAGTCCCTGTGCGAGCCTGGCATTCAGAGAGAAGAGGCGTTTGTAGGTGTGGGCAGCCAGGGAACCTACATCGTCTCCCTGTCCCCGCTTCCTGGGCCAGTCACTTGTCTTCCTCAAGCCTCGGTTTCCTCATCTCTGAAGCATGGAAGTGAGCCCGGTGACCTCCGTTGTGGGTCCCAACCAGAAAGGTACGAAAATAGCAAGACGGGCAGACGCACTCACGAACGTCTTGACAACTGAAACCGATCCATTGGCTTTGGGGATGATGAGCGTCGGGAGCCACTGTAAGCTCCTAGGCTGAGGGATGAAATGACCAGTGTGGAAATACTAGGCTGAAAAAAAGTGGTTTTCACTGTGTGAACTGATTAAGGGAGGAAAACAAGATAAATGAGAGAGGAAGAGGACCTGGGCAGGAAAGGGCGGAGTAGGGAAAGCTGGAGAGGAGAGAAGAGCCCTGTGTCCTGTTTCTGCACAAACGTAGGTCAGCCTCCTAATTCACAATGTTTGTTTACAGTTATGTCGGCTTGATGCTTCCTGGGCACGTGTGCACATATACACACACCACACACGCACAACCTTAATCCTGCTGTAGTCAGAGCAGTTACCTACTGAGAAAAAAAAACCCAGTCCTTGGGCAGAGCTGGGGCTTCTTCAGAGCACAAAGGAACAATGGAATCTCAGGGTTTGAAGGGGACTCAGACGCCACCCGATTATTGCCTGTCCACACAGTCACAGACAGAATGGTATCAGACTTTCCTCAAGGCCTCCCCTCGAGGGAAAATACTCCTTATTGAATGCCTGGAGTCAGCCAGCCCCCTCCTGTAAGGACTCCGATGCTGTCTGTTGTTCAGCAGGCTGCTTTCTTCTGCTTCCCGTCTCTGAGGGAAGGGGACCTAGTCCCTGGGTTAGTGAGCCCTTGACCACCGCTTCCTGGGAACTCCTAGCGGGGCAAGACTGGGAATCGCTTGAGAGTGATGGTCATGGGCTCACCTTGTCTTTGTCTCCTGAAAAGATGCAAAATTAAGATATATCGACCTCATGCCCTCCCCACAGCCCAGCTCCAGGCTGGAGATGGCGGCTCACTTTGCTGTGACTTGGTTTCTGCACGTCCTCAGATAGATTGTTTTTAGTGCCTCTCGCACTGGGTTCTGCCGCTGTGTTATTCCTTCTCGGGACGATGTTTTTTTTGTTCAAAATTCAAACATGACTCTTGCCTTGAGATGTACTTCCGAAGACAGGAGTAGCTTCCTGGTTATGGTCTTGGGGGAGAAAATATAGGGTCTTTAAAGTTCTTACAACATTGTGGCCCCTTCCCTTCTTCCCCAAACTAATCTCTCCTTGCATCTTCTAAGAATGCAAGCCTGCCTGGGTGATGCTCTTCACGTGCCAGGCACTGTGCTAGGCACTGGGGCAGCAGAGGGGAAAGGTGCTCTCTTAGAGGATCTGCAGTCCAGCAGAGGAGAAAGATGGTCCACAGACACATGGGACAGTGCAGCAACGCCCCCATCCGGGAGAGCAGGGCTGGGTCCCGCTCAGCAAGGGCTGACTGTAAGCTTCCCTGAAGTGCCATCGCTGAGGCACCAGCCTTCCCACCCTGTTCCCTCCCCCAGTCCTGAGTCTCGCAGACTCACCAGGCATTCCTGTTGGACCCCTCTGTCTTCCCTCTTGCCTGAGCTGACCCATTCCCAGCTATTTCCCAGAAAAACAAATCCCATCCAAAGCAGGATCATAAGCAGAGACAAAATACCTACTGAATAGTCTGGAAGCTCGATTCAAGCTCGCTTGTTGCCCCGTCAGGGTCTCTGAGCCCTTCTTCCTCCGCGCTTCCTCTAGGGTCTCCAGGGCCTTAAGAGTCACTAGCCACGAGCCCGAGTTACTCCTGCACTTTCTGGTTGGAGCCCCTAAGATCTCTGCCTGCACTTGGCTGAGCCAACCCTTTCTTGGTTGGTCATTTCATGGCTCTGCCCTCCCACTGTTTGCCTCCACCAGCCAGGAGTCCTCTCCTGGTCCCTTTACCTCACTCCATCCTTCTCCCATCCAAGACATCAGACAAGGACTAGTTGGCTTTTTCATCAGCTACCACTGCCTGACAGTGCATTTTACAGTGCAAAATGCATTTATAGTAAACACCAAGGCTGAAGACGACCTTCTCGGTGGCCTTTTAAGCTCTCTTTTGGAAAGGCTGTAAAGGGAAGTGATGAAGGGAAAGGGACGATCCCAGCAACCCAAATCAATAGGTGCTCTTGACCTCACCCACTAGGAGAGCAGGGGATCCTCGGAAGGTAAAGTCATGCTGGAGACATCACAGCTGAATTGATTGCCAGCTATTTCCAGGCATGTGTCAAGGGCCCTCCGAGACCAGCAGTCCCCGGTGCAACGGCTGCAGAGGCGAGGGTGCTCATAGACACCCTTCCTGTCAACCCCTAGGCGCTGAACCCCCGAGGCTGCCCCACCCCCACCTGCAGGGATCTAGAGAAGAGCCCTGTGGGACAGGTTACTCCTAATTACATAGGTGAAAATTATAGAGAGAGATATACTATATAATTATATATTTTTTTCCTGGGCACAAAAGCAAAAATACAAACTTTCTTTATTATACCAGGGCTTGTAATTGAACACACATGATTCCCTGACTTTAAAAAAAAATTTTTTTTTTTTTCATTTTGAAACAGGTATTTTTTTAATGGGGCTTATTTTGGGGTTTGAGATCACTGGGCTTCTTGCCCGGTGAATCCACACTTGCTGCTGTGTTGAAAGTGCATACATTGGTGACCACAGTATTAAGCCAAATTTAAGCTCTTTAGTCTCCTCCATCTGTAAGTGTTACGTATCTACCTCATTATGATTTTTTTGGTTTCCTGTGCTTTCGTGTTGTGTACAATGTCAGAGGTGAAATGTAGATAAAAAAAAATATATATATATATATATAAATATATATTTTTTGCTTTGCAATAAAGTTCAAAGCTATAACACAGACTATTCATGAAATGTCACAGCCTTTTATTGTGCTCTGTCCTCTTAGTTGTGAATTGTCCTGGGAGCCCTTTTGCTGATTCATCCGGAATCGATATTATTGTTTGTCATTTGATGAATTCCTCTAATTATTTTAACTGTACTTTTTCGACACATTGAATAAGACATTAGGATTCTTGAACAACTCTTGGTTCCAAAGGTGCTTTATTTCTGTGGACCCGTGTGGTCAAATGGAAGAAATGTGTCCCTGCAGACTTGAATCTTCCAGATAAAATGATGGGTCTTAATGCCATTGGGTTTAGAACAAAAGGTTTGTGCGCAGGGGGAAAAAGGAAACATTGGTTTGGCTTTGACTTTTCGAAGCTTTCGATTTTGATTTATGTCCCAGCTTTCTGTTTTTAATTTCAATCTCTTGGCATGGAATACGGTACCCACGAACTCCCTAGCATTCTCATCCGTCTTGGTTGCTTTCAACATTTTGACTTCACCGTTTTCTCTAGGTTGATTTCTTTGCATTGTGCTGTTTGGTGGTGAACCACCCTGGTCCCCGCCTTGCCTCTCCTCCAGCCTTGTGAAATCCTCTTCCATACCATGTGTTAAAAGAAATGACAGCCTGGGAATGTTTGTAGTCGACAAGCCAGCGATGCCGTAAAGACCCAATTACAGAAGAATCCTGACCAGTTACAGTACAGGGTGAAGGGAACTTGAATAGAAATTTCAAGGTGGATTATCTGCAATTGACTCCCCTTTTCTGTAATTTGAACACAATGACTTTCTTTTAACTAAGCAATTCAGGTTATGAGTCCTAGAAACTTCATATTTTTCTGTATCTTTTGCCAAAATATGGAAGACATTTCTCAGCTTCATTAAATATGTTTTCAGTGGGATAAAGAAAGGTCTGTAAGTTAAATAGCATTTAAAATGATACTTGAGTGATACTCTGTACATGTTTTTTTTTTTTTTTTTAATTCCCCAGCTCCAGGGAGCTAGGGAAAAGTTGTAATTGAAGTAGGGGAGAAAAATTTCTACAAATGCCATGTTTTCCCTTGAAACACATGCAATGACTACAAAAAACAAAAAATGCTTACAATTCAATTTCATATTATGTCTTGTTTTCCTCCTATTTTTTTCCTTCTGATGATCATAAGGAATTACTTATGTGTATTAAGAACAGACATTTTCACTTGTGTTTGGGGAGGTTTGCCTTTTTCCTTAACAATGCCAAACCGGCATTTCAACAGCTCTGGCTAGATTATGCCTTGCCTGTTCTCAGCTATTTCTCTCTTTTTATGGTATAATGGTCTGTGTATAAATCGAAATGCAGATAAAATGTGTACTGAAGATGGAACACACTGGTGTTGACTTGAAGGGGAAAAGAAAAATCTAATGATAAATATATATTTATCTATCAATCTATCTATATACCTTAAGTAGGTGAGTGGAAATATATGATATATCCACACACCCACACACAAAACACACACACAGGCACAATGACAATAGACTTCCAAAGTTGGTTTTAGGTTCTGAGGAATTTGCCACCTCACTGAGCTTCCCAAGATTCCAAAATTTCTCTTGAAATAATTGTCGAGGAAGTGTTTTGCTTTGTTTTTTAGCTACTAGAAAGCACAATTGTAATTATTCCCTGTTCCTCTGGGGACATAACTAATGTAGATTCATAGGAGCCCACTTGTGGGTGAGTTTCTGTGGGGTCCTTTCGTGTACCACCACCTTCCGGCTTGCCCAATGCTGAAAGAAATTTAACTACGGAGCCTTGCACACCCTCCTGTCTTTGTTCTGTCTTTCCACTCGTCTCAAGCACCCCACTTTCCCAAAGGGGAGACCTTGTTTGCTGGAGACCCTTCCAAACTCTGGATACTGGGCTGACTTCTCTTTCCATGTAGGTTCTGGGCATTTCCACGCTTGGTGTCACCTTTCCTGGATGACCAGACCCATTGCAGCTCCAAATCGCCACCAGGATACAGGTAGCTAGGAGATTCCAGGGTGAACAGAAGGACCTCCTTGCTGTGGCTCGGGCAGAGGCACTTTAGGTAGGTGCGTCCATGGTCCTAAGCCCCAGGTTTAATCTGTTTCTTATAGAGAAAGGACCCAAATGCACCAGGTTCGAAAGATAACCCTGGGAGAGGGTGTGACATGACCTCGGAGCCAGACCAGCCAGTACGGTCCATGTGGTGCCCCACCCCTGGCCCACAAGCAAAGCTCCCTTAGTTGAGAGGGAATTTCCAGCATGACAGAGTGAGCACGAGGATGGAGAGAAGGGAGTTGAGCTTCACCGCATTGTAAAAAGGTGTTTTCTGCATGGCGGGCTGGTCTTTGGCCTTGACCGCTGTTATTGGGTTGTTGTGGGCAGCATGTGCTCTGACCTGAGGCTGCTCTGCATTCTCTTTCACTGCTACTGGTCTGGACGCTTCTCTGTCCTGGAGGCGGGAGAGGGCACCGTCCCGGGATGTGATCATTCTAGACAGAGTTGCTTTCAGTCCTGCTTACGGTTGTGTCTTGCTCTTGAACCTCTGGGGAAATCTCCAACCTGGACTCCACTTCTGAGTCTCTAGCTGCTTTCTGGTGGCCTGTTTTGAGGCAAGGATGACTTCTGTGTTTGCCTGAGGTACTTTGAAGTCACTTGGAAATTAGAGGTGGAAAGTGTATTTCTTTTTTTTTTTTTTTGGAAAGTGTATTTCAATGGATGTGGCAAAGGATGCAAGAATGTCTCTTACCCTGCATTTGAAATGTGGTACAGCCGTGGTAGGGACGTCTTGATCTTGGACCATTAGGTCTGCCATGTGCTATGCCCCTTGCAAGGACCAGGTGGGTGGATGATGAACTTATTTCACCTCGCTGCAGCTTTCCTGCCAGACAGTATTCCCACTTCAGATTTGGTCTGTCAGCTGGCTCTCAAATATATGTCAAACACCTACTCTGCCAACAGCAGGACTAGAATGGTAGGGGCGCTAAAGAGAAAACACACCTCAAGGAATTAAATATGAGAGGCAAGAAATGTACATAAATGATCATAGTGGAGGGACAAGCCCCAGGGCCTTGAGAGAGTGCAGAGTGCTAGGGACATCCTGCACAAGAAGCCATGCTTCCCATCAGAAAAAGAAGAGGAAGCTGCGAAAAGACTGGCCTTTGAGTTGGGTTTTAAAGGCTCCATAGGATATGTAAGGATAGATAAGTTGAGTTGACCATGCTTACAGTCGGGTGACATCATTACTTCATGTGAGATGTTGGCTGCCTTCTGATAAGAAAGCAAGACAGTTTCCAGCAATGCCACTGTCTGCTCACATTCACCAAGCCTCACTGAAAGAAGAGTCCTTCAAACTGCAGCCAGTTTCTCTTCAGTTGGTACTGTGATTCAGAGAATGGCGTCCCCCTGTGGCTAAACCCTCTCCCTTCTTGAAGGCTTCCCAGAGTTTCCAGAGCGGGGCTCAAGGGGTGCTCATGTGTGTTCATGTGCAAGGCTTGGCTCAAAGCCTAGTTCCCTATAGCTTGGGTGTGTCTCAAACCCATTCCAAACTGGTCCTCTCAGTGCAGTGGAAGCCAGAAGGAATAAGGTCATCAGGTGGTGGTGACAGGGTTATGGGCCCCACATCTCTGCAGGTGAGGGCAAATCAGAGGATTAGAAGGTGTCCATCAACCGTTCCAAGTCTGATTTAAAACCAAAGGGCAGGAAGGCTTGAATGTTGCATGGGATTTCTGAAAGCTCAAAGCTGCCCAGGAGACACAAAAGAGCCCAGTCTCTGCTTCTTAAAAAGTTTTGCTTCAGCCCTGGTCAGTCCAACATTCCAGGGTATTTTAAGACCACTGCAGCCTCCCAGAGTGACTAGACTTCAGCCAGCTTTGGGTGCTCCCTGTAGCAGCTAGGAGCTGGTCGCTGTGGGCTCAGCATATGCTAAAGGGGGCTGAGTCTTTGGGACCTGAGGAAACGCCCGCTTGCTTCTATAGTTAGTGCACTGGTTCTGGGCCTTTCCAGATGCCATGAAAAGAGCATTGATGAAAAGGAGGCCAAGAAAAATTAGGGTTTGTCTGGCCCTTTCCCCAATGGCCTCCAATTTCTTCAACTCTACACATAGATTGCCCCACAGTTTCTTTAGCTTGCTTTTATGTTCTGAGAAGAAGAAAAAAAAAAGACATTCAGACATTCGATGAGACAAGGCACAAAGAAGCTTGGCAAGCACAAGACCCTTCCCAGCCTTCCTGGAATTCACATTTCCCTATCAGAGTGGCCTGGCCTTTGGTACAGACCTCAGAATCCCAGCATGTCTAAGTGGACACGCATGGGTGGCTGTTCTGAACATTAGACCCTGATAATAGAATAAACGGGCTTGGTCCTCTCATTGGAATCCCCTGATTGTATGCGTTTACAGAGTAGAGGTCTATCTGGTTCATTAGTCATTCTCTTTAACCTCCATAAAATAAGTCTTTGTTGCCAATCCATGGCCTGGAATCTTTTCATAATGGGGAGGGTGATGACCACTTGCGTCCCTAACCATATCAGTCCAGTATCCTTTCAGAAAAGGTGGGCTGCTGTTTTGCACAAGTCATTTTTAAGTATATGTTAATCGTGATCTTATTATCTGGGGGAATTTAATGTAGATCCTTAATTTACAGAGGAAAGAGACATTGGGGTTTGAATCATTTGCCCAACTTCCTTTGATTAATGAAAGACAAGCCATGATGTAGGCTCGGGTGTCTTGATTGAATGGCCATGCACCCCTCATGTAAACTGGTGGGATTATCTTACCTTTCTTCTTTTCTTCCTGCTGCCTATTTAGAACTCTGAGGGTCCACTTATGATGGGACATTTATCTCAGCCTGCAGCAGACTGAATGGCTTGACTTGTGTATAAACAACTCAGAGTGAAATGGACTAAGAGCAGGGGCCCCTCAGTTATCAGCTTGAGTCAACATATGGGAAAGAAACCCTCTATATTCAACAAGAGTTGCTGCCTCCAGACAGACTGCCACACAGACCTTGGAGAACCCTGTTTCTAACTCTGCTTTGCCTCAGGTCAGCTGTCAAAACTGAAGCAGTCTCTCCCTTTAAGAGGGAGAGCCCCTCCCCTGAGAACCGAGGGCTCAGGACTCTTGACGCAAGTCTGTTCATTCATAACTTAGTCTCCTTATTTACTCACTCATCCTTCAACTAGAAAATAGCCGAGGCACTGGAGTAGAATTTGTCCTCAAGTAATTAATAGTCTGGACAGAGAACTAGAACCTATATGTCAGGTGCTGAAGAAGTGATGGGTCCAGATACAGCTCCTTGAGCTCTAAGGGAGAGAAGATGATGGGAGTGTTGGCAGCTCTTTGCCTCCACTGGTCTTTCTGAAAGATTGCAGAGCACCCCTATGTGTAGCACACCTTGGATTTAGGACCTTAACGCAATGTGTCCCCTACTCTTCTTCTCCTTTCCCTAAAAAGTAGCCCCCAGTGGACACCAATATATTGGTTCCCTTGACTACCACTTTTAGCAGATACCTCTTGCAAGATCATCAGGAGTCTTTCTCTAAAGCAGTGCTGTCTTAGGGAAAATGGCTTGATCAGAAAGAAGAGACAAATCGAGAAGAGTAATGCAAAGACTCCTCTTTCCCTAAGATAGATTGCTTTAGAAAGAAAACAAGTTGCTTCACCTGTAGTCATGTTAGCCTTGATCTGGAGATTGAAAGAGGATGCAGATAAGGAATTTAGGAAAGGGCTGTCTTAGCTTGGGCTTCTATAACAAAGTAACATAAACTAGGGGACTTAAAAACACACATCTATTTCTCTTAATTCTGGAGGCTAGGAAGTCTAAGATCAAGATGTCATAGAATTGGTGTCCAGTGAGAGATCTCCTCCTAGTTTGCAGGTGGCTGCTTCCTTGCTGTGCTTCCCTAATATCTCAGTTGGTAAAGAATCTGCCTGCAATGCAGGAGACCCTGGTTAGATTCCTGGGTCGGGAAGATCCCTTGGAGAAGGGATAGGCGTGTCCTCATGTGGCAGAGAAAGCTCTGGTCCATTCTTCTTATAAAGGCACTAACCTCATTCATAGGGGCCCCACCCACATGACCTTATCTAAATCCGATTATCTGTCAAAGGCTCTACCTCCAAATACCATCACATCTGGAATTAGGGTTTCAACATATGGAATTTGGGCATGAGACAGGGGCAGGGGACACAAATGTTAAGTCCATAGCAGACCGCTTTACCTCCAGGAGATGAAAGACCAAAAACTCAATATATCTACCCCATCTCCCTGAGCTATTATTAATTGTCATTTCTTCATATCCATGAACACACATCTCCATTCTGAGTTTATGGGTTTACAGAGTATAGGTTCAGCAGTGTGCTATGAATGTGTGCACAGGTTGTAGAGAACGAGAGAGAAGGCTGTCATCTCAGGAAGAGATAAGAGAAAAAGGAGGCACAATGGCATGACACAGTCAGCTAACCTTCAAGGCTTCCTATGAAATACAGAACCCTGGGCTGATCCCCCAAGACATTCACTCTTATGATGCCCCTTTAGGCCATGATGAATTTGTACTTCATTACTTTTAACAATGATTCTTTTGGGTACACTGTTCTGTTCTCATGGTGAATGCTGATATTTATCTTGAGGTGCATAATCAAAAGAGTTTTTGAAGTACAGGTATAGCACGTTGCAGTCACCGCTAACCAGATGCCCATCTCTAAACTATTACATGTTAACCTCCAAGTAAGTTCATTTTAAAGCTACAGATTGTTCAATAGGTGGTGTGTGTTTTTTTTTTTAAGTCCTCGTTGTTTAACAGTGATGAGGAATAGTGGGGTTTTTTAAGTTATTTTTAATTTCTTAATCTCCTAGTTCAGTTCAGCAAACTGGACCACTAAATCTGCCAGTTGTTGTATCCAGTGCTTTGCTCTAAGCATGGCTGAGTGAGAGCAGGCTGGAGGGACTTCCGTGGTGGAGACACAGATTGTTTAGGAAGCTGTGCTGTTCCATCACAGGGCCAAGGAGATCTGCCTCCAGCCCCGTCTTCCTTCCAAACAGGGTCCCACCTCCCCACAATCCATTTGCAGTAGCAAGGCAACTGGAATCACCACCAATCCACTGAACCAGCTAAAGTACAATCTCTTTCCTGCAAAATGAAAACAACACTTCCTAAGATCCCTTCTCAACCCAGAATTCTGTTATCAACACACAAACTCATTCAACAAACATCTATGAAGCTCCTTGTCTCCAGACTGTGAACTTCTTAAAAAAAAAAAAACCCAGGAGAAAAAATATCTTAGCTTCTCCTTTTTAAACTCATCCTCATGTTTATGAGCATAAGAACCTGGAGATCATCCTTAAAAGGAAGGTAAACATCTCCTGAATCATTCAGGAGACCCTGAATGATTTTTCTCTCGCTCAGAAGAGGAAGCCCAATTTCCACCATCTTTATAAACATACTCAAAACATGTATCTTGAAGGTAAAAATATTCTGCATCTCCCAATCCCTCTCTTGTTGATGTTAAGCAGGTTAAGTGTACTGGGGGAAAGACCAGACCAGAGCATCTGCTAGTCACGAGAGGAGAATCAGCTGTATTGAGGTCAATCAGCTTATTGACCAAACCCACGTCCCCCACCACTGTCCCTGGGCTGACTGTGTCTGTTCTTTGCGGCCGCATTCCTGGGAATCTCTTTCAGCCAGCGCAGCTCCACAATTAATGGTCAGCAGTGTTAAACAGTCTCAGGAACTGAAAATGGGTTATCACAGCCCAGTTCTGGAAATTTTCACCAGGCTTCACATTTGCCTGAGTTTGGCAACAGGAACTCAGCCCAGAGGAATCTTGGAACATTTCTTCAGCATTTAAGCCACACTATCTATCATCTCATTCCCTAACTCTATCCTGTGCCTTCACCTGTGATCAACGATCCTCAAATGATACTTTAATGACCAACTGCCAGATCAGAGACACGCCATTTGGCAAGAGCAGATGTAGCTAGGCAGGCCTTTCAGGGTTCATCTCAGAAACAACAGGGGCATTGGCTGGGGCCATTTGGGCAAAGCATCTTGCGCCTTTAAAAATCCTCCTTTGAAGGGGAGGCCTGCCGTCCCTGTAGACCTAAGTTGGCTTGGAAGCGACCAGACCCTCAGTGGCACCCAGAGGTGTGAGCAGGCAGCTTGTTTGGAGTCCCACCACTTCTGTGCCCCAGAGGGCCAAGCCTTTCAGAGCTGGGGGAAGAATGCAAAGAATGTTTCTAGGGCAACTGCTTTGCTATAATAGATCAGGTTGGGCCCCTAACCCTCCCCAGGGAAGGCTGGGTAGGAAACGGGATTGGGGAGCCTAGGGAGTGCAGGGTCTCTTATAGGCAAAGCAGCGAGGACCTGTGAGCACCTTGTGCCAAAAGCAAGGGATACACACACAGGCTCTGCCCGATGCCACAGCCCCTGGGGTCAGAACAAGCCAGGGACGCATGCTGGGGGAAGCCTCATGCTTTGGCTGAACATGGTGGTCCACCGCCCCCCGGGGAGCACAGCAGCGTGGTGTGGGGGTGCTGAGCCTGCAGGGTCTGACAGTGCTGTCTTTTCATCTCGAGGAATGTAGCAAAATTTGTGCCCAAAGCTCCTCTCGGGCCCAGATTACAACCAATAATTGCGTTCTTCCTGGGCACCTCACATTCTATATCAAAGGTAGGAAGCTTTCTAACAAAATGGAGAAATGTGTGTTTTTTCTTTCTCACAAGGTATAGGTGTGAGTAAAGGGGTCACTCAGCTACACAGGTCATTCACGGGAGGCAGGTGGATCCCACCACCCAGTCACGTGCCAGGGGGATGGGAGACGGGGCTACTAACCCCCGACGTAGGACAGGCAGATCGCAGGCCCTGATCCTGCCATGGCTTTCAAAAATTATCCCCTTTTAATTTCAACAGATCTGGGGAGAGTTTGCCCCACTGAGTTAAGAAGAACTCAGGGTGAGGCTCAGAGAGGGGAAGGAGGGAGAGGGGCTCTGCAGTCTTCTGGCCTGAGGTCCGGGCCCACAGCTGCCAGGGGCTGCCCCCGCCTCTGGGGACAGAGATGCGGGCTCCTGGAGGCTCTCATGCAGTGGCTCTCGTCCACCCCCTGGGTGGCTTTTCTTTGCAGGGGTGCTTTATGGTTCCTGACTCTTGCCCCTGCATCCTTCCCAGAACCTGAGGCTCTGAGACTGAGCTTGACAGAGGTCATCCCTTTGGCCAGACAAGGGCTCCTTGGTCCCTGCCCACCCCACCCCCACCCCAGCCCTTGCTTAGCAGTTCCATGGTCCTTTCCTAGGAGGCGGTTCTTGATGGCACAAGGGCGTGGCCTCCATCACAGTTTCCTTTGACCCCATGAGGTGGTGCTTCCTCCTCTTCCAGTAGCCTGGATGGAAGGCCAAAGCACAAAGCGCCAGTGCCCAAAGAGGCTCGTGCTGAAACAGTTCTTTTTAAGTGTGATGGGCAAGCTCAGTGACGTGAGAAACTCCCTTCAGATGCTGTACCCTTCAGCCCCAGATTTCCAGTCCTTTTCTGGTTGGAATTTTAATACCATCCATTTATTATTATTATTATTTTCAACGGAAGAAGACACTCATACTAATGAGTGGTTCAAAGGACACCATCTTTCGTTACTGTCCAAAGGGGTGAAGACCGTCGTCATGACCTGTGTTTCTGTTGAGTCATCTATTTCTCGTCCTGGGTTGCTTTCAGACTGGTGCATCCTCACTTATCAGGGACCTCTGATTCCAGCAGAGCAAAATCAGCTACTTACTCTGGTTACTGTAAGCAGATACATAACTTTTACTGTAATTTGAAAAACCTTGCACTGTAATGGTTTCAAAACAAAACAAAAAGCAAATCTTCTTGAAACTGATTTTGTATTTTTGATTACATCTAAATTCTCACATTTTTGTATCTCACCGTGCCCACGGAAGTGCTTCCATAGTTTGTGTTCAAGGTCTTGTTTCTTTCCAGGTTGAATTCTTAGGATTGTGTTGACGACAAGTGTTTCAGGGGCAGGACTGGGGCCTGGCTAGCAGACCTGTCTGGGGGTTGAGTGCTCCCTCAGCCAGATCACCGGCTGGCACAGGGAGCCTGGGGACGCAGTGAGCCGACGTCGCATTCCATCACGTGAATTCCCACAGACAGCTCATATCTCCAACTAATCTAAGGCCAACTGTTTTGGCCAAACCTTTGCCAAGGACTCTCAAAACTGAGCTCCCCCCACCCCTGTACTACCCAGCTTCCTGGGTAAAGGAGGACATTTTTGAAAACAAAACTTGTGAAATTAATTTGTGATTAAGGTTTTTATTTTTCTCCTTGCTGGAAACGTGCTGGAAACCAGACAGCATGATGTTAATTGCTCTTTCTGCTTTTCCAAACCAATACACCTGTTGTGCTCTTTTGCTTCTTAGTGAAGAAAATTCTAGACACAGACCTAACTATGAACTCTTTTCCTCCTGTACTTCTATTAGCAAATCTCCCTATGTATTCCTAACTTGTTGAAGTGTTTTCCTTCTTAGCATTGCTTCTCATATCTTACTTTATTTTTTTTACTGAACAACAACAACAAACCCACAAAGGAACAAATAATCGCTTTCTCTCTTTCTCTCTCTGATGTGTGATGTGTGTTGTCCAGATTCTGTATAAAACTATGTATATGATGTATCTGACACTCGGCAGCCCCTGGCTGTTACTTTAACCAATATAATTAACAAAAAAAATGCATAATGTTGGTGTTTGATTTTTTTTACAAAAAAAAAACAAAAAAACAAAACCTAGTTAAGATGTTTGTGTATTTTTGCATGGTTAAAATGTACTTAGTGCATTGAGAAACGTCGTGGAGGTACTCAGTGAAAAGGCCGGTTTACTTTTTGATTCTAATGGTGATTGGTTGTTGACCAGACTATTCCCTACGATGTCTGTCTTTAATTTAGCATAATTCTATTTATAACTTGTTTTATGACTCAAGATTCTGCATAGTGTATCTATCTATCTCTATTGTATTTACTGTTCCTTAAAACCAGGTTGTGGAAGTTCATGTCGTCTGGCACAGATGTCTCCACTGTCAATTTCTGCTGAGTTGTGTTCCATTTGATTTGCTGTACAGTCCAGACCTGAAGCAACCCCTTGCCCCATAAACAAAGGCTGTCATCTCTCATTCTAGAAGGCTGTTCCTCTGAGCAATACTGTGGTTTTCCCTTGCCATGGAACGTCAATTTCCACCGACCCCCCCCCCCAACCATCCTTCCCTGCTAAACCTAGTTATGTAAAAAGGAGGAGAAAAGGACAGGGAGTTAGACAGAAATCTACAAATTATTTATATTTTATACATAATAGTACAAATATTATAGACAGACAAGCAGATAGACTTCAAATGCAAATTAAGCAGAAAGGCAAGGGGAGATAGCAAAAACTCAGAGACAGAGACCCAGGGTTTTCCTCCCAGGTATGTGACTAGATCAGTAGGAGAGCTGTAGGAAAACTGTTTGGCCTTCATGTGCCTCAGCTTCCCCAGATGTAAGATGAGGACATGTTTTTGAGGGGAGAGGCAACTATACCTTCCCGAATCTTCAGTGCACTTAGAGCAAGAGTGGATCATAACAGACGGCGCTGCAAGGAGTCTGGTGACCGTTCTGGCAGCCTCCCTGCCCTTCTCAGGACACCAGGGCTTGCTCAAGAGAAAGACGAGTCATGTCTTAAAGGGCACGAGCCACTGGTCTGACATTACCCTGGCTTCTAGAATCTTCTCTTCCTTGAGGGGGCTCCTCCCCAGCTTGGAAGGAGGTGGGACTGGGAGGAAATGTCTCTGGCAAATGGAATTGACTTTCTCTTCCCTGGAATCCTATGTTTCCTCTACTTGAGTCAGAATCACGGGCTTGCTTTTCCCCAGGGAACACAAGGCCTTTCCTTTGCTGTATCTTCTCACCCCCACAGCTAGGAACGACCCTGTACAGCATTGTTGTGCCACCAACATTGCTATTAGAAGCCCCAGTATTTCCAGCATGTTTGGTTTTGCGGACCTGTCTCCAGATGGGCTTTTCCTTCCTCCTTAAACCCAGAGACACAGCTGGTCCTCTGAGGTCTTCAGGCTTCTTGGCTTTGCAGTGAAATGTCAGCTCTGCCAGCTGGTGAGGTGGACCACGGGTACTTGCTGCTGTTCCCGCTCTGCAGAGAGGAGACCTAAGAGCTCAGTCTCTCGTCTTGTTCATCCCGCTGGACATTTGTGATCATGGGCACTGAAGCTCATTACTGACCATTGCCGTGGAAGTTTTTCAAAATATATTGACCTTTTAAAATTAGGTTTGAGGGGCACTTGCTATATTTCCTCAGAGTCAAGGTAGACTACGTAATGGCAAATGAGGAAACTCAAGTCTGGAGAGAGGAAGTAATTTTCCCAAAGAAACACAGCTATAAATTTGCAAACCGTCCCCAACCACAATGCTCCTTTCCCCTCTCCTGACTGTAACCTGCAGCTCAGAGACCTTCTTTTAATTTGTGAAATTCAGATGATACTTCCCAAACCGCCATATTTTATGTAAGTTTCTGGGGAAGAGAAAAAAGAAGCCTGTTTTCTCAGTTACTGCAGTCAATATGAACAGCACACAGAGACACACAGCCCGTCTCCCAACCGGGCTGTCTGTAAACCAAATTAAGAGGGTAGGGTTTTGATTAAAAAATGAGCTGATGTCTTGTTTACCTATATTTTGAAGGACGAGGAGGAACAATGAGAGTAAGAAATAGCAGAATTGAAATCTATACATTTACTAAGTTTCTTGCTTGAACAGATTTTTCTAAATAACGGGAGTGGTCTGTCCATCCACCCGGTCACCCCATCTTCCCTTCGGCCATGTCTGCTTTCCTGGAGGTCTTGCACATCCATAGCATCTCATCTCCCTAGAACATGCCGTTGTTTCTTTTAGCTGTTTCAGGAAGCCACGCTTTTTCATCCAGGCAAGTATTCATAATTCTTACTATAAATTTCTTGTTTTCTTCTTTCCATTGTGCGCCTCTCTGCTAACTTTTATCTCAACTGAACCCCAAGAATCCAAAGCGTGGTTCCCTTGTGTAAAATGGTGGACCCAGAACTTTCCTGGGGGTCAGTCTTGTAAACATGGTACAGGTCTTCCCACCCCACCTCCCTCCTTTTGGGGACCTTGGAGCCGCCTGTTTACTTGGCTTGTTCTCCTTTGGGAAAACACTCCTTGAGGTGTGTCCTCATAAGCTTACAAGGACGTACATAGAACATTTTTATTTTAATTTTCAGGCTGGTCTATGACTTGCTACCAAGGCCCCTTGATTCCCTACTCATGTCGTCACTGAGGAAAGTCCAATGTTCAGCCTCCCTCTTCTTAGTCTCTAGTTCTTAAAAGTCTTTTTCTTATCAAATGGATTCATATCTTTGATTCCAATTCGATTACAGTGCCGTTTCTCTAAAGAGATCAAGGAACCTGAGCTGAAGATTTTTGAAGGAATTAATTCCTTTCAGTGCAGAAGGCAGTGGCACCCCACTCCAGTACTCTTGCCTGGAAAATCCCATGGATGGAGAAGCCTGGTGGGCTGCAGTCCATGGGGTCGCCAAGAGTCGGACACGACTGAGCGACTTCACTTTGACTTCACTTTCATGCATTGGAGAAGGAAGTGGCAACCCACTCCAGTGTTCTTGCCTGGAGAATCCCAGGGACGGGGGAGCCTGGTGGGCTGCCGTTTGTGGGGTCGCACAGAGTCGGACACGACTGAAGTGACTTAGCAGCAGCAGCAGCATTCCTTTCAGAGGCTGCCATACTAGCCTTTGATACCCCTACCCTGGTCAGAAATGTTACGCCCCCTTCCCCCACCAGGCCTTCTATCAGGCTCCAGAGAGAACTCCACATGGCCAGGGGTTCTAGAAGGACGTCCTTCCTGGTGGTGGCTCCAAGAAGCAGCAGCTACAGCAGCTTCTTGTAAATGTTCAACTGGCCACTTGGAACCTTAGGGGAGAGCGAGTGCCTTAGAATGAGCAAAAAAAAAAAAGAAAAGAAATGCTGAGCCTGAAGAGAGCCTTCAGAGAACGCGCTGCCTAATGGCTTTATGGGAGAAGGGTACCTGGCAGTTACGGCTCTTAGGCTAATAGGCAGGATTTAAATTAAAAAAACACAGCCACCTGCTTTTCCACATGATAACAGCAGAGCTGAAGAACGTGACATTGATTTAAGGATGTAAATCCAGTCAATACATCTTTAAAAAAATGTAATGCAGTATAATTGCTTTACAGTGTTGTATTATTTCCTGCTGTCCAGCAAAGTGAATCAACCATGCAGATACATACATCCCCACATTTTTGGATTTCTTTAAACTGTTGGTGCAAAGCCACTATGGAGAACAGTATAACGGTATCTTAACAAACTAAAAATAGAGTTGCTGTATGACCCAACAATCCCACTCCTGTGCATACACCCGGAGAAAACCATCATTCAAAAAGATCCATGCACCCCAGCATTCACTGCAACACTATTTACAATAGCCAAGACATGGAAACAGTCTAAACGTCCAACCAATATCTCTTAATGCTGTGTGAACACCCCATGTGTTTCTGGACACTGGGTTTTCTCTGTAAAATGAGAGGTTAAGTTAGAGAACATCCAAGGGGCCTTGTTTTTTATACTGTGAATAAAATCAAAACGTATATTTAAATACAAACGAAAATCAAATTTTTCGATGAAGTCCCTCAGACCTACCGGTAGGCTTCAACAGCAATCAACTCTTGACCAATCTTGTTTCACCTGGCACCCCACAGCTTGAGATCACATTGGTTTTATTATGAATTTGTCATTATAATCCTAGGATTCCTGGAAGAAATGTCACTAATTTTTCTTAGGACCAAAATAGTATGACTTCCACCAGAGAAAAGTCAGGCAGGACACTGGTCCCCAGAGAGCTGACCATTGCAATTGGCATTTCTCCTTCTGCACGGCATTTCCCCATGGATGCCCCCTTTTGAGGTGAGCCTGAGTAATTAGATCACTGCCACCATATCCATGCCATTGCGTCATCAGGCCCCAGGCATCTCATGGAGAGCTCTGGCATTAGGCTGCAACCTGGTGCTACAGGATGGAGGGGATGTTAGCTTCTTTACTGAGCTTGCATTTGCTGGAGTGAGTTGCTGTACCTTTTAGCAACTGTCTGAGAGCCAGTTCTTCATTTCTAAACCTCCACAGTCAGATTATCCTGCATCTTGCCAGCCAGCCTGCCCAGAATGGAGGCAACTCCTAAGGTTTATCTTTTGCATAGTATTTCAAGGTCTGGTTCCTTCCCTCCAGAACAAGGGCAAAGGAATAGGTTCTTCCATCTGCTTTGTTCAGTCTTCTGTATGTTTCTCTGTGAGTGCGTTCAGATCAAAGGAGCTTCCTTCAAACCCCCGAGGAGCCAACCATGAGTTTACAACCCTTGTCGGGACCTCAGACTCCCATGGACTTCATAACTGTCATTCTATCTGATGTAGGGGGAACATTCCTGAACCCTGAAGGGCTAGTCCTGCCCTCTAGCAGAGCATGGGTCTCACTGGGGCATTTGAGCATCAGGCCTTGCTTTCCAGGACAAGCAGAGTTCAAGGCCATTGGGATGGGCCAGATAGTCTACAGCAAAGGACTTGCCCTAACTCTGCACGAACCTTGGTGCTTCCACTTTTCACTCCCTGGCTGGGTGACCATGGATGGCCTGCCTTCCCAAAAGGACCTCAGGAAAGAGAGTCTGGAGAGAAGTTGCCTCCAGCCAAGGCTCCACAGAGCCTTCCAAAGGGCACACCCTGATCTTTCACACACTGGATACTTGGAGCTTTGGGAGCGGAGGCCTCCTGTGCTTGGGGCAGGGAGGGAGCTGAGGAGAGACTCCTTGCTGTTTGCTTAGGACTTCCCTTGTGGCTCAGACGTTAAAGAATCTACCTGCAATGCAGGAGACCTGGGTTCAATCTCCAGGTTGGGAAGATCCCCTGGAGAAGGATATGGCAACCCACTCCAGTATTCTGCCTGGAGAATTCTATGGACAGAGGAGCCTGGTGGGCTACAGTCCATGGGGTCCTAAAGACTTGGACACGACTGAGTGACTAACACTTTATCACCTTTTATTTACCTTCCATCTGGCTGAATTTAGTTGCCCTTAATTTCTAGTTTGCTAAAGTCCTTATTGCCTTAACAACCACCTACCAAGCAATTAGAACGAGAGGAGAAAGCCCCTTATGTGGTGTTCATTTTTGAGCCCACACCTGTCTGGTCTCCCCCACGCTGCTGTGCCTGAAGAGTCTCCAGCCTTGTCCCCAAAGCACTGGGTGAGCCTCTTGCTGAGACAGAAATGTTCCCAGGCTGAGGGGAAACCCAGTACTGCTCTGGCAGGAAGACCCCCACCCCCCGAACCTCAAAACCCCAGCCCCGCCCTAACGTTCCCTACTGACCACTGTCTCCACCCTGCACATTTGCTCTGCTTCAGATCTGGACAACTCACCTCTCTCTGCGCTGACTCTAGTTCCAGAGACCCTCCACCCCCTCCTCATTCTCAGAGCCGTTCCTGAAGACTGTCTAGACTCTCCGTTCTCCTGCACACCTTCCCCGCCTTCAGCAGCAGCACATTCCTTCAGCCCCTCCACCGAGCTCTTTAAAACGAAAGGCAGTTGCTGTCTTCCCGTGGACAATACTGAATGTATCTTCTGTAAGTGCAGACCATGTAGAGAAGTGGCTGGGTTCATCAAAAAAAAAAAAAAGAAAAAAAAAGAGGGTTTTTGTAAAGCCTGTTTATTTTTTTAAGTCGGTTTTGAGCATTTCTATTTTTCACCCTTCACATGGTCTTGGGGAACCCAAATTGTATCAAAGTCTCATGCCAAAACAAGCCAAAAGTTGTTTTCTTTACCTTTTTCCTCCATGCACCATGATTTAAATGATTGTTTCAGTGTCATTTTAAATGTTTTCTTGTGACATGTACTGATGATAAAAATCATCTTGACAAAAAAAAGATTTATACATGAATCAGAAAGTATTTATTTCAATTTTGTACCTTTCCATTTTAATACATTATAATGTATTGACTCAACGGAGATAATATAAACAGTTCATTTTAATAACATGTGTGTACTCGTGCCTTTTCCTTCGTTCATGGTGGGGGAGGGGCAGAGGAGCACGGAGTGGAAAATCCTGGGTGCTTATTAGCACCACTTGTGAGCCTCAGTGGCCTCTGACTGGACCAAAGTCTTCTCAGCAGCAGCTGGTGACCCCTGCCCCCAGAGGAGAAAGAGAGGTGACAGGGGAATTAAGGAGGTAAGTGGGCGGGCCCTCTGGGCATCACTGCCTCCTGACACCACCACCCCACCCCCACAATACCACTCAGGTAGGAAAAAAAACCCTGGACCCCAAACTACTGACTCTCAGAATCTGAATGGAGGCTGGCAACCAAAGGTTAGGATAGGGGCCACGTAGGGGGAAATCCCAGGTAGATGCCAGGAACAGAAGCTAAAGAGAAAACTCAGTGTTAAAAATTGGGGATGGTGGGTGGGACCTCTATGGTGGTCCAATAGCTTCTACTTGGCTCTCCTAGTGCAGGGGTCTGAGTTCAATCCCTGGTCAGGGAGCTGGATCCCACATGCCACACTAAGACCCAGGGGAGCCAAATAAATAAATGAATATTTTAGAAATTGGGGATGAGGGCGAGGAGAGACAGAAAAGTTCTAGGTTGTATTTTCCAAAGACAACACTTTTCCCCCCTAATACTTTATGCTAGAAATTATGCCAGTGAATCCCTGGGACAAGCTGCCTTCGTCAGTAACCCACTGACAACCAGCAAAAAGGTTTCTCATTGCTCCAATAGGACACGTGATTTTTAAAATTTTTTATTTCTTTCTTTATCTTTTAAAGTTGCTTATGTAAATTTATTTTTATTTACTTTTTGGCCTTGCTGCATGGCATGCAGGATCTTAGTTCTAAGACAAGGGATCGAACCTGTGCCCCCTGCAGTGGAAAGGACCACCAGAGAAGTCCCATGACAAGTTCTCATAGTTGCCCTAGGATCAGGGGAATATCTGACACAGCAGTCCTCATCCTGGGCTCTTTCCTGGGGGATGAGGGTAGGTGGAAGGAAAGAGGCAGAACCTGGGCTGAGAGGGAGGGGCGTCCCACACAGTGGCATCCGGGGGCTTGTCTGGATTTAACTGTTCCAAGCAGATTTGACCAACGGGTTTTTCCACCAGCCTCCCGACAACATTCATCTCTACTCGTGTCTGCTTGTTTGGACATGTTCCACTTTTTAACAGTGTCATCTGGGAAGAGAAAGGAACATGACTGGAAGGGAATCCATCAGCCCTTTCTTCCTCACAGAAGTGTGGTCCCATGTGGAACTCCTCCGAGGGAGGGAGAGAGGTTCCATCAAGTGGGGGTGTGTCGAGGAGAGACAGAGCCTCCACGCCCCCACTCTCTCCATTCCCTCCCCTGACTCCTCCCANTATTTCAATTTTGTACCTTTCCATTTTAATACATTATAATGTATTGACTCAACGGAGATAATATAAACAGTTCATTTTAATAACATGTGTGTACTCGTGCCTTTTCCTTCGTTCATGGTGGGGGAGGGGCAGAGGAGCACGGAGTGGAAAATCCTGGGTGCTTATTAGCACCACTTGTGAGCCTCAGTGGCCTCTGACTGGACCAAAGTCTTCTCAGCAGCAGCTGGTGACCCCTGCCCCCAGAGGAGAAAGAGAGGTGACAGGGGAATTAAGGAGGTAAGTGGGCGGGCCCTCTGGGCATCACTGCCTCCTGACACCACCACCCCACCCCCACAATACCACTCAGGTAGGAAAAAAAACCCTGGACCCCAAACTACTGACTCTCAGAATCTGAATGGAGGCTGGCAACCAAAGGTTAGGATAGGGGCCACGTAGGGGGAAATCCCAGGTAGATGCCAGGAACAGAAGCTAAAGAGAAAACTCAGTGTTAAAAATTGGGGATGGTGGGTGGGACCTCTATGGTGGTCCAATAGCTTCTACTTGGCTCTCCTAGTGCAGGGGTCTGAGTTCAATCCCTGGTCAGGGAGCTGGATCCCACATGCCACACTAAGACCCAGGGGAGCCAAATAAATAAATGAATATTTTAGAAATTGGGGATGAGGGCGAGGAGAGACAGAAAAGTTCTAGGTTGTATTTTCCAAAGACAACACTTTTCCCCCCTAATACTTTATGCTAGAAATTATGCCAGTGAATCCCTGGGACAAGCTGCCTTCGTCAGTAACCCACTGACAACCAGCAAAAAGGTTTCTCATTGCTCCAATAGGACACGTGATTTTTAAAATTTTTTATTTCTTTCTTTATCTTTTAAAGTTGCTTATGTAAATTTATTTTTATTTACTTTTTGGCTTTCTGCATGGCATGCAGGATCTTAGTTCTAAGACAAGGGATCGAACCTGTGCCCCCTGCAGTGGAAAGGACCACCAGAGAAGTCCCATGACAAGTTCTCATAGTTGCCCTAGGATCAGGGGAATATCTGACACAGCAGTCCTCATCCTGGGCTCTTTCCTGGGGGATGAGGGTAGGTGGAAGGAAAGAGGCAGAACCTGGGCTGAGAGGGAGGGGCGTCCCACACAGTGGCATCCGGGGGCTTGTCTGGATTTAACTGTTCCAAGCAGATTTGACCAACGGGTTTTTCCACCAGCCTCCCGACAACATTCATCTCTACTCGTGTCTGCTTGTTTGGACATGTTCCACTTTTTAACAGTGTCATCTGGGAAGAGAAAGGAACATGACTGGAAGGGAATCCATCAGCCCTTTCTTCCTCACAGAAGTGTGGTCCCATGTGGAACTCCTCCGAGGGAGGGAGAGAGGTTCCATCAAGTGGGGGTGTGTCTAGGAGAGACAGAGCCTCCACGCCCCCACTCTCTCCATTCCCTCCCCTGACTCCTCCCAACTTTTAAAATTGGTGACTCTACACCTCCCCTTCAGGGGCACCTCCCCTCAGACCCAGGTCCCTGGGACTCAAGCCTCATCTCAACCGGTAAAGAGAGCTCATCAGAGGAGGACTGCTCCGGAGGCGAGTCAGGGTCCCTGCTCTGTCTTTAGCTTCTTCTCTGGTCTGGGTCTGATCTGATCACCTCTGCCCCCAGATTTCTGTCTGTGGATTTGACTCGTGGTCCCTCAGAGACCTTCAGTGCCACAGGAAGGGAGCGCTCACCCTGCGCTGGGAGTGGCTTTTCTCATTCTCCCCCTGGGGGGAGTAGAGAGGAGACCCACGTGGCCTGGGTCCCCCTGCAGCACTCTGGCTTCTGGACTCAGAGTAGAGCTTAGTGCCCCCTGCACTCTCCCTGCTGGGAAGAGGTTTTCTGTCTGGTGGGGAGTCGGGGCGGGAAACATTCACTCAAATTAGCACATTCCTCCCTGAGTGACTTCCTGAGTGGGGCAGACCCACTCTACCCAGCCGAGCACACACAACGCCGCAGCAACTTCAGGAAGAGAAGCACCTCCCCTGCCCATCCCCACGTCCCAGGCACACTGAGGCTCTCTATGGGCATGGAAAGACGCTTCGATGAAGGGAGGCCCCAGTATCTGCAGTAAACACTGCCTTGGGACACCCTTGTTCTTCAGAACTGCGTCTCTGATCCCCTCAATACCCCTCACCTTCTTGGATATGAGATATGGAGCACCGACCTAACTCGGTGTTGAATTTTCAGACCAGGCTGCCCGGGGCGGCTCACAGCCAGTGGGAGCTGACCTCAGATTTGTTGTTCTTCAGTCACTAAGCGGCATCTGCCTCTTTGTGACCCCGTGGACTGCGGCATGCCAGGCTCCTCTGTCTCCCACTGTCTCCTGGAGTTTGCTCATGTCCATTGAGTCGGTGATGCTGTCAAACCATTTCATCCTCTGCCGCCGGCTCCTTTCCCTTTTGCCTTCAGTCTTTCCCAGCGTGAGAGTCTTTTCCAGAGTCGGCTCTCAGACACTGAGAGGCAAAGCCTTCGGCTGCTGCTGCTGCTAAGTCACTTCAGTCGTGTCCGACTCTGTGCGACCCCATAGATGGCAGCCCCCAGCAGGCTCCCCTGTCCCTGGGATTCTCCAGGCAAGAATACTGGAGTGGGTTGCCATTTCCTTCTCTGTTTAAAGGATGCCCGAATCAAAGTTTAGGAAAAAAACGTAGAAATGTGGCACCTTATACCACAGGATAAAACCCTCAGAATTAACTTACAGCAACTGTTGCCATGAGCCTTGGCATCTAAACCGGCCAGTTCCCTGACCCCGTATTAGGTAAAATGCCCACCCTATTACCAACTCTGTAACATCCTAACCCATCACATAATGCCACCCTTCTGGTAGGAATATTCTCTGTCTTGAGCCTCTAAAAACTGGCCACTAGCCCACAAAAGGAGTCAGCTCTGTCTTGAGCCAGGCATTGTCCTAAAAGTGCCTCGCTCTCTAATAAACTTTATTCTTCTCTCATTCTGCCTCATGTCTGGAAATTCTTTTCCAACCCACACACAGAACCCCAGCAGGCACTTCTAGATCTAAAAAAGCATTTCACCTTCAAGTGAGTCCATCAGTCACGTGCTCATTGAGTAGCTGCCACAAGCCAGGTGCCATGCTGGGTGCTGGGGAGGCGGGGTGAATGAAGCAGACCCAGTCCCACCGGGTGCAGCCTGGGATCAAGCCTTCGCAAGACTGGCTACTGGAAGTCCTGAGCAGCTGCTGCCTGGAGCGCGTAACAACCCCCCACCCCTCACCCCGAGAACACTCATTTATCATCTGAAATTGGAGGGGCATCTCTCTGGGGAACTTTGGGCCTGAAGACATCTTACACTTGCAACTACATGGTGTGCTGGGCAGGAAGACCCTGCCTTTGGAGTGACTTGTCTCCACCACAGAGGCATTTCCAAAGTTTTCTCAGCAGCCTGAAATTTGTCTGAACCCACTCATTTGGGTCGCAGCATTATTTCTTTGTCGGATTGGGTAAATTCTGTCTGTAGCGGGCACAGTCCATCACTGTGGTTCTCTGCTGTGCTCTTTTGGGAAAAAAAAATTTAAGGGTTTCTGTAGCTCAGAAGAGCATTTGTCTTAGTCCATTCAGGCTGATGTAGTAAAATACCAGAGACGGGGTGGCTTATAAACTACAGAAATTTATTTCTTACAGTTGTGGAAGCTGGGAATTCCAAGATCACGGTGCCAGCAAATTCGGGGTGAGGGACCTGTTTCTGGCTCATAGACAGCCACATTATCTCTGTGTTCTCAAGCTGAAGAAAGGAAAATGGCTCAACCCTTCCTGATCTAATCAACCCCAGAGGCCCCCCATCGCCTGTACACTGGGAGTTAGCCTTGCAACATACGAATTTTAGGTGAGCACAAACATTCAGTCTGTAGCAGCATTCTCATTAGGGNTCAACCCTTCCTGATCTAATCAACCCCAGAGGCCCCCCATCGCCTGTACACTGGGAGTTAGCCTTGCAACATACGAATTTTAGGTGAGCACAAACATTCAGTCTATAGCAGCATTCTCATTAGGGGGGATCCTCCACTGTCTGTCTCCCTTCTTCCCTCTCCCTCCTTCTCTGGAGGTGGGGAAGAGACTATTCTAAGCATTTCGCTCCATGGGACTGCCCTGGTGGTCCAATGGCTGATGTAGGGCTCCCGATGCAGGGGCCTGATTCAACCCCTGGTCAGGGAACTAGATCCCACAGGCAGCAACCAAGACCCAGTGCAGCCAAATAGATAAGCAACATTTTTTTAAAAAAAGAATTTGCTTCCATGAGGGACACAAACTAGATATTTACTGGTGAGCAAGCTGTAGAGTCCCACTCCAGTACTCTCGCCTGGAAAATCCCATGGACGGAGGAGCTTGGTGGGCTGCAGTCCATGGAGTCGCAGAATTGGACACGATTGAGCGACTTCACTTTCACTTTTCACTTTCATGCATTGGAGAAGAAAATGGCAACCCACTCCAGTGTTCTTGCCTGGAGAATCCCAGGGACAGGGGAGCCTGGTGGGCTGCCGTCTATGGGGTCGCACAGAGTTGGACACGACTGAAGGGACTTAGCAGCAGCAGCAGCAAGCTGTAGAGTACACAGAAGTAAAGCATGATGTTTTCCTCATAAAACTTATAGAATGTTATAAGCCAACATCCCCTCTATGAAAAATAAGTTAAAAGAAAAGACTATCAGCTGTTCTTTGCACACACTAAGGTACCCAGCACGGGTGCTAATGAAGAGATTCCAGAGTCAGGGAGACATGGCGCTTGCTGGCTGATGAACTTTTCTCCAACTCTAAGATTCTAAAATGCCTTTCCCCCCTCACCTTAGACCGTGGGTCACAAACTCTTTCATAAAATGTAATCAATGCTGGCAAATATTTTAGGCTTTGCTGGCCACACAGTCTCAGTTCCAGCTATGTAACTCTGCTGACATACAGTGCAGAAGCCACCAGAGAGCCATACAAAGAGGTCCTGACTTGAGCTACATGGATGAACCTTGGAAACAATGCTGAGTGCAACAGAGCCAGGCACAAGAGCCTGCATATTCCATGGTTCAGTTTACATGAAATGTCCAGAATAAGCAAATCAATAGAGGCATAAAGTTTATGAGTGGTTTCCAGGGGCTAGTGGGAAGGAGAAGGAGTAGGTGATTGCTGAAGAGCACCGAGTTTCTTTTGACGGTGCTGAAAATGATCTAAAATTAAGTAATTCTGACGGTCGCACAGCTCTGAACATACGAAAAATCACTGAATTGTAAAGTTTAAAAGGGTGAATCTTGTGGTATGTGGGCCATATCTCAGCAAAGCTGGTTGTTTTTTTTTAACAGCCATAAAAAACATGTAGATAAGTGGGTATGACTTTGTTCCAATGAAACTTTTTTACAAAATCAGGCTGGATGTGTCCCTTGGGCTGTGGTTGGTTGAGCCCCGCACTAGGCTGTAAGAGCCACATAGCCAAGGCTGTGCCTTATTTTTCATTAGTCTCCAGGACTATTACAATAGTGGTCAGATAAGCAAGAACCCAATAAATGTTTGCTGAATGGAAAAAAAAAAAAAGAATTGCCCTCTGTAAGAGTGGGCAGAGGGCAGGATGATGTCCAGCCTTTAAGACAGAGATGGAGCCAAGAAAATGCTGGCCACTCATAATTATACAAATATGAGTCTCTGGCGAGATATACATCAGTGCCCTAATTTTTAAATTCTAATGCAGTGAATGTTTCGATTTGGGTTCTGGCAACAACCTTGATCATCTCAAAAGATATATAAATACATGCAAATAAAGGTATTAACATCACAAGATTGTTTTAGACCATTTTCCCATCTGGTTTGGTCCTGTAATTGCGTGGGGAGGTACAGTTCTTGAAATTCGACCTGAAAATACATCACAGTCTCTCTAGGTTTGCAGCAGCCTGCAAGGTGCTTACTTCCAAAGCCAATTTCAGATTGTTACAATGTCTGCATAGTAGCCATAAACGGTAGGTCAACATTTTAGGGTGGTGGTTGAGGGGAGAGGGTTACCAAACCTTGTTCGTTATCAGAGAGATCAGGAGAGTTTCTAAAAATTTTTATTCCTTGGACTTCCCTGGTGGTTCAGTGGTTGGGGTGTTTCCACTGCAGAGGGCACAGGTTTGATCCTTAGTCGAGGAACTAAGTTCACGCATGCTGCCTGGTGTGGCCAAAAAAATAGAAAATAAAAGTAAAAATCAAAAGTCTTACTGCAGGCTCTGCCTTTAGAGATTTTGACAGCACAGCTCTCCAATGGGACTGGAAAGCCGTATTTTTCAAAAGTTTTTCAGATGCCTTTGAGGACTACCCTCAGTTCTCACGGGAGAGTCTTACTGACCTGTTCTACTGAACGTGTACCCCGTGGGAGGGGCCTCAGCCTCACCCAGGAATAGGCTAGAAACAGCGGCTCTGTATTTTCACTGGCTCCCCAGACAATTGGCAGGAAAATGTGAGAAGCACGGGCGGAGGCTTTCAACAGATCTGGGACGTCTTTGGGAGACCATGACGGTCCCATTGTTGGCTGGTCAGGAGAGACTATGGAGAAGCCCCGCTGTTAAGATGGTCAGAAAGGCAGAGTGGACCACTGTTTCTATTCGACCAACACAGAAGAAGAGGAAGTGAGAGAAAGGCAGAGAGGACACCGCCAGTGGAACACAAGTGCTTTGCCTCCCCAGGATTATAAAAAATGAAATACCAACTTCATTTTGGCACATTTTTGCTGTAACTTTCAAAGCTGGCCTTCACACTAGAGAGTTATCCTCCGTGTTCATTGAGGGCATCTGCAGAGCCCGTTCACACTGTCTATTTAGAGCTTTTAGTCGAGGCTGTGTTGCGTTAGTCGCTTAGTCGTGTCCGATTCTGAGACCCCATGGGCTGCAGCCCACCAGGCTCCTCTGTCCATGGGAATTTTCCAGGCAAGGATACTGGAGTGGGTTGCCTTGCCTTCCTCTAGGGGATCTTCCCAACTCAGGGATCAAACCTGGGTCTCCCACACCGCAGGTGGATTACTTACCATCTGAGCCACCAGGGAAGCCCCAGTCAAGGCTGTTTAATGTCAAAGAAAGTCCTGGGAATCCTGGAGATTGAGCCTGAAGCCAACACGTCTTACTACCCACTGTGAGAGAGTCACCTGGGGTCCCCGGGCCTCGGTTTCCTCATCTGTAAAACATCTGTGGCTCCCAGTCTCATTTGATCCTA
>SJYW01041949.1:944492-955123 GCA_006410735.1 Raphicerus campestris | reverse complement strand
AAAAAAAAAAATCTCTCATTGTTTCAAGTTCTAAACAACTTCTGGCAGGTAAAATGGTGTTTTATTAGTACATATGTAAGCTTCAACATGATACATTTCATTATTTATCCGTTAATGATTGTATTCTATCTGAAAGTTTATCCAGAGAACTCCCTGTGTGCCGAAGTTCCTGCTCGGTGGGTTCAGCTTCATGCATTTTCAGTCCAGGGTAAGTTCCACTCGATATAGAAAGGTTGAAAGCTTGTGGCGGAGGGGAAGGGAGGGCGGCCGGGCTTTTGTTTTTGTTTTTTGGCCACACCTTGTGCCTGGGTGATCAGGGATGGTACTCGGTCCCTCTAAAGTAGAAGGACAGAGTCTTATCCATGGGATGTCCTCTGGAGCTTGGGGTTTAATTGTTGAGCAGTAACTGTCTCCAACACCTGTTTTAATAGCCAAGTCAAAGTAACCCATGGTAACACAGAGAGTGCACAAAGGCATGGCCTTGAGTTATTTCACGTTTGTCATTCTACATGATACCGTAAACTTGGAGGTTTTGATTGTGTGTAAAATTTAAGACAGTTCCAGCTGTAAAATAAACAAGTTCTGTAAGGCACACATGGTGACTATAGTTAACAATACTGTTTTGTATGCTTGAAAGTGGCTGAGAGAGTAGATCTTAAAACTTCCCTGGTGGCTCAGAGGTTAAAGCGTCCGCCTCCAAAGCGGGAGACCTGGGTTCGATCCCTGGGTCGGGAAGATCCCTGGAGACAGAAATGGCAATCCACTCCAGTATTCTTGCCTGGAGAATCCCGTGGACGGAGAAGCCTAGTAGGTTACAGTCCACGGGGTCGCAAAGAGTCGGACACGACTGAGTGACTTCACCGGACTTCACAAGAGAAAAAATGGTAACCATGCGTGGTAATGGATGGTAACTAAATTCATCCTGGTGATTGTGTCGTAGTACAGGTGTGTGTACTGCCCGACTCTTTGTGACCCCACGGCCTACAGCCTGCCGGGCTCCTCTGTCCATGGGATTTCCCAGGAAAGAATATGGGAACGGGTTGCCATTTCCTCCTCCAGGGAATCTTCCTGAACCAGGGATCCAACCCCAGTCTCTTCTGTCTCCTGCGTTAGGAGGAGGATTCTTTACCACGGGGCCACCTGAGAAGCGCTGAGTACAAAGTTATATTCAAGTGTTTCTCAACAACAACAAACATTTTTACATAGTAAAATACGGAACTGTGATATCTAATATTTTCTATTGGCAAGTGAAAATTTAGTTCATACCTGAACTCTTCTAAATTTGAATAGTGAAATATTATATGATTGTTACTTAAAGTAATTCTGTTGTATACGGACAGGGAAGTGTTAAAAAATGATCCACCGCAAGTTTTAATTATAATAGGTCCGCCTGGGTCTTAAATCTCAATCAATTTGCTGTCCACCTCCCTCTGTCGGGTGCATTCTCTGGTAGCTCAGCTGGTAAAGGATCTGCCTCTAATGGAGGAGACCCAGGTTTGATTCCTGGGTCGGGAAGATCCGCTGGAGAAGGGAAAGGCTACCCACTCCAGTATTCTGGCCTGGAGAATTCCATGGACTGTATAGTCCATGGGGTCACAGAGAGTCACACGTGACTGAGCAACTTTCACGTCCCCTTTCTGGGAGGTGGCCAGCTGCTGACAGCCATTCAAAAACTGAAGGAAGGCTCTTCTATCAGGAAACTGGATACTGCCTTAGAGAAGCAGGGAGAAGCGCTGGGCTGGGAAAGTGTCTCAGAGCANAAAAAAAAAAATCTCTCATTGTTTCAAGTTCTAAACAACTTCTGGCAGGTAAAATGGTGTTTTATTAGTACATATGTAAGCTTCAACATGATACATTTCATTATTTATCCGTTAATGATTGTATTCTATCTGAAAGTTTATCCAGAGAACTCCCTGTGTGCCGAAGTTCCTGCTCGGTGGGTTCAGCTTCATGCATTTTCAGTCCAGGGTAAGTTCCACTCGATATAGAAAGGTTGAAAGCTTGTGGCGGAGGGGAAGGGAGGGCGGCCGGGCTTTTGTTTTTGTTTTTTGGCCACACCTTGTGCCTGGGTGATCAGGGATGGTACTCGGTCCCTCTAAAGTAGAAGGACAGAGTCTTATCCATGGGATGTCCTCTGGAGCTTGGGGTTTAATTGTTGAGCAGTAACTGTCTCCAACACCTGTTTTAATAGCCAAGTCAAAGTAACCCATGGTAACACAGAGAGTGCACAAAGGCATGGCCTTGAGTTATTTCACGTTTGTCATTCTACATGATACCGTAAACTTGGAGGTTTTGATTGTGTGTAAAATTTAAGACAGTTCCAGCTGTAAAATAAACAAGTTCTGTAAGGCACACATGGTGACTATAGTTAACAATACTGTTTTGTATGCTTGAAAGTGGCTGAGAGAGTAGATCTTAAAACTTCCCTGGTGGCTCAGAGGTTAAAGCGTCCGCCTCCAAAGCGGGAGACCTGGGTTCGATCCCTGGGTCGGGAAGATCCCTGGAGACAGAAATGGCAATCCACTCCAGTATTCTTGCCTGGAGAATCCCGTGGACGGAGAAGCCTAGTAGGTTACAGTCCACGGGGTCGCAAAGAGTCGGACACGACTGAGTGACTTCACCGGACTTCACAAGAGAAAAAATGGTAACCATGCGTGGTAATGGATGGTAACTAAATTCATCCTGGTGATTGTGTCGTAGTACAGGTGTGTGTACTGCCCGACTCTTTGTGACCCCACGGCCTACAGCCTGCCGGGCTCCTCTGTCCATGGGATTTCCCAGGAAAGAATATGGGAACGGGTTGCCATTTCCTCCTCCAGGGAATCTTCCTGAACCAGGGATCCAACCCCAGTCTCTTCTGTCTCCTGCGTTAGGAGGAGGATTCTTTACCACGGGGCCACCTGAGAAGCGCTGAGTACAAAGTTATATTCAAGTGTTTCTCAACAACAACAAACATTTTTACATAGTAAAATACGGAACTGTGATATCTAATATTTTCTATTGGCAAGTGAAAATTTAGTTCATACCTGAACTCTTCTAAATTTGAATAGTGAAATATTATATGATTGTTACTTAAAGTAATTCTGTTGTATACGGACAGGGAAGTGTTAAAAAATGATCCACCGCAAGTTTTAATTATAATAGGTCCGCCTGGGTCTTAAATCTCAATCAATTTGCTGTCCACCTCCCTCTGTCGGGTGCATTCTCTGGTAGCTCAGCTGGTAAAGGATCTGCCTCTAATGGAGGAGACCCAGGTTTGATTCCTGGGTCGGGAAGATCCGCTGGAGAAGGGAAAGGCTACCCACTCCAGTATTCTGGCCTGGAGAATTCCATGGACTGTATAGTCCATGGGGTCACAGAGAGTCACACGTGACTGAGCAACTTTCACGTCCCCTTTCTGGGAGGTGGCCAGCTGCTGACAGCCATTCAAAAACTGAAGGAAGGCTCTTCTATCAGGAAACTGGATACTGCCTTAGAGAAGCAGGGAGAAGCGCTGGGCTGGGAAAGTGTCTCAGAGCAGGAGAGAAGAGTGAGAGCTGTGCCAGCCACTGATGTATGCTCCTCCAGCCCCGACCACCCTCAGGCCGGTGGAGACCACATTCCCCTGGCCTAATCCTGCCCCCTTCATTTAAGGCAGCCCTGTTTGGGAAGAACTCAGAGCAACTGACAAACAGCAGTTTAGGCCTGGAGCTGGAAGGCTCTGGTGGAGGGAAGACGAGCTCAAAGTCCCACGGTGAGTGTGTTCTGGCTGCAACCCCGTGCCTCTTGTGAAATCTAAATACGTGCTTCAAAAACAAGTTGAGATGTCATGCCCTGCCCTCCACTGGGACTTGGTGAGTTTTTAACCCCTCTGGAGAAACTGACCACAATTCTGTCCCTTCTTGTTGGCATTGCTGCAAAATTTCTGCCCCTCTGGTTTGCCCTGGAAGCCCAGTTCCAGCCCCCAAAATGAGGGGGCATCTGGATACCACCTTGCTGAGCCTGAGGTGCCAGTCCCTGGCGGCTGAGTCAACCCCGCTCCCTGGTAGCTTCCAGGCTAGTGGCAACTGTTACTGTTTACCAAGGCTGGATTGTTGTTTGTTGTTTAGTCGCTAAGTCATGTCTGACTCTTTGCAACGCCGTGGACTATAGCCCACCAGGCTCCTCTGTCCATGGGGATTCTCCTGGCATGGGTTGTCATTTTCTCCTCCAGGCAGTCTTTCCAACCCAGGGATCAAATCTCTGTCTCCTGCTTTGGCAGGCAGATTCTTGACCACTGAGCCACCAGGGAAGCCAGTTAAGGCTGGGCCTCCATGTCTAACAGTCGTATCTGCTTTATTTCTACTTCTCACGGTGACTTCAGTTTTGGGGTAAGGAAACTGAAGCCCAGAGGGCAAGCCCAGCGTCTGACCCTCACCAGCTAATGCTGTGAAATGAACACCAGTCCCCACCTCCCCCTGGACGGCAGACAGCCTAGGGGTATGTTTCCAGGCACCGTGTAGAAATGAGCTCCTTATCCCCCACTTTTTGTTTTTATAAATGATTTTAAATTGTAAAATATGTATAACATAGAGTTTGCCAAATGAACTGTCTTCAAGCATACACTGCTGTGGCATTCAGTGCATTCACGTCGTTGCACATCCATCATCACCATCCACCTCCAGAACTCTGAGCGTGCAAAACTGAAGCCCTGTCGCCATGTAACTCTCCATCCTTTCCTCCCCTCCTCCCCAAATCTTACAGGGCGGAAACTGTTATTCCCCAGGTCTCAACTTCACAGAGAAGAAAACTGAGCTCACCAGCCATTCTGACTGGTGGCAGGTGGTACCCTATTGTAGTTTTGATTTGCATTTCTTTAGTAATTACCGGCCATGAGCATCTTTTCATGTGCCTGTTGGCCATTTGTATGTCGTCTTTGGAGAAATGTCTATTTAGATCTTATGTTCATTGTTTGACTGGGCTGTTTGTCTTTTGTGATCGAGTTGCATGAGCTGTTGGTATATTTTAGAAATTAAGCCCTATTGGCCACATCATTTGCAAATATTGATAATTCCTCTGAATCCATAAGTTGTCTTTTTGTTTTGTTTATAATCGCCTTCATGCAAAAACTTATAAGTTTGATTAGTCTCATTTGTTTATTTTTGCTTTTGTTTCTGTTGCCTTGGGAGACTGACCTAAGGAAGCACTGCCATGATTTGTCAGAGGATGTTTTGTCTGTGTTCTAGGAGTTCTATGGTGTTCTGTCTTATACTTAAGTCTTAAAGCCATTTTGAGTAATTTTTGTTTATATCAGAAGCACTGGGTTGCTTCTTCCTTTTAGCTGTTGTGAATACTGCTGCTATAAACTGGCCCTGCAGCCTGCCTGACAGCTGAAAGAACTTGTTCCATAAAGAGAGGCATGTCAGTGGGTTGCACTGAAGGTGTTCTCCGGGATGGAATGAACAATATACTGTACTAACGTGTTTGCAACAGGATAAAGGGGTGCCCTGCGACAAGGGGGTGCTTCCACCCAGTGAAATGCACTGACTTGAAAGGACATATTCCATAAGTAGAGGGAACCTAACTACCATGGCGTCAGCAGCCCTGCTCCATGCCTTTGCTGCACCTTTATAGGTGTTCGAGGGTTATGCTGGTTGAGGTGAGCCAGTATTTATATAATGAACATTTAGTATGATTTCCACACCGGGGTTTTTTTTTGTGAAAGTGTTGGTTGCTCAATCGTGTCTGATACTCTGTGACTCCATGGATGCAGAGTAACCTGCCAGCTCCCTCTGTCCATGGGATTTCCCAGGTGAGAATACTAGAGTGGGTACCCAGTCCCTTCTCCAAGGGAATCTTTCCAATCCAAGGATCGAACCTGCATTGTCAGGTAGATACTTTGCTAAGTCACTAGGGAAGCCCCCAGGTGTTAATTCTTGCCTTCCTAACCTGTGTATATTCTTAGAGTCAGGGTATGTGTGCCAATTGTCTAGGCACCACCTAGTAACCATTTGGGGAAAAACCAAAGATAGTGGGAGTTCCAAAAAAAAGGGGTTCTCAACTGCAATTAAAACTAAACTAAAGAGTAGAGGAATGGAGTTTCTAGGGCACTGAAACTATTCTGTATAAGACAATAATGATGGACATATGTCCAATAAAAGACAGAAATGGTAGGGACCTAACAGAAGCAGAAGATATTAAGAGGAGGTGGCAAAAATACACAGAAGAACTATACAAAAAAGATCTTCATGACCCAGATAACCATGATGGTATGATCACTCACCGAGAGCCAGACATCCTGGAATGCGAAGTTAAGTGGGCCTTAGGAAGCATCGCTACGAACAAAGCTAGTGGAGGTAATGGTATTTCAGTTGAGCTATTTCAGATCCTAAAAGATGATGCTATGAAAGTGCTGGACTCAATATGCCAACAAATCTGGAAAACTCACCAGTGGCCACAAGACTGGAAAAGTTCAGTTTTCATTCCAATCCCTAAGAAAGGCAATGCCAAGGAATGTTCAGACTATCACACAATTGTACTCATCCCACATGGTAGCAAAGTAATACTCAAAATTCTCCAAGTTTTCTTCAACAGTACATGAACCAAGAACTTCCAGATGTTCAAGCTTGATTTAGAAAAGGCAGAGGAACCAGAGATCAAATTGCCAACATATAAAAAGCAAGAGAGCTCCAGAAAAACATCTACATCTGCTTTCTTGATTATGCCAAAGCCTTTGACTATGTAGATCACAACAAACTGTGGAAAATTCTTCAAGAGATGGGAATACCAGACCACCTGACCTGCCTCTTGAGAAGCCTATATTCAGGTCAGGAAGCAACAGTTAGAACTGGATATGGAACCACAGACTGGTTCCAAATTGGGAAAGGAGTGCATCAAGGCTGTATATTGTCACCCTGCTTATTTAACTTCTATGCAGAGTACATCACGCGAACTGCCAGACTGGATGAAACAC
This sequence comes from Raphicerus campestris, assembly GCA_006410735.1. NCBI lineage: Eukaryota > Metazoa > Chordata > Mammalia > Artiodactyla > Bovidae > Raphicerus > Raphicerus campestris. The sequence goes on along the minus strand of SJYW01041949.1, from coordinate 948,192 downwards.
AAACTGAAATCAAGATTGCTGGGAGAAATATCAATAACTTCGGATATGCAGATGACACCACCCTTATGGCAGAAAGTGAAGAAGAACTAAAGAGCCTCTTGATGAAAGTGAAAGAGGAGAGTGAAAAAGTTGGCTTAAAATTTAAGATTCAAAAAACTAAGACTGTGACATCTAGTCCCACACTTCATGGCAAATAGATGGGAAAACAGTGGAAACAGTTATTTTCTTAGGCTGCAAAATCACTATGGATGGTGACTGCAGCCATGAAATTAAAAGAAGCTTGCTCCTTGGAAGAAAACCTGTGACCAACCTAGATAGCATATTAAAAAGCAGAGACATTACTTTGTCAGCAAAGGTCCATCTAGTCAAAGCTATGGTTTTCCCAGTGGTCATGTATGGATGTGAAAGTTGGACTATAAAGAAAGCTGAGCGCCAAAGAATTGATGCTTTTGAAAAGTGATGTTGGAGAAGACTCTTGAGAGTCCCTTGGACTGCAAGGCGATCCAACCAGTCCATCCTAAAGGAAATCAGTCCTGAATACTTATTGGAAGGACTGAAGCTGAAGCTCCAATACTTTGTCCAGCAGATGTGAAGAGCTGACTCATTGGTAAAGACTCTGTTGCTGGGAAAGATTGAGGGCAGGAAGAGAAGGGGATGACAGATGATGAGATTGCTGGATAGCATCACTGACTCAATGGACATGAGTTTGAGCAAGCTTGGTGTTGGTGATGGACAGGGAACCCTGGTGTGCTGGAGTCCCTGGGATCGCAAAGATTCAGACATGACTGAGTGACTGAACTGAACTGACTTAAGAGTGAACACTAATGTAAACTGTGGATTTAGTTGTTAACAATGCTTCAGTATTGGTAATCAACAAATGTACCCCACTAATAAAAGATGTAAATAATAGGGGAAACTTCAGAGTTGGTGAGGGTAGGGTAAAAGGTTTAGGAGGGAGATAAAAGTCTATTAATTTAAAAATAGAAACGATCAATTTATTAAGATAAAAGCAAAGGTATCAAAAAACAGGAAGTGTCCATTGTCTTGACCTAATATATTTTATAGTAACTAGTCCTGAAGGTAATATTACCACCATTAGGAATTTGCATAAAGTGGGGAGTATCCAAGACTTAAACTGAGTCTGTGCAAACGTTAGCAGACCTTAGGAGAGGCCAGAGCACATGCCAGGGGAGGCGGCAGGCACAGCACCCAGCCATCACCTGTCCCCGAGGAGCACAGGGGAGCACAGCGAGGCTGGCAGCTCACAGTCCACCAGGATCAGCCAGACATCGTTCATCCATTCATGCAGAGAGCGGGGTCCAGGGGGACACCTTGCTCCTCACAGGCACCGCCCTCCCCTGTGATGGCCCAAGACTGGTCCAGGACAGGCGCTGTGCCACTGCGGCAGAGACCTCTGTCTGCNCTGCCTTCCATCTGGTCCCTTCTTTGTGGTCACAGTCACAGCCTCAATCCCAAATGTTACCTCTTCACGGCGAAAGGATGAAAATCGGCAAAATTTACGGCAATCCCACTCGCTGAATAGAGATTACTGCTCAAGTGGAGGCAGGCAGGTCAGGGACCTCCTCTCGTCGTTCCTTTTTCTCCTGCATTTTCTCATATGGAATATTTGTAAGAGTAGGGGGCGCAGCAGAGGGCATGCAGGCAGAGCTTTTTCTGCTAGGAACACAAATATTCGACTCCTGCTGTGCTTCCGGAGACATTCTCTTCGCACCTAGGTGGGGACCAATTTCTGCGTTGGACCATCCCGTCTTTCCTGTTTTCAGTCCGTCGCTTCCGCCCGGAGTTGCTTTAAGTTCCCGCTGTGAGTAGCTACTTCCGCCAGGAGTCCTTAGCGTCTTGGACTTGGAAAGTGGCCCTGGGCGGCCTTCTCCTTCTCTCAGCCTGGCTACCCGAAGCCAGATCTCAAGGTGGAGGCGGCAGCGGCTGGGCCTGTCGCAGAGCATTCTTTTTGCCCCAGTCCTGGGCCTGAGGTTACTTAGAGGTGCTAGAGAGGCGCCCAGCCTGGCCCAGCCCGGGCCTTCCCCGGGCCAGTGACAGTGGCCAGAGGCCTCGCCNTTGCCCCAGTCCTGGGCCTGAGGTTACTTAGAGGTGCTAGAGAGGCGCCCAGCCTGGCCCAGCCCGGGCCTTCCCCGGGCCAGTGACAGTGGCCAGAGGCCTCGCCGCGCCCACCCCAGCCTGGGGCGGGGCGCGGCCTCCGAGCCCGGGTCCCGCCCCTACTGCCCGCTGGGCGCGGGATCGGTACCTTCAGCCCAGGAGCGGTGGAACCGTTTTGCACCTCTGGGACTCTGCAGTCCCCTGGCTCCGGCCGCTGGAGAACATGGAATTTGCTGAGCTGATCAAGACCCCTCGGGTGGATAACGTGGTGCTGCACCGACCTTTCTATCCGCCCGTCGAGGGGACCTTGTGTCTCACTGGCCACCACCTGATCCTCTCCTCCCGGCAGGACAACACAGAGGAGCTGTGGCTTCTCCATTCAAACATCGACGCCATCGACAAGCGGTGAGTGCTGGTCCCGTCCATCCCCTGTTCTGCGCGCAACTCAGATGCTTGTCTTCGTAGACCCGCCCTAGCGTTTTCCTTGGGTCCCCTCGCCCAACCAGTCAGCAGAACGACCCTCGCCCTGGCCTAGACTGAGGGTTAGAGTTTTAGAAAGCTGAAACCATCCAGTTGAGATACCGGCTTTCCATTCATTCTGATTGGGTTACCGTGTGGCTCACCGTGATTATCATTTTTGCTACATAACACTATTTGGATGGATTTGCAACGTTTTCATTTTAAATTTCTTTTCCTTGCACCATCATATTCCTTGAATGTTAATTGTCCATCATAGTTCATGAAGTTGTGAGCGAATGTGATTACAAAGTCTTTATTTGCAAATTTTGAGGGAAACTGAAATAATTCAGTTTATAGTGTCTAAATTCCGCAAACCCTTCTCCCCTCCTATTGGAAATGTTCAGTTTATCATATTTCTCCTTGTTTCTTACCTTCTGGATCATTAATTTACGACTTCCCATTTTGGAAGATTCAGTCAGTCCAGTTCAGTCGCTCAGTCGTGTCCGACTCTGCGACCCCATAAATCGCATCGCAGCACGCCAGACCTCCCTGTCCATCACCAGTTCCCGGAGTTCACTCACACTCATGGCCATCGAGTCGGTGATGCCATCCAGCCATCTCATCCTCTGTCGTCCCCTTCCCCTCCTGCCCCCAATCCCTCCCAGCATCAGGGTCTTTTCCAATGACTCAGTTCTTTGCATCAGGTGGCCAAAGTATTGGAGTTTCAGCTTCAACATCAGTCCTTCCAATGAACACCCAGGACTGATTTCCTTTAGGATAGACTGGTTGGATCTCTTTGCAGTCCAAGGGACTCTCAAGAGCCTTCTCCAAACCACAGTTCAAAAGCATCAATTCTTCGGTGCTCAGCTTTCTTCACAGTCCAACTCTCACATCCATACATGACCACTGGAAAAACCATAGCCTTGATTAGACGGACCTTTATTGGCAAAGTAACATCTCTGTTTTTTAATATGCTATCTAGGTTGGTCATTGCTTTACTTCCAAGGAGTAAGCATCTTTTGGAAGATTAGAATGTGTTTTATTTTCTTTACACTCTGTCCTTTTGCAAAGAACAGAATAGGCTCTTAAACAAAGGTATTAATTAATTGACTTTTTTTTTTTTTTT
>SJYW01041949.1:895183-918886 GCA_006410735.1 Raphicerus campestris | reverse complement strand
CAGAGCAGCACTGAGCTGTGCTGCTGGGCTTGAGGCAGCTTCCTGCTGGCTAGTTTTACACATGAGAGCATATATACGTCAGTGCTGCTCTCAACTTGTCCCCGCTTTGCCCCTCCCGGCCATGTCTACAAGGCCATTCTCTGCGCCTCTGTTCCTGCCCTGCAAACAGTTCAGCAGCACCATTTTTCTAGACTCCCTGTGTATGCATTGATATANGAGCATATATACGTCAGTGCTGCTCTCAACTTGTCCCCGCTTTGCCCCTCCCGGCCATGTCTACAAGGCCATTCTCTGCGCCTCTGTTCCTGCCCTGCAAACAGTTCAGCAGCACCATTTTTCTAGACTCCCTGTGTATGCATTGATATACAGCGTTTGTTTTCCTGTTTCTGACTCGGGCCACTCTGTATGACAGGCTAGGTTCCTCCACCTTAATAGACTGACTCAGTTTCATTCCATCTTACGGCTGAGTGATGCTCCCTGTGTATTTGTACCACGTCCCCTTTATGCATTTCTCTCTCGATGGCCATGGTGACTTCCGTGTCCTGGCTGTTGGGAACAGAGCTGCATCTGCATGAGCCTTGGGGTACTTACGCTTTGGGTTATGCTCTTCTCAGGGTGTATGCCTAATAGTGGGATTCTTGGGTCATATGGTAGATCTGTATTTAGTTTCTTAAGGAGCCTCCACACTGTTCTCCACAGTGGCTGTGCCAGTTTACATTCCCACCAACACTGTAAGGGGGGGGTTCCTTTTCTCTACACCTTCTCCAGCATTATTGCTTGTAGATTTTTTTGAAGATGGCCGTTTTGGCTGATGTGAGGTGTGATACCTTATTGTGGTTTTGATTTCTGTTTCTCTAATAATTAGTGATGTTGACCATCTTTTCTTGTGTTTGTTAGCTATCCGTATGTCTTCTTTGGAGAGATGTCTGTTTGGGTCTTCTGCCCGTTTTATTGGATCATTTTATATATATAGAAAGAGCGCGAGAGCTCCGTTAGCTGTTTGTATATAAGGAGATTAATCCTTTGTCAGTGCTTTGTTTGCAAAAGCTTTCTCGCATTTTGAGGGTTGTCTTCTTGTTTATGGTTTCTTTTGTTGTGCCAAAGCTTTTAAGTTTAATTAGGTCTCAATTATTTTATTTTTTGTTTTTATTTTCATTATTCTAGAAGGTAGGTCAAAAAAGATCTTGCTGTGATTTATGTCGAAGAATGATTTTTATTCTTTTTCTGTTTTCACCTAAGAGTTTTGTAGTATCTGATCTTACATTCAGGTCTTTAATCCATTTTAAGTTTATTTTTGTGTATGGTGTTAGGGAGTGGTCTAATTTCATTCCCGCTGTCCAGATTTCCCAGCACCACTTATTGAAGAGGCTGTTGTTTCTCCATTGTGTATTCTTGCCTCCTTTGTTGTAGACCAGGTGATCACGCGAGCTTGGGTTTATCTCTGGGCTTTCTACCTTGTTCCATTGGTCTATATTTCTGTTTTTGTACCAGGACTGTACTGTTGATTACTGTAGCTTTGTAACGTACTTTGAAATTGCAGAGCCTGATTCCTCCACCTCTTGTTTTTCTTTCTCAACTTTGCTTTGGCTATTCGGGATCTTTTGTGTTTCCTTCCAAATTGTAAATTTTTTTGTTCTAATTCTCTGAAGACTGCCATTCATTTTGATAGAAATTCCATTGAATCTGTAGATGGCTTTGGGTAGTAGTAGTTCAGTTCAGTCACTCAGTTGAGTCCAAGTCTTTGTGACCCCATGGACTGCAGCACGCCAGACTTCCCTGTCCATCACCAACTCCCAGAGCTTGCTCAAACTCATGTCCGTTGAGTCAGTGATGCCATCCAACCATCTCATCCTCTGTTGTCCCCTTCTCCTCCTGCCCTCAATCTTTCCCAGCATCAGGGTCTTTTATAATGGGTCGGTTTTTGGTATCAGGTGGCCAAAGAATTGGAGCTTCAGCATTAGTCAGTCCTTCCAATGAATATTCAGGACTGATTTCCTTCAGGATTGACAGGTTTGATCTCCTTGCAGTCCAAGGGACTCTTAAGAGTCTTCAACATCACAGTTCAAAAGCACCAATTCTTCAGCATCAGTCATGGTGTATGTTTTCACCTGTTTGTGTCCGCTTTCATTTCTTTCATCAGTATTCTATGGTTTTCTGAGTACCGACTGGTCTTTTCTTTGCTTAAGTAGATTTATTCGTGGGTATTTCATCCCTTTCTTGTGATGGTGAATGGGATTGCTTCCTTCATCTCACTTCCTGTGCATTCATTATTTTGACTGCACCGGGTCTTGGTTGCTGCATGTGGGCGCTCTCTAATTGCAGTGCGTNCATCAGTCATGGTGTATGTTTTCACCTGTTTGTGTCCGCTTTCATTTCTTTCATCAGTATTCTATGGTTTTCTGAGTACCGGTCTTTTCTTTGCTTAGGTAGATTTATTCGTGGGTATTTCATCCCTTTCTTGTGATGGTGAGTGGGATTGCTTCCTTCATCTCACTTCCCGCGCATTCATTATTTTGACTGCACCGGGTCTTGGTTGCTGCATGTGGGCGCTCTCTAATTGCAGTGCGTGGGCTTCTCGTTGCGGTGGCCTCTCGTGTTTTGGAGCTTAAGCTCCAGGCTCCTGGGGCTCGGGTGATGCGCTGCATGGACTCAGGTGTTGTGGCTTGCGGTCTCTAGAGTGCTGGCTTGGTAGCTGGGGTGCACAGGCTTAGCTGCTCCATGATTCATGGGATCTTCCTGGACCAGGGATTGAACCTGTGGCACCTGCGTTGCAGGTGGATTCCTAACCACTGGACCACCAGGGAGGCCCTGTGCATTAATTTTGTATCTTGAAACTATCAAACTCATTGATGAGGTCCAGTAGTTTTCTAGTGGAATGTTTAAAATTTTCTGTGTATAGAAATATGTCATTTGCAAACAGTGATAGTTTTACTTCTTCGTTTCCCATTTGTATTCCTTTTATTTCTTTTTCTTCTCTGATTGCCAGAGCCAGGACTTCCAAAACTGTGTTGAATAAGAGTGGTGAGAGTGGATATCCTTGTCTTGATCCTGATCTTAGGGAAAATGCTTTCATTTCTGTTTTTCACCATTGAGAATGGTGTTTGCTGTGGGTTTGTCATATATGGTCTTTACTATGTTGAGGTAAGTTCCCTCTGTGCCCATTTTCTGGAGTTTTTATCATAAATGGATGTTAAATTTTGTCAAAAAGCTTTTTTTTTTGGATCTGTTGAAATGACCATATGATCTTTATTCTTTCATCTGTTAACATGGTATGTCAAACTGATTGATTTGTGTGTTTTGAAGACTGTGTGCCTTCTCGGGATAAACTTCACTTGAGTGTGGTGTATGAACCTTTAATGTGTTGCTGTGGTTCTGTCCTTAAGTCGTGTTCATCTCTTTGGGACCCCACGCACCGCAGCATGCCGGACTCCCCTGCCCTTCAGTATCTCCCAGAGTTTGCCCAGATTCATGTGCATTGAGTCAATGATGCTATCTAACCATCTCATCCTTTATCACCCCATTCTCCTTTTGCCTTCATTCTTTCCCAGCATCAGAGACTTTTCCAATGAGTCAGCTGTTCACATCAAGGTGGCCTAAGTATTGGTGCCTGTCTCTTATACACATCTAGATGTGTATNTGCATTCATTATTTTGACTGCACCGGGTCTTGGTTGCTGCATGTGGGCGCTCTCTAATTGCAGTGCGTGGGCTTCTCGTTGCGGTGGCCTCTCGTGTTTTGGAGCTTAAGCTCCAGGCTCCTGGGGCTCGGGTGATGCGCTGCATGGACTCAGGTGTTGTGGCTTGCGGTCTCTAGAGTGCTGGCTTGGTAGCTGGGGTGCACAGGCTTAGCTGCTCCATGATTCATGGGATCTTCCTGGACCAGGGATTGAACCTGTGGCACCTGCGTTGCAGGTGGATTCCTAACCACTGGACCACCAGGGAGGCCCTGTGCATTAATTTTGTATCTTGAAACTATCAAACTCATTGATGAGGTCCAGTAGTTTTCTAGTGGAATGTTTAAAATTTTCTGTGTATAGAAATATGTCATTTGCAAACAGTGATAGTTTTACTTCTTCGTTTCCCATTTGTATTCCTTTTATTTCTTTTTCTTCTCTGATTGCCGGAGCCAGGACTTCCAAAACTGTGTTGAATAAGAGTGGTGAGAGTGGATATCCTTGTCTTGATCCTGATCTTAGGGAAAATGCTTTCATTTCTGTTTTTCACCATTGAGAATGGTGTTTGCTGTGGGTTTGTCATATATGGTCTTTACTATGTTGAGGTAAGTTCCCTCTGTGCCCATTTTCTGGAGTTTTTATCATAAATGGGTGTTAAATTTTGTCAAAAAGCTTTTTTTTTTGGATCTGTTGAAATGACCATATGATCTTTATTCTTTCATCTGTTAACATGGTATGTCAAACTGATTGATTTGTGTGTTTTGAAGACTGTGTGCCTTCTCGGGATAAACTTCACTTGAGTGTGGTGTATGAACCTTTAATGTGTTGCTGTGGTTCTGTCCTTAAGTCGTGTTCATCTCTTTGGGACCCCACGCACCACAGCATGCCGGACTCCCCTGCCCTTCAGTATCTCCCAGAGTTTGCCCAGATTCATGTGCATTGAGTCAATGATGCTATCTAACCATCTCATCCTTTATCACCCCATTCTCCTTTTGCCTTCATTCTTTCCCAGCATCAGAGACTTTTCCAATGAGTCAGCTGTTCACATCAAGGTGGCCTAAGTATTGGTGCTTCAGCATCAGGCCTTCCAGTGAATATTCAGGACTGGTTTCCTTTAGGATTGACTGGATTGATCTTGCTCACCAGAGGACTCTCAAGAGTTTTCTCCAGCACCACAGTTTGAAAGCATCAGTTCTTTAGTACTAAGCCTTTCTTTATGGTCTAGCTGTCACATCTGTATGTGACTATTAGGAAAACCATAGCTTTGAGTATACATTTCTTTGTCAGCAAAGTGATGTCTCTGCTTTTTGATATGTTGACTAGCTTTGTCATCGCTTTCCTTCCAAGAAGCAAGCATCTTTTGACTCCGTGGCTGCAGTTACTGTTCACCTAAGTAGTTGTGGCATACTGGCCTAGCTGTCCCGTGGCATGTGAGGATCTTTCTGGACCAGGATTGACCCCATCGCCCCTGCACTGGCAGGCAGATTCTTAACCACTGGATTACTAGGGAAGTCCCAGCCAGTTGTGATTTTGATCCAGATTGTGGTGAATCTGTTGACAAATGAACTTGGTGAGAACTAACATCTGACATCTTAATATTGAGTATTCTGACTTATGAACGAATCTGTTACTCCATTTGTCTTATTTAGGTCTCAAATATTCTTCAGCAGTGTATTATATTTTTCACTCTAGGTCTTTTACATCACTTGTTAGAATTTCTCCTATGTATTTCATATTTTGATGCTATTTCAAGTGGTGTTTCTACAGTTTCAACTTGCTATTCCTTATTTGTATTAGTCAAGGCTTTAGCTTTCTGTATTTTATGCCATTGCCGTCTTAGGGCTTGCTGCTCTCAAGGTTGGCTAATTTCTTTTGTATGGTTGCTTTGTCGTTGTTTAGTCGTGTCCCACTCTTGCGACCCCATGAACTGTAGCCCGCCAGGCTCCTCTGCCCATGACATTCTCCGGGCAAGAATACAGGAGTGAGTTGCCATTTCCTTATCTAAGGGATCTTCCTGACCCAGAGGTTGATCTTGAGTCTCCTTCTTGGCAGGTCGATTCTTTACTACTGAGCCACTTGGGAAGCCAGCTTATTTCTAGAGAGAGCAAGTAATTTGCTTACTAGCCTGCCATTGTATGCAAGCTATTGATTTTTTTATATTTGGTATCCTTCAGCTTTACTAAATTCATTTACTTGAATAGCTTTTTAAAAAATAATTTTCTTTAGATTTTCTAAATAGGCAGTTGTTATCTACAACTAAAAATAGTGTTATTTCTTCCATTTCAACCTAGATCCCACTTATCTTGTTTTCTTGCCCTGTAGCACTGGGTGTAACTGGTAGTACAATGTTTTTATTTTAAAAAATCTTTTTTTTGAAAAAACATTTGGCTGTCCTGGGTCTTTGTTGCTGCTCATGGGCTTTGTCTAGTTGCAGCGAGAGGGGCCTACTCTTGAGTGCAGTGCACAGGCTTCTCATCGCGGTGGCCTCTCTTTCTGCAGAATGCGAGGCCCCGGAGCGCTCGGGCTTCAGCAGCTGCGGCCCTTGGGCTCCGCAGTCGTGGCTCACAGGCCGTAGAGCGTGGCTCACTAGTTCTGGTGCCCTGGCTTAGTTGTTCCACAGCATGCGTGATCTTCCCAGACTAGGGACCGAACTAGTGTCCCTTGCATTGCAAGGAAGATTCTTAACCACTGGACCACCACGGAAGCCCCTGGTTCCACAGTGTTGCATAGAAGTGGTGAGAGTGAAATCTTAGTATTATTCCTAGTGTTAATGAGAAAGCATTCAGCCTTTTACCATTAAGTATACTCTTAGTGGTAGAGTTGCTTTTGGTAGATGCTGTTTTGCAGGTTGAAGAAGTTCACTTCTATTCTTAGTTGGCTGAGAGTTGGGTTGTTTTGTTTCATTTTAAAATCTTGAATGGCTGTTGGATTTTGTTATGCATTTTCTATATCTGTTGAGATGAGCATATGGTTTTTCTTCTTCAGTTTAATACAGTAACTTATTTTGTTAAAACTGCCATGTATTTCTGGAATAAACCTCAGTTACTCATGATTATCGTTTTATGTACTGTTGGATTTACCTTGCTAATGTTTTGTTTAGAAATTTTACATCTAGTTTATGAGGGCTGTTGGTCTGTAGTTGTCTTGTCATGCCTTTGGTTTTTGTATTAGGAAAATGCCAGACTTTAGGTGTGAATTGAGAAGTAAATGTCTCTTCTTCAGTTTTCTAGAAGAGTTTTTCTTGACTTGATAGTATTTCTTGCTTAAATATTTTATGGGATTCATCAGTGAAGCCACCCAGGACTGGAGTTTTCTTTGTGGGAAACATTTTAATGAGAATTTCATTTATCAGATAAAGAATTAACTAGGTTATTTGTTCTTGAATGATCTTTAGTAGTTTGTGTCTTCTTTGGAATTTGTCCATATCATTTACATTGTTGAATTTATTGGTGTAAAATTGTTCCTAATAGTCCCTTGGTATTTTTTAGTGTCTGTGGAGTCTATGTGATTGTAACCTCTCTCATTTCTGACATTGTTAGATTGTGACTTTCTTTTTTCCTGATCAGTCTGGCTAGAAGATCAGACTCTTAAATGATCTTTTGAAGCAGTCCTTTTTGCTTTGTTTTTCCCTACAATCTTCTCTTGTCTCTTTTGTCAATATTTTCCTCTCTTATCTTTGTTATTTAATATTTTCTGCTTTGGATTCAACTTGCTGGTATATTTCTAGTATAGTGGAATCTGAGGTCACTAATTTGAGACCCAAATTTTCTTCATTAATTTCCTTCTTTCCTAATATAGATGGTCTTCTCAGACTATCAGCCCCACCCAAATCTTCTCTCCCGACACTATAACTTGGAAAATCTCAAAACAGTACTTTGAAGCAGTCATCAGACTCATCCCAGAGATCTTTCTTCGATGTCTTAAAAATTGTTGTTTGATGTTCAGTGTCTTGCAAACAGTTCTTCCTTATATTTTGCCTCCTTATTTTGCTTGTTTCAGGTACTATGGTAAATATGGTCCCTGAACTTCAAACTTTGCCAGAAGTGGAAGTGACAAGAATATGAATTTTCAAAATATACTTTATAAGAGGAATTCCACTGTGTTGATCAGTTGTGGATATCTGATGGAATTGTCTGCTAGGATTTGACCCATGTTGATAACTTTCACTTATCCAAATTCACAGTGCAGTGATGTTGGGCATGGGGGTATTTACAGAATTCATGAAGAGTAGCTATAGGAGTGTTCTTCCTAAATTAGGCACAGTATAAATAAAATTACCAGTTCTGGATCAGTATAAGAAATCATAGTTTAGGGAATATTCACAAGTTTTAATGTGAAAAAATTGGGGCAATTGGTGGCAAAGCAAAAGGAAAATTAGAACTATCAAAAAGTGTAGACAAAAGAAAACAACAGGAAAAGGAAGACAAAAATCCCAACTAAGGTAAAATAAATTTATTCAAAACTTACTGATAACAAAATTTATGATTAGATATGGCATTTACTCTGAGGTTTTCCTTAACTTAGAATAGATATTGCAAGTTAATAGGTTTTAAACACTGGAAAAAAAAGATATTTATTTTTCAAGTCAACTGTTGCAAATTTGGAAGGAAGTAAAATCTGAAATGAACAGTTTTCCTATGCTTCAGAAATATCTCTATACAAACAATACATCAACTACAGATTTATTTTTCTTATTCTTTGAAGTAAGACTCCTGATAATCTCCACTAAATGAATTGGCCTAGTGTGAATGACTTTATATATTAAAAAATTTTTAATAAATGTATTTTAAGTAATCATCACTCAAATTTTAATGATGGAGGCATCAGGTTCTTCCTTCATTAAACTAATACTACAGGATAATACAGGCACACAGCAGAGGTGTTGCATGTTTGGCAGTCTGGAGACTACCTCAATAAACCACGTGAATTTTTTGGTTTCCCAGTGCATATAAAAGTTGTGATATGCTATACTGTAGTCTGTTAACTGTGCAATAGCATTATATCTGAAAAAAACTATATTTTAATTTAAAAATACTTTATTGCTAAACAAAATGCCAGTGATCATCTGAGCCTTCAGTGAGTTGTAATCTTTTTGCCAGTGGCAGGTCTCGCCTCAATGCTGATGAGCCCTGACTGATGAGAGGATGGGTGCTAAAGGTCGAGGTGGCTCTGACACTTTGTTAAAATAAGACAAGAGAGAAGTTTGCCACAGTGATTGACTCTCTCCTTTCATGAACAGTCTCTCTGAAGGGTGCAGAGCTGTTTGATAGCATTTTTCCCCACAGTAGAACTTTCCTCAAAATTAGAATCAGTCTTCTCAAACCTTGCTGCTTTGTCAGCAAAGCTTACGTAATATTCAGATTTCCTTGTTGTCATCTCAATCAATAGTCTTTACCAGGGGCGGACTCCGTTTCACTTGGTTCAACTCCTTATCCATTAAAGCTTTGTCATGAGACTAAGCAGTTCACTCACATCCTCACATGCTACTTCTGTTTCTCCTGCTATTCCACCACATCTGCAGTGACTTCCTCCACTGAAGTCCTGAACCTCTCAACATCATCCACGGATTAGAATCAACTTCTTCCAAACTCCTGTTAATGTTAATATTTTGACCTCTTCCCGTGAAGCACACATATTCTTAATGACATCTAGAATGGTGAATCCTTTCCAGAGGTTTTCACTTTACTTTGCCCAGTTCCATTAGAAGAATCACTATGTATGGCAGCTAAAGTCTAATGAAATATATTTCTTATGTAATAAGATTTGAAGATCAAGTCGGAGCCACAGTCTCCAGAATGGGCACTGTGTTAACCGGCATGAAAACAACGTGCATGTCATTGTACGTCTCCATCAGATAGGAGGTGACCAGGTGCCTTGTCGGTGAGTAGTAGTGTTTTGAAAAGAATCTTCCTTTCTGAACAGTGGATCTCAACAGCGAGCGTGACGTATTCAGTAAACCCTGTTGTAAACAGATGTGCTGTCATCCAGGCTTTGTCGTTCCGTTTATAGAGCACAGGCAGAGTAGAGTTAACATAATTTTTCAGGGCCCTCGGACTTTGGAAATGGTAAATGAGCATTGGCATCAGCTTTAATATACCACCCACGTTATCCTCTCAGAAGAGAGTGTATCTGCCCTTAAAATCTTGGAAGCCAGGCATTGACTTCTTTCTGGCTGTTGAAGTCCTAGACACCATCTTCTTCCAATATAAGGCTGCTTTTTAAAAAAGTTTTATTTATTTNTGCTTCAGCATCAGGCCTTCCAGTGAATATTCAGGACTGGTTTCCTTTAGGATTGACTGGATTGATCTTGCTCACCAGAGGACTCTCAAGAGTTTTCTCCAGCACCACAGTTTGAAAGCATCAGTTCTTTAGTACTAAGCCTTTCTTTATGGTCTAGCTGTCACATCTGTATGTGACTATTAGGAAAACCATAGCTTTGAGTATACATTTCTTTGTCAGCAAAGTGATGTCTCTGCTTTTTGATATGTTGACTAGCTTTGTCATCGCTTTCCTTCCAAGAAGCAAGCATCTTTTGACTCCGTGGCTGCAGTTACTGTTCACCTAAGTAGTTGTGGCATACTGGCCTAGCTGTTCCGTGGCATGTGAGGATCTTTCTGGACCAGGATTGACCCCATCGCCCCTGCACTGGCAGGCAGATTCTTAACCACTGGATTACTAGGGAAGTCCCAGCCAGTTGTGATTTTGATCCAGATTGTGGTGAATCTGTTGACAAATGAACTTGGTGAGAACTAACATCTGACATCTTAATATTGAGTATTCTGACTTATGAACGAATCTGTTACTCCATTTGTCTTATTTAGGTCTCAAATATTCTTCAGCAGTGTATTATATTTTTCACTCTAGGTCTTTTACATCACTTGTTAGAATTTCTCCTATGTATTTCATATTTTGATGCTATTTCAAGTGGTGTTTCTACAGTTTCAACTTGCTATTCCTTATTTGTATTAGTCAAGGCTTTAGCTTTCTGTATTTTATGCCATTGCCGTCTTAGGGCTTGCTGCTCTCAAGGTTGGCTAATTTCTTTTGTATTGTTGCTTTGTCGTTGTTTAGTCGTGTCCCACTCTTGCGACCCCATGAACTGTAGCCCGCCAGGCTCCTCTGCCCATGACATTCTCCGGGCAAGAATACAGGAGTGAGTTGCCATTTCCTTATCTAAGGGATCTTCCTGACCCAGAGGTTGATCTTGAGTCTCCTTCTTGGCAGGTCGATTCTTTACTACTGAGCCACTTGGGAAGCCAGCTTATTTCTAGAGAGAGCAAGTAATTTGCTTACTAGCCTGCCATTGTATGCAAGCTATTGATTTTTTTATATTTGGTATCCTTCAGCTTTACTAAATTCATTTACTTGAATAGCTTTTTAAAAAATAATTTTCTTTAGATTTTCTAAATAGGCAGTTGTTATCTACAACTAAAAATAGTGTTATTTCTTCCATTTCAACCTAGATCCCACTTATCTTGTTTTCTTGCCCTGTAGCACTGGGTGTAACTGGTAGTACAATGTTTTTATTTTAAAAAATCTTTTTTTTGAAAAAACATTTGGCTGTCCTGGGTCTTTGTTGCTGCTCATGGGCTTTGTCTAGTTGCAGCGAGAGGGGCCTACTCTTGAGTGCAGTGCACAGGCTTCTCATCGCGGTGGCCTCTCTTTCTGCAGAATGCGAGGCCCCGGAGCGCTCGGGCTTCAGCAGCTGCGGCCCTTGGGCTCCGCAGTCGTGGCTCACAGGCCGTAGAGCGTGGCTCACTAGTTCTGGTGCCCTGGCTTAGTTGTTCCACAGCATGCGTGATCTTCCCAGACTAGGGACCGAACTAGTGTCCCTTGCATTGCAAGGAAGATTCTTAACCACTGGACCACCACGGAAGCCCCTGGTTCCACAGTGTTGAATAGAAGTGGTGAGAGTGAAATCTTAGTATTATTCCTAGTGTTAATGAGAAAGCATTCAGCCTTTTACCATTAAGTATACTCTTAGTGGTAGAGTTGCTTTTGGTAGATGCTGTTTTGCAGGTTGAAGAAGTTCACTTCTATTCTTAGTTGGCTGAGAGTTGGGTTGTTTTGTTTCATTTTAAAATCTTGAATGGCTGTTGGATTTTGTTATGCATTTTCTATATCTGTTGAGATGAGCATATGGTTTTTCTTCTTCAGTTTAATACAGTAACTTATTTTGTTAAAACTGCCATGCATTTCTGGAATAAACCTCAGTTACTCATGATTATCGTTTTATGTACTGTTGGATTTACCTTGCTAATGTTTTGTTTAGAAATTTTACATCTAGTTTATGAGGGCTGTTGGTCTGTAGTTGTCTTGTCATGCCTTTGGTTTTTGTATTAGGAAAATGCCAGACTTTAGGTGTGAATTGAGAAGTAAATGTCTCTTCTTCAGTTTTCTAGAAGAGTTTTTCTTGACTTGATAGTATTTCTTCCTTAAATATTTTATGGGATTCATCAGTGAAGCCACCCAGGACTGGAGTTTTCTTTGTGGGAAACATTTTAATGAGAATTTCATTTATCAGATAAAGAATTAACTAGGTTATTTGTTCTTGAATGATCTTTAGTAGTTTGTGTCTTCTTTGGAATTTGTCCATATCATTTACATTGTTGAATTTATTGGTGTAAAATTGTTCCTAATAGTCCCTTGGTATTTTTTAGTGTCTGTGGAGTCTATGTGATTGTAACCTCTCTCATTTCTGACATTGTTAGATTGTGACTTTCTTTTTTCCTGATCAGTCTGGCTAGAAGATCAGACTCTTAAATGATCTTTTGAAGCAGTCCTTTTTGCTTTGTTTTTCCCTACAATCTTCTCTTGTCTCTTTTGTCAATATTTTCCTCTCTTATCTTTGTTATTTAATATTTTCTGCTTTGGATTCAACTTGCTGGTATATTTCTAGTATAGTGGAATCTGAGGTCACTAATTTGAGACCCAAATTTTCTTCATTAATTTCCTTCTTTCCTAATATAGATGGTCTTCTCAGACTATCAGCCCCACCCAAATCTTCTCTCCCGACACTATAACTTGGAAAATCTCAAAACAGTACTTTGAAGCAGTCATCAGACTCATCCCAGAGATCTTTCTTCGATGTCTTAAAAATTGTTGTTTGATGTTCAGTGTCTTGCAAACAGTTCTTCCTTATATTTTGCCTCCTTATTTTGCTTGTTTCAGGTACTATGGTAAATATGGTCCCTGAACTTCAAACTTTGCCAGAAGTGGAAGTGACAAGAATATGAATTTTCAAAATATACTTTATAAGAGGAATTCCACTGTGTTGATCAGTTGTGGATATCTGATGGAATTGTCTTTGCTAGGATTTGACCCATGTTGATAACTTTCGCTTATCCAAATTCACAGTGCAGTGATGTTGGGCATGGGGGTATTTACAGAATTCATGAAGAGTAGCTATAGGAGTGTTCTTCCTAAATTAGGCACAGTATAAATAAAATTACCAGTTCTGGATCAGTATAAGAAATCATAGTTTAGGGAATATTCACAAGTTTTAATGTGAAAAAATTGGGGCAATTGGTGGCAAAGCAAAAGGAAAATTAGAACTATCAAAAAGTGTAGACAAAAGAAAACAACAGGAAAAGGAAGACAAAAATCCCAACTAAGGTAAAATAAATTTATTCAAAACTTACTGATAACAAAATTTATGATTAGATATGGCATTTACTCTGAGGTTTTCCTTAACTTAGAATAGATATTGCAAGTTAATAGGTTTTAAACACTGGAAAAAAAAGATATTTATTTTTCAAGTCAACTGTTGCAAATTTGGAAGGAAGTAAAATCTGAAATGAACAGTTTTCCTATGCTTCAGAAATATCTCTATACAAACAATACATCAACTACAGATTTATTTTTCTTATTCTTTGAAGTAAGACTCCTGATAATCTCCACTAAATGAATTGGCCTAGTGTGAATGACTTTATATATTAAAAAATTTTTAATAAATGTATTTTAAGTAATCATCACTCAAATTTTAATGATGGAGGCATCAGGTTCTTCCTTCATTAAACTAATACTACAGGATAATACAGGCACACAGCAGAGGTGTTGCATGTTTGGCAGTCTGGAGACTACCTCAATAAACCACGTGAATTTTTTGGTTTCCCAGTGCATATAAAAGTTGTGATATGCTATACTGTAGTCTGTTAACTGTGCAATAGCATTATATCTGAAAAAAACTATATTTTAATTTAAAAATACTTTATTGCTAAACAAAATGCCAGTGATCATCTGAGCCTTCAGTGAGTTGTAATCTTTTTGCCAGTGGCNGGTGAAACAACTACGTCAATGCATACACCTTATCTTTTATCATTTTCCTCACATAAAATTTTCAGCACCATTTATGTGACAAAGAATGAACAAGCAATAAGAAGATATTAACAGACTCTTTACACTGCTGGTAGCAGTATAAAATGGTACAGCTATTACGGAGAACTTTGGTAGTTTTTTTATGAAATCAAACATTTAGTTATCATACATCCCACCAATCATATTCTTTGGCATTTATCCAAAAAAAGGTCTATGTTCATGTAAAAATGTGTACATGAATGTTCATAGCAGCATTACTGACAGTACCTGAACTGGAAGCAGGGCAAACATACCTCAATAGATAAGTGCTGAACTCCGGCACATCCATATCATGGAATACCACTCAGCAATAAAGCAGAAAGAACTGCTCACACTGACACACATGAAGATCTGAATAGATCCTAAAGGCATTCTGCTTAGTGAATGGAAAAAAAAAAAGCAAGTCTCAAATGACTCCATGTATACAGCACTCTCAACATGACCATACTACAGAGATGGACAGCTCATGCATGGCTACCAGGGNTTTAGATCTCAAATATTCTTCAGCAGTGTATTATATTTTTCACTCTAGGTCTTTTACATCACTTGTTAGAATTTCTCCTATGTATTTCATATTTTGATGCTATTTCAAGTGGTGTTTCTACAATTTCAACTTGCTATTCCTTATTTGTATTAGTCAAGGCTTTAGCTTTCTGTATTTTATGCCATTGCCGTCTTAGGGCTTGCTGCTCTCAAGGTTGGCTAATTTCTTTTGTATTGTTGCTTTGTCGTTGTTTAGTCGTGTCCCACTCTTGCAACCCCATGAACTGTAGCCCGCCAGGCTCCTCTGCCCATGACATTCTCCAGGCAAGAATACAGGAGTGAGTTGCCATTTCCTTATCTAAGGGATCTTCCTGACCCAGAGGTTGATCTTGAGTCTCCTTCTTGGCAGGTCGATTCTTTACTACTGAGCCACTTGGGAAGCCAGCTTATTTCTAGAGTGCAAGTAATTTGCTTACTAGCCTGCCATTGTATGCAAGCTATTGATTTTTTTATATTTGGTATCCTTCAGCTTTACTAAATTCATTTACTTGAATAGCTTTTTAAAAAATAATTTTCTTTAGATTTTCTAAATAGGCAGTTGTTATCTACAACTAAAAATAGTGTTATTTCTTCCATTTCAACCTAGATCCCACTTATCTTGTTTTCTTGCCCTGTATCACTGGGTGTAACTGGTAGTACAATGTTTTTATTTTAAAAAATCTTTTTTTTGAAAAAACATTTGGCTGTCCTGGGTCTTTGTTGCTGCTCATGGGCTTTGTCTAGTTGCAGCAAGAGGGGCCTACTCTTGAGTGCAGTGCACAGGCTTCTCATCGCGGTGGCCTCTCTTTCTGCAGAATGCGAGGCCCCCGAGCGCTCAGGCTTCAGCAGCTGCGGCCCTTGGGCTCCGCAGTCGTGGCTCACAGGCCGTAGAGCCGTGGCTCACTAGTTCTGGTGCCCCGGCTTAGTTGTTCCACAGCATGCGTGATCTTCCCAGACTAGGGACCGAACTAGTGTCCCTTGCATTGCAAGGAAGATTCTTAACCACTGGACCACCACGGAAGCCCCTGGTTCCACAGTGTTGAATAGAAGTGGTGAGAGTGAAATCTTAGTATTATTCCTAGTGTTAATGAGAAAGCATTCAGCCTTTTACCATTAAGTATACTCTTAGTGGTAGAGTTGCTTTTGGTAAATGCTGTTTTGCAGGTTGAAGAAGTTCACTTCTATTCTTAGTTGGCTGAGAGTTGGGTTGTTTTGTTTCATTTTAAAATCTTGAATGGCTGTTGGATTTTGTTATGCATTTTCTATATCTGTTGAGATGAGCATATGGTTTTTCTTCTTCAGTTTAATACAGTAACTTATTTTGTTAAAACTGCCATGCATTTCTGGAATAAACCTCAGTTACTCATGATTATCGTTTTATGTACTGTTGGATTTACCTTGCTAATGTTTTGTTTAGAAATTTTACATCTAGTTTATGAGGGCTGTTGGTCTGTAGTTGTCTTGTCATGCCTTTGGTTTTTGTATTAGGAAAATGCCAGACTTTAGGTGTGAATTGAGAAGTAAATGTCTCTTCTTCAGTTTTCTAGAAGAGTTTTTCTTGACTTGATAGTATTTCTTCCTTAAATATTTTATGGGATTCATCAGTGAAGCCACCCAGGACTGGAGTTTTCTTTGTGGGAAACATTTTAATGAGAATTTCATTTATCAGATAAAGAATTAACTAGGTTATTTGTTCTTGAATGATCTTTAGTAGTTTGTGTCTTCTTTGGAATTTGTCCATATCATTTACATTGTTGAATTTATTGGTGTAAAATTGTTCCTAATAGTCCCTTGGTATTTTTTAGTGTCTGTGGAGTCTATGTGATTGTAACCTCTCTCATTTCTGACATTGTTAGATTGTGACTTTCTTTTTTCCTGATCAGTCTGGCTAGAAGATCAGACTCTTAAATGATCTTTTGAAGCAGTCCTTTTTGCTTTGTTTTTCCCTACAATCTTCTCTTGTCTCTTTTGTCAATTTTTTCCTCTCTTATCTTTGTTATTTAATATTTTCTGCTTTGGATTCAACTTGCTGGTATATTTCTAGTATAGTGGAATCTGAGGTCACTAATTTGAGACCCAAATTTTCTTCATTAATTTCCTTCTTTCCTAATATAGATGGTCTTCTCAGACTATCAGCCCCACCCAAATCTTCTCTCCCGACACTATAACTTGGAAAATCTCAAAACAGTACTTTGAAGCAGTCATCAGACTCATCCCAGAGATCTTTCTTCGATGTCTTAAAAATTGTTGTTTGATGTTCAGTGTCTTGCAAACAGTTCTTCCTTATATTTTGCCTCCTTATTTTGCTTGTTTCAGGTACTATGGTAAATATGGTCCCTGAACTTCAAACTTTGCCAGAAGTGGAAGTGACAAGAATATGAATTTTCAAAATATACTTTATAAGAGGAATTCCACTGTGTTGATCAGTTGTGGATATCTGATGGAATTGTCTTTGCTAGGATTTGACCCATGTTGATAACTTTCGCTTATCCAAATTCACAGTGCAGTGATGTTGGGCATGGGGGTATTTACAGAATTCATGAAGAGTAGCTATAGGAGTGTTCTTCCTAAATTAGGCACAGTATAAATAAAATTACCAGTTCTGGATCAGTATAAGAAATCATAGTTTAGGGAATATTCACAAGTTTTAATGTGAAAAAATTGGGGCAATTGGTGGCAAAGCAAAAGGAAAATTAGAACTATCAAAAAGTGTAGACAAAAGAAAACAACAGGAAAAGGAAGACAAAAATCCCAACTAAGGTAAAATATATTTATTCAAAACTTACTGATAACAAAATTTATGATTAGATATGGCATTTACTCTGAAGTTTTCCTTAACTTAGAATAGATATTGCAAGTTAATAGGTTTTAAACACTGGAAAAAAAAGATATTTATTTTTCAAGTCAACTGTTGCAAATTTGGAAGGAAGTAAAATCTGAAATGAACAGTTTTCCTATGCTTCAGAAATATCTCTATACAAACAATACATCAACTACAGATTTATTTTTCTTATTCTTTGAAGTAAGACTCCTGATAATCTCCACTAAACGAATTGGCCTAGTGTGAATGACTTCATATATTAAAAAATTTTTAATATATGTATTTTAAGTAATCATCACTCAAATTTTAATGATGGAGGCATCAGGTTCTTCCTTCATTAGACTAATACTACAGGATAATACAGGCACACAGCAGAGGTGTTGCATGTTTGGCAGTCTGGAGACTACCTCAATAAACCACGTGAATTTTTTGGTTTCCCAGTGCATATAAAAGTTGTGATATGCTATACTGTAGTCTGTTAACTGTGCAATAGCATTATATCTGAAAAAAACTATATTTTAATTTAAAAATACTTTATTGCTAAACAAAATGCCAGTGATCATCTGAGCCTTCAGTGAGTTGTAATCTTTTTGCCAGTGGCGGGTCTCGCCTCAATGCTGATGAGCCCTGACTGATGAGAGGGTGGGTGCTGAAGGTCGAGGTGGCTCTGACACTTTGTTAAAATAAGACAAGAGAGAAGTTTGCCACAGTGATTGACTCTCTCCTTTCATGAACAGTCTCTCTGAAGGGTGCAGACCTGTTTGATAGCATTTTTCCCCACAGTAGAACTTTCCTCAAAATTAGAATCAGTCTTCTCAAACCTTTCTGCTTTGTCAGCAAAGCTTACGTAATATTCAGATTTCCTTGTTGTCATCTCAATCAATAGTCTTTACCAGGGGCGGACTCCGTTTCACTTGGTTCAACTCCTTATCCATTAAAGCTTTGTCATGAGACTAAGCAGTTCACTCACATCCTCACATGCTACTTCTGTTTCTCTTGCTATTCCACCACATCTGCAGTGACTTCCTCCACTGAAGTCCTGAACCTCTCAACATCATCCACGGATTAGAATCAACTTCTTCCAAACTCCTGTTAATGTTAATATTTTGACCTCTTCCCGTGAAGCACACATATTCTTAATGACATCTAGAATGGTGAATCCTTTCCAGAGGTTTTCACTTTACTTTGCCCAGTTCCATTAGAAGAATCACTATGTATGGCAGCTAAAGTCTAATGAAATATATTTCTTATGTAATAAGATTTGAAGATCAAGTCGGAGCCACAGTCTCCAGAATGGGCACTGTGTTAACCGGCATGAAAACAACGTGCATGTCATTGTACGTCTCCATCAGATAGGAGGTGACCAGGTGCCTTGTCGGTGAGTAGTAGTGTTTTGAAAAGAATCTTCCTTTCTGAACAGTGGATCTCAACAGCGAGCGTGACGTATTCAGTAAACCCTGTTGTAAACAGATGTGCTGTCATCCAGGCTTTGTCGTTCCGTTTATAGAGCACAGGCAGAGTAGAGTTAACATAATTTTTCAGGGCCCTCGGACTTTGGAAATGGTAAATGAGCATTGGCATCAGCTTTAATATACCACCCACGTTATCCTCTCAGAAGAGAGTGTATCTGCCCTTAAAATCTTGGAAGCCAGGCATTGACTTCTTTCTGGCTGTTGAAGTCCTAGACACCATCTTCTTCCAATATAAGGCTGCTTTTTAAAAAAGTTTTATTTATTTTTGGCTGTGCTGGGTCTTCCTTGCTGGGCTGCGCTGGGTCTTCCTTGCTGGGCTGTGCTGGGTCTTCCTTGCTGGGCTGTGCTTCTCTCTGGTTGCGGCGAGCAGGGGCTTCTCTTCATTGCCGTGCATGGGCTTCTCGTCACGCCAACTGCTCTTGCTGTGGAGCACAGGCTCTAGGGTGCACGAGCCTCAGCAGTTGCGGCCCGGGAGCTCAGTAGTTGTGGCTTCCGGGCTCTAGGGCACAGGGTCAGCAGTCATGGTGCATAGGCTTAGTTGCTTCACAGCATGTGGGATCTTCCTGGACCAGGTATCGAACCCCTGTCTCCTGCATTGGCAGCTGGATTCTTTACCACTGAGCCACTAGGAAAGCCCTAGGATCTTTTGTCTACATTGAAAATCTGTTGTTTGATGCAGCCACCTTCATGAATTACTTTAACTGTATCTGGATAACTTGCTGCTGCTTCCAGATCAACACGCTGCCTTCTTTTTCTGTGATGGAGACAGCTTCTTTCCTTAAATCTCATAAACAAACCTCTGCTTGCTTCAGACTTTTCTTTCATAGGTTTCTTTCCTATCTCCATCTTTAGAGAATTAGAATTAGGGCCTTGCTCTGGATTAGGCTTTGACTTAAGGGAATGTTACGGCTGATTGATCATAAAACTTTCTATCAGCACTTAGGCTTTTTTTGTTTTCTTATCATTCTTATTTTCACTGGAGTAGCAGTTATGGCAACCCACTCCAGTACTCTTGCCTGGAAAATCCCATGGATGGAGGAGCCCGGAAGGCTGCAGTCCATGGGATCGCTGAGGGTCGGACATGACTGAGCGACCTCACTTTCACTTTTCACTTTCATGCATTGGAGAAGGAAATGGCAAACCACTCCAGTGTTCTTGCCTGGAGAATCCCAGGGACGACGGAGCCTGGTGGGCTGCTGTCTATGGGGTCGCACAGAGTCGGACATGACTGAAGTGACTTAGCAGTAGGAGTAGCAGTTTTAATTTCTTTCAAGGACTTTCCTTTGCATTCACAACTTGCTAACTATTTGGCATAAGAGGCCTAACTTTTGACCTGTTTCAACTGACATAGCTTCCTTACTAAGCTTAATCTTTTTTAGCTTTTGATATAAAAGTGAGATGTGTGACTCTTCCTTTCATTTGAGCTCTTAGAGGGCATTATAGAGTTATTAATTGGCTTAATTTCAATATTGTTGTGTTTAAGGAAATAGGCCTGAGTAGAGGGAGAGAGATAGGGAAACAGCCAGTTGGTGAAGCAGTCAGAAAACGCTTATTTATCAGTTACGTTTGCTGTCATATATGGGCGTGGTTACTGGTCCCGCAAAACAGCTACAGTAGTAATATCAAAGATCACTGATGACAGAGCACTGTGACAAGTATAACAAAATAGCAACAACAATAATATGGCTTGGAATATTGTAACAGTTATCAGAATGGGATGCAGAGAGACGAAGTGAGCAAATGCTATTAGAAAAATGGTGCCAAGAGACTTGCTGGACACAGAATCACAACAAACATTCAGTCTTTAAAAAACACAGTGTCTGGGAAGCTCGATGAAGTGAGTACAATAAAACGAGATCTGCCTGTATAGCTGGTGATTACGACTAACCACCTCTGTTTGAAGAAATAATCATATATTTTGAGTTGGGAGTATATATGTCCTTAAGCATAATTTATGGTTTTTTTTATAGATTTGTGGGACCACTGGGTACCATCATCATAAAATGTAAGGATTTTCGAATTATTCAGTTGGATATTCCTGGAATGGAAGAATGTTTGAATATAGCCAGTTCCATTGAGGTAAGTGTTTTGGAAATAAAATGTGATAAAAGAAGGAACTTTATTTTCTGATTCACTGTAACTCTTACGTTTCTTTTTTAGATAAATATCGTTTGAGTCATGTTTTGTGACTCAAATCTGGAAGACTGAATGCAATGCCTTACCCTGAATCATTGTTACAGGAATGTAAAAAGATTTTACTGACTTAGAGCAGTTATTAATGTTACTTATTCTTCTGGGTTCATCTGTGTTATAGTATGTGACAGAATTTCCTTCCCTTTTAAGGCTGAATAATATTCCATTGTGTGTTTATAAATGTTGAAACTTTTGAAAATCTTACTTCTTTTGTAAAGCAAGTAATTATCACCAATGATTGTAGTCTTTTGTTTGTTTTTAGTAAATTTGAATTTCCATATATCATGTTTGCTTGAGATAGGATGTGTTCATTTTATATTTATAGAAATGGTAGTGAACATATGTCCAGATTACAAATGATAGAAATTTTACTTGGATAATTTAGTGTTTAAATTGAATCAGTTCAGTTCAGTCACTTAGTCGTGTTCAACTCTGTGTCCCCAGGAACCACAGCACTCAAGGCCTCCCTGTCCATCACCAACTCCTGGAGTCACCTAAACCCATGTCCATTGAGTCAGTGATGCCATCAAACCATCTCATCCTCTGTCGTCCCCTTCTCCTCCTGCCCTCAATCTTTCCCAGCATCAGTGTCTTTTCAAATGAGTCAGCTCTTCGCATGAGGTGGCCAAAGTATTGGAGTTTCAGCTTCAACATCAGTCCTTCCAATGAACACCCAGGACTGATCTCCTTTAGGATGGACTGATTGGATCTCCTTGCAGTCCAAGGGACACACTATTTTCTTTCCCACTTTAACCAACTATTTTGGTATATACTCATTTTTAAAATTGCTTTATTTTAAATCATTACCACTAAATTATAGCAATTAACTTTATGTTTATAGTATTTTCTAGATAATTATGGAGACACATTGAGGTTTTTTCCTTCTCTTTTAGTGCCTAATATGGGCTTTGTGTGCAGAATAACTGCCATTGGCTTAACTATTAAAAGGAGACAGAAAGGCTTAAACCTGTAACTAGGATTTCCTTTGGCTTCTAAACAAAAAAGCAGAAATAGAGGAACTGTTACAGTACTGAGAAAACGGCATGTAGTATTTTTCTTTCTGCTTTTGCTAAGTTTTTCTTATGAAAAAGAAAAGAAATTTTTCTTATGAAATTTTTCTTATGAAAAAGAAGATGAGCTGAACACTTTGTGTTACATATTCATCATTGGAAATAACATAGGAACGTTGACTTGGCTGAATTTGTTGACGTGAGTGAGAATCGAACTGTACCTTCTAGGCTGTTGAAAGGAAGTGCTCTTTGGGCCAGGTAATGCCGCTCACTGACTTCAGTTGAGCATGTTATTTTTTTTTCAGTTGTGGGGTTGTGTTTTCACTGACTCATGCACATTGTTTTTTTCTTATCCCTTTTATAACTTGTAAGATAGCCAGTGAATGTTGGTGAAATTGCCTGTGGTGAAGAAACAGGGCAAAAAAGCCTATTACTGGACTCTGATGGCATTTACTTAGCTTCGTTAGCATTTGACAGTAATCAGTTGCTTATTTCACTATACATGTTAAATATTATGTAAAACTCTGTAGAAACTGACTGACTATGGAGAAGCCCTTATGGCTGAGAAGAAGCTGCAAATTCTGAGCCACTCTTGCAACGTGGCCTTGGAAAATGAATGCTCCGTTGATTGTTTTCCCAGCATGGGACATGCACACTGTGCCCTTGGCCTCTAGCCTTCTCCTGGCATCCAGTTTTCCTCTGTCCCTCCATACGCCTTGATATAATCTGGTAGTGATAAGTGAATTCTTATAAAGCATAGTTGAGCTATTCTTTGTTATCAAAATTCATATACTCAAAATCTGCTACCCTAAGTAGAATCTCACAGGAAGAATAACTGGCAAGTGCTCAGTTTTCTAAATTATAGTAGAAAGTCTGATGAACCATTTTTTCTATGTAGTTTCGGTTGTCTTTTAGGGTTGAAATGACTTTATTTCTTTGAGTATTAATGTGTTTAAAGGAAAAGTTCTGTCTCTAGCTACATGAAATGTAATCATGACAAGTCTGAGTGCTTATTGCCTGCTAGAATGTTTGTGAACAGTTCAGTTCAGTCAGTCAGTCGTGTCCGAATCTTTGCAAGCCCATGAATAGCAGCATGCCAGGCCTCCCTGTCCATCACCATCTCCCGGAGTTCACTCAGACTCATGTCCATCGAGTCCGTGATGCCATCTAGCCATCTCATCCTCTGTCGTCCCCTTCTCCTTCTGCCCCCAATCCCTCCCAGCATCAGAGTCTTTTCCAATCAGTCAGCTCTTCGCATGAGGTAGCCAAAGTACTAGAGTTTCAGCTTTAGCATCATTCCTTCCAAAGAAATCCCAGAGCTGATCTCCTTCAGAATGGACTGGTTGGATCTCCTTGCAGTCCAAGGGACTCTCAAGAGTCTTCTCCAACACCACAGTTCAAAAGCATCAATTCTTCGGCGCTCAGCCTTCTTCACAGTCCAACTCTCACATCCATACATGACCACAGGAGAAACCATAGCCTTGACTAGACGGATCTTAGTCGGCAAAGTAATGTCTCTGCTTTTGAATATACTATCTAGGTTGGTCATAACTTTTCTTGCAAGGACTAAGCGTCTTTTAATTGCATGGCTGCAGTCACCATCTGCAGTGATTTTGGAGCCCCCCAAAATAAAGTCTGACACTGTTTCCACTGTTT
>SJYW01041949.1:840085-889651 GCA_006410735.1 Raphicerus campestris | reverse complement strand
GCGACCCCATGAATCGCAGCACGCCAGGCCTCCTTGTCCATCACCATCTCCCAGAGATCACTTAGACTCACGTCCATCGAGTCCGTGATGCCATCCAGCCATCTCATCCTCTGTCGTCCCCTTCTCCTCCTGCCCCCAATCCCTCCCAGCATCAGAGTCTTTTCCAGTGAGTCAACTCTTCTCATGAGGTGGCCAAAGTACTGGAGCTTCAGCTTTAGCATCATTCCTTCCAAAGAAATCCCAGGGCTGATCTCCTTCAGAATGGACTGGTTGAATCTCCTTGCAGTCCAAGGGACTCTCAAGAGTCTTCTCCAGCACCACAGTTCAAAAGCATCAATTCTTCGGCACTCAGCCTTCTTCACAGTCCAACTCTCACATCCATACATGACCACAGGAAAAACCATAGCCTTGACTAGACGCACCTTAGTCGGCAAAGTAATGTCTCTGCTTTTGAATATACTGTCTAGGTTGGTCATAAGTATAATGTTTATTGGATACATACAAAACATTGTTTTATTATGGGAGCACACTTCTGCCTGTGTCCTTGTCCTTGTTTCCTGGTAGCCATGCATAAGCTGTCCATCTCTGTAGTATGGTCATGTTGAGGATGCTGTATACATGGAGTCATTTGAGACTTGCTTTTTTTTTTTCGCATTCACTAAGCAGAATGCCTTTAGGATCTATTCAGAGCTTCATGTGTGTCAGTGTGAGCAGTTCTTTCTGCTTTATTGCTGAGTGGTATTCCATGATATGGATGTACCGGAGTTCAGCACTTATCTATTGAGGTATGTTTGCCTTGCTTCCAGTTCGGGTACTGTCAGTAATGCTGCTATGAACATTCATGTAAAAAACACATTTTTACATGAACATAGATCTTTTTTTGGATAAATGCCAAAGAATATGATTGGTGGGGTGTATGATAACTAAATGTTTAATTTCATAAAAAACTACCACAGTTTTCCGTACTAGCTGTACCATTTTATACTGCTACCAGCAGTGTAAAGAGTCTGTTAATATCTTCTTATTGCTTGTTCATTCTTTGTCACATAAATGGTGCTGAAAATTTTATGTGAGGAAAATGATAAAAGATAAGGTGTATGCATTGACGTAGTTGTTTCACCAGTATATACAGTTGCTCTCAGGAGATTAGCATAGTAGTTCTCGATTGTGTGCTTGGGCAGTCTTCTGTTGATCTCAGTGAAGTGGTGAATAACTGAAGAATGAGGTAGGTTTTTTAACTTTAACACTACATCGTTTGACCATTTTGGAATCTAAAGAACTGATGCTTCTTTCTCTATAACTCTCTTAATGTCTCTAGAAATGTGTATCTTTCCCTAAATTGTTAATAATTTCTGATACTGCAACTCCTGTTTATTGTAGAATACCTTATATTTTTTCATTCATTTGCCTTTTTATTTTGTCATGAATTATTTTATCTACTCTTTTAATGATATGGTATCAAAACACCAATTAGAACTGTGCTCACTATCAAAACAGGCAAAACAGGCAAACAGGTTGCCTGAGCAACCACATCTATACACAGGCCTTACTCAGTCACTGAAATAGCATGGATTTTTTTAGGCCAAGGGAACTATCCAAAAATTTTGTGAATACACACACACACACACGTATTAATATTTTTTCTTTTTCAGATTCTCTTCCCATACAGGTTTTTACAGAGTATTGAGTAGAGTTCTCTGGGCTATACAGTAGGTCCTTGTTGATTATTTTATATGTAGTTCTGTGTATATATATGTTAATCCCAAGCTCCTCATTTATCCTCTCTCCCCTTTCCCCTTTGGTAACAATAATTGGTGTTCTAAATCTGTGACTTACTTAAACAAGAGTGGTGTTAGTAGAGAGGATAGAAAGGAAATAATTCAAGAATATTTGAGAAGCAAGGTGACCATTTTGTAATGTATAAAAACATCAAATCACTAGCTTGAACTCCAGGAACATACATAGTATTGTAGGTCAACCATACTTCAACAAACAGACTTATAGAAAAAAGATCAGATATGTGATCACCAGAGGTGGGGAGCGGGTGGAGGATTGGATGAAAGTGCTCAGAAGGGTCAAACTTCTAGTTATAAGGGCTTACCTGATAGCTCAGTTGGTAAAGAATCCACCTGTAATGCAGAAGACCCCAGTTTGATTCCTGGGTTGGCAGGATCCTCTGGAGAACGGATAGGCTACCCACTCCAGTATTCTTGGGCTTCCCTGGTGGCTCAGCTAGTAAAGAATCAGCCTGCAGTGTGGGAGACCTGGGTTGGATCCCTGGGTTGGGAAGATCCGCTGGAGACAGGAAAGGCTACCCACTCCAGTATTCTGGCCTAGAGAATCCCGTGGACTGTATAGGGTCACAAAGACTCGGATATGACTGAGTGACTTTCACTTTCTAGTGATAAGATAAATGAGTACTCAGGATGTAATGAGAAGCATGATTAATTACTACTGCAGAATGGTAGGTATATATGAACATTGTTAGAAGAGTAAATCCCATGAGTTCTTAGCACAGGAAGAGCTTTTCTCTCTTTCTCTTATTTTTTAATCTAGATGAGATGAATATCCATCCACTAAATGTATTGTGATCATTAAACGATGTATGTGAATCATATTACGCTGCACACCTTAAACTTACACCGTGAAAGTGAAAGTTGCTCAGTCATGTCTGACTCTTTGTGACCCCATGAGCTATACAGTCCATGAAATTCTCCAGGCCAGAATACTGGAGTGGGTAGCCGTTCCCTTCTCCAGGGCATCTTCCCACACCAGCATCTTCCCAAATCGAGCCCAGGTCTCTCGCATTGCAGGCGGATTCTTTACCAACTGAGCCACCAGGGAAGCCCTAAAGCTTATGTTGTATGTCAAATAGCTCAATAAAACTGGAAGAGAAAAAGAGTGGCATTTAGGTGGTATTTGATGAGGGGCAGAGAATGTGAAGGATGGAGAGAGAACTCAGGTTTCTCTGTNTTGAATGGTTTGCCTTGGAAACAAACAGAGATCATTCTGTTGTTTTTGAGATTGCATCCAAGTACTGCATTTCAAACTCTTTTGTGGACCATGATGGCTACTCCATTTCTTCTGAGGGATTCCTGCCCTCAGTAGTAGATATAATGGTCATCGGAGTTAAATTCATCCATTTCAGTCCAGTTTAGTTCACTGATTCCTAGAATGTCGACGTTCACCCTTGCCATCTCTTGTTTGACATGGATTTAAAATAATGATTGTCCCAATCACCATTAATATAGTATGGAGGTTCCTCAAGAAATTAAAAAAGGATCTGTCATGATCCAGCAATCCCACTTCTCGGTGTATATCTGAAGGAAACAAAATGATTGTTCTAAAGAGATATCTGTGCTTCCATGTTCATTGCAGCATTATTCATCATATTCAAAGAATATAAAAACCTAAGTGTCTGTTGATGGATGGATGAATAAAGAAAACTATACACAACAATGGGTGCACACATGTACACACATACAATGGAATATTATTCAGCCGTCAAAAGGAAAGCAGTCCTGCCAGTTGAAACAACTGCATGAACAATGGCGTGAACAGTGGATGAAGCTAGAGGGCGTTGTGCTAAGTGAAATAAGCCAGACAGAGAAAGACAGATATTACATGGCGTCACTTATTTGTGGAATCTCAAAAATAAAAGAGGGAAATACATAGAAACAGGGAGTAGAAAAGTGGTTTCCCGGGGCTAGGGGTGGGTAAAATAGGGAGAGGCTGGTAAAAGCTACAGATGTTCAATTATAAGACCTGAGAATCTAATGTATAACATAGACTGTGGTTGATAACACTGTATTATGTAACTGAAATTTCCCAAGAGAGTAGAACTTAAATGTTCTCAAAAGAAACAACAGAGGGTAAATGTGTGAGGTGCTAGGTGTGTTAATTAACTGGCTCAAGGGGGAAACTCTTTTACAGTGTGTTTGTGTATCAGATCATCACATTGTATGTTAGAAATATTTTACATTTTATTTATCAATTTATACTACAGTAAAGCTGAAAAAAAATTTTAATATTGCAAAGAATATTTTT
The DNA here is from genome assembly GCA_006410735.1 of Raphicerus campestris. Taxonomy (NCBI): domain Eukaryota; kingdom Metazoa; phylum Chordata; class Mammalia; order Artiodactyla; family Bovidae; genus Raphicerus; species Raphicerus campestris. Next base: position 885,604 of record SJYW01041949.1, on the reverse strand, counting down.
TAAGTAGTAAAATAATAAAATTTAAAAATTAAATAAAGGTTCTACTGACCTGATCTTTCTGTGACTTAGAGGGAGGTAGCTTTACTCTGAGAGCTTAGGGGTGTTAACATGATGTTGGGCCCCTCGTGCCCCTCCAGCTGAGTGTCTCCAAAATTACAGCAGTTTGAATTGTGCTAATTGATTTTGGTGCCTTTGTTTTCTAGCCATAGAAATGCTTTCTACAACTCCCCTGTCAGAAGGATGAAACTGCCAGGTGACAGGGGGCATTCCATCTCTCGGTTCCTCATCTAGTCAGGATTCCCTGGCGTTGTGCTTCAGATGACCTGTAGGCTCACTTTGGGGCCACGGAGTTACTGCCCCGGTTTGAGAGTGGTTAGCGTAGCATGAAGGTGCGAGGGCATCTGATCACGCTAGGAATGGAGGGAGTTTCACATTGATGGAGGCTACGTGGAGCATACAGCAGCTGAAATTAGAGTCTGCTATATGTCACGTACTGTCCTGGTTCTGCTGCACACATCCTCGTAATGCCTCAGCAGCCCTAGGCGTTGCCCTGTGAAGTTATTTCCTCCATTGACAGCTGAGGCGTGGAGTGGCCACATTACGTAATACAGTGGTATTACAGTTGGCGCTGGCATCTGGAATTTGAGTCTGGCAGTCCGACTCTTTGGCTATTAAGCTTTTTTACAATTGCTCAGAAGCTCTGGTTTTAAGTGATTTACACATGTAGTTAATAACTGGGTTTTGAGCCAAGGCCTTACTGATTAACTGCAGCCTGTTCTCTAATCTCCAGAAATATTTGGACCTTTTCATTAGGCCTTATGACATGGTCTCAAGAAGTTTTTTTTCATTTTTCTTCTAGAATAGGTGTGCACATGGTTTTGTTCTTTTGTTCATTCAGCAAATGCTAATTGAGTGTTATGTGCCAGACACCGTGTTAGAGGCTGAAAAGAAGATATAAAGCCTGGTAGGCTACAGCCCATGGGGTCGCACAGAGTCGGACACGACTGAGCGACTTTACCTTACCTTACCAGTGATAAGTATAATGTTAGAGAAATGTACTAAGTGTCCATCATTTTAGCCCATATTTGATGAATATCAATTTGGCAATTAGAAAATGTTTGGAATTGTGACACGTTCCTTTTTTCTTTCTTTACTTCTTTTTTCCCCTAGGCATTATCTACCCTGGACTCCATCACTCTGATGTACCCTTTCTTTTACCGGCCCATGTTTGAAGTGATAGAAGATGGCTGGCATTCTTTCCTCCCTGAGCAAGAGTTTGAATTCTACTCTTCAGCTGTGAGTAACTTTTGAGAGATTTAATGGGTAATCAGCACTTTACTGGTGAAAATGATCGCTTCCTTTTGACAGGTAAAAGAAGTAGCTATTAGCTCTTAGAACTGCAGCCTCTGCCATTCAAAGATTTGCATAATTGTTCTCAGTGCTACAGCTTAAGTAATTTTCCTTCTAGTAGATTTGCTGATAAAGCATTAAGATCTTCATAAAGATAGTCCTGTTTTAATTTGGGAGTGTTTAAAAAGTGTTCCATAGAAGCAGTTTTATATGTGGTAATTAGGTTCTGAGCCATCTCCCCAGAAGTCTGTTGAACTCACTGTGTACCCCAGAGAGCATTAGAAAACCATGTATATCGATTTCCTTCTGTGGGATAGTTTTTGTGATTTCATGATTTGGGTTACTAAGACTGGTGTACTTCTCCTTTGTCTTTGGACATGGGGCATCTGTTTTGGTGGATTCTAGCATTCTCCTCTTGATGGTTGTTCAATAATTGTGGTTTCAGTGCTCTCTCAGAAGGAGCAGAGTGCGCATATCCTCTTACTGTGCCATCTTGAACCAATCCGTGAGTGGGACTCTACTTACAAAGTTTTTTTGATTGAACCAAAAGAGAAACATTTGTGTCTTGCATTGAGTGTGCCTTCCCCTTCACTCTTGGCTGGCCAGAATATACAGATACCTCAAAAAAGAAATGGGCTGTATCTCATTAAGAAAGAACCTGGAGTTGTCCAATAAGTAGATGCTTTTGGTCTGCAAAAAAAATTTTTTTTTTTAACTTTTTCTACTATACCTCTATAAATGGGTCCTGAGGGATCGAGAAGTAGGGGCCAGGTGCCATGAAATTTAAAGAACAAAGACGTCCATAGCAGCAAAGTGAAAAAAGAAAGGGAATTTTATATTCTTGCGTATAGAGTATTTTTATATAGCTTGTGCTACTTGTATTTACATTTATTTTCAAGGTCTTCATAGCGTTAAAAACTACACAGTAAACACTCTCAAATGCGTGATGCTCTTCTTTCCTATCAGTTGACTAGTACCTGACGGCTACCTTAGAGGAATCCGTAGTTACTTCCTAGGTGGAAAATAGCAGTCCAAATTTGATCAGGAAGGGAGATGTCTGGATCATTTTCTTGGTTATCCAAAAAGTATCAGTGTAAATTATTCATCTTGTAGTTAGGCGCCATACGTGAATCACTCTTAAGTCTACATTCCGCAAGCCAGCGCTCCGATCAGTCTCCTGTTCTGTTCAGAAGTCCTGGGTGCCATGAGGTGACCGTCCAGCTGCTGCTTGCAGTCTCTAGTGCAGGAGGAGCTGCAGCAGCACAGTGTCCCAGTCGGTTACCTTCCTGACGCTGAGCTGACGCCCCTGCACTCAGACCCCGTGTTTCTGATGTGGCCTGTGGTACTCAGGTTGCCTTATTCCTCTACTATAAATCGTTCTTCAAATTAAGAAGTTTTATGTCCCCACGAAGTTTTCTTTTCTATAGATTAAATATGAGTATTTACTTCAGCCTTTTCTCTTACCACTGAACTCAGGGCCACACCCTGTCTGTCTTGATTGCTTTTCTCGGCAAGACCTTCAGTTTGTCGCTGATTCTCATAAAGGAGTCCTCATAACATTTAGTGTAGATTGGAACCATTGCTGATACTTTAAGGTAGCCCAAAGTTGCACTGGCCTCTTTAAGAATTAAATTACTAATGAAGGCACAGAGGAAATGGCATTATTAGATTTATGTTAGAGCAAAGCAGTTCTGATGAAAAATGCTGGGAAACTGCTTCGGAGGCTACTGAAGTAATGACTGGATCAGTAACAGGGGTTATAGTGCAGAAAGTTTCAGTAAGTGGAATTAAAAGGAGTTGGTAACCCACTCATTGGATGTGAGAGGTAAAACAGGCCGTGGCGTCTAGGTTTTACTGCTGAGACGGGGAAGACAGAAAGAGAAATGTGCATGACAGGGAGTGAGTTGAGTTCAGTTTTGAAGATGGCACATCCGAAGGGCCTGTGTGGTGCACATCGTTGAATATGTATAAGAAACAGGTTACGCTTGAGAGATCTCTATTAAAAATGAAAATCAGTATATAAATTGTATTGTGAGAATCATAGGCAGAAGTTGAGAATATAGGCAGAAGTTGAGATTACTGAGGGAAAACATCTAATGTCAGTAGGGACCAAGGACTATCCATGTAAGGACTAGTGGAGGAAAAAGCCAAGGGAAGAGCAAGTTTCAAGTAGGAGGCGGTCACCAGTGTGAAAGCTTCTTTTCATTGTTTATTGTCTCCTGAGCTAGAATACAAGTTGCTAGAATACAAGCTTTAGGAGGCTGGGAACCATGTCATTCTTGTTCCCTACTGCATTCTTAGTACATGGTTTGCAAGCAGTAGGTATTTGTCAAGTCAGTAAATACAGGAATGTGTGCATTAGTGCAGGACAGGACAATGGTATGGTAAGTCTTTATATCACTGAAATCCTCCATCAGGTAGACATATATCACTTCATCAGTATTCCTTAAGGAAGGTTTTTTGATCATCTGAAAAACCTTCTGAATAGTATTAGCTAGTCCCTACTTCTCTGTTATATCTGAAAGAGATATGTGGTATTGAGAAGACAGAGTACTCAAACTATCTCTCAAGTTATTTACATTGCATCCCAGATATTAATGTTGACTGCTTGACTTTCTGGGACTTTGTTTCCATGTCTGTAAAATCAAAGTGTTGGACAAATGATCTGTAAGAGTTCCTCCTCTTTTAACATACTTTTATTCTAAGATAGAATACTATTCAGATACTTTGCTGAAATGCACATATACAGTATATATCTGTACTTCCCCAGTCTACCACTTTAGAAATTATATACAAAAAAGATGATGATAAGGTAATGGTTGAGTAGCCCCTGTCTGACAAGATCTCCTCAGATATCAGTGACTGACTATGAATAAAGCAGAAAAACTTGAAGCTCTGATGAGTGAACAGAAAGCAGCGTATTTTAGAGGGAGGGGAGGAGAAACTTAGAGGAAGTGAACGGCAGAGTAGATTTCCTTTTGGGGGCTTTGTCCTAAAGTCCGCACAGTTAACAGCATTGATGGTGCCGGACAGCTAACAGTCTAATGGAAAGCCCACTTTCTCTCTGGTGGGAGGAACCAGAGAGCCACATGAAGGGAACCTTGATTCCGTATGGAATCTTGAATCTCTGGCTGACTCTTGAACCATTGCTTGGGGCAGTCAGAACTAAGATCAGAGTTGCCGTGCATCTCAGATGTTATGAAGTTTGTGGTTTGTCTGAACAAGCTAATTCCTTGTAAAACACTCTTCAAAGGTGTTTAACGGAATGCAGATTTTCTGCAACATAAAATTCACAGTGAGTATAGGATATAATCCAAAGTTGAGTCCGGATATTATGACCCATTCTCAAGAAAAAGAGACGATCAAAAAAAGAAAAGAAGACAGTCAACAAGTACCAGTCCAAAGATGCCTCAGATGTTGAAATGTTTGATCATTCAAGGTCTTTAGAGCAACTGTTTAAATTGCTTGATTTTCCATAAAGGTAAATATATTTCAAATGAGAGACAAGACAGGAAATCTTAACAGAGAAATAGAAATGCTAAAAAGAGTCAAATGAACCTCTCAGCATTTTTTGAAAATATATAAAATAAAATATTCACTTTGTTAAATAGCAGAGAGGAAATGACAGTGAAATTGAAGCTAGAACAATAGCAATTATTTGGAGAAATAAAGATGAGAAACTATGGGAAAAAGAGCCTCAGAAACCTGTGGACAAAATGGCTATCGTGTAATTATAGATCCAGGAGAGAATAGACAATAGGTAGGAAAACTATTTAAAGAAATCATGTTCAGAAGCTAAAATTTTGGTCAATTTTATAAGTTCAAAAAGTTCAGCAAGCCCCAAACAAGATGACTGTGAGAAAACTCATGCGAGGCACATGATAGTCAAATTGTCAAAGAACAATCAATGGTCAGAGGAAGATCTTGAAAGTTGCCAGTTAAAAACAACAGTTACATGCAGAGATAATCCAGACAACCATGGACTCTTCATCAGAATTTATGGAGACTACATGATAAAACTTTTACATTTTAGATTTTATTTTTAACGAGTTTATTTGGCTGTGTCGGGTCTTAGTTGTGGCGCACGGGACCTGTACTGCACCGTGTGCAGTCTTCTGCTGTGGGCCACGGGCTCTCTAGGTGTGGCACGTAGGCTCCAAGCCATGTGGGCTGAGTAGTTGCAGTGGTCCAGCTTAGTTGCTCTGCAACTTCTTTCCTGACCAGGGATCAAACCCTTGACCCCTGCGTCACCACAGGGCAGATTCTTAACCACTGGACCACCAGGGAAGTCCCAACAAAACTTTTATTTAAAAGTACTGAAAGGTAAAAAACCTATCAACCCTGAATTCTGTATCTGGTGAAAATATCTCACAAGGAAGAAGGTGAGACAACATTTTCAGATAAAAAGAAACTAAGAACTTGTCACAAAGACAAGACCTTCACTGTAAGAAATGTTAAAAGAAGTTATTCGGACTAAAGGGAAATAATACCAGAGGGAAACCTGAATATTCAAAGTAATGGAAGAATATTGGAAATGGTATAATTAAATATAACAAGCTATTTTTTCTTTTTAATGTCTTTAAAATATGTATGATTATTTAAAACAAAAACTATACCACTGCCTTTGTGGTGTTATGGTGTGTGTAGAAATGTTACACAGAAACTATGTCATTAAAAAAGGGTGTGGGGTGGCTGAATGGATCAGTTCAGTTCAGTTGCTCGGTCGTGTCCGACTCTGCAACCCCATGAACCACACAGCACGCCAGGCCTCCCTGACCATCACCAACTCCCAGAGTCTTCCCAAACCCATGTCCATCAAGTCGATAATGCCATCCAGCCATCTCATCCTCTGTCGTCCCCTTCTCCTCCTGCCCTCAGTCTTTCCCAGCATCAGGGTCTTTTCCAGTGAGTCAGCTCTTCGCATCAGGTAGCCAAAATATTGGAGTTTCAGCTTCAACATCAGTCCTTCCAATGAACACCCAGGACTGATCTCCCCCAGGATGGACTGGTTGGATCTCCTTGCAGTCCAACAGACTCTCAAGAGTCTTCTCCAACACCACAGTTCAAAAGCATCAATTCTTCAGTGCTGAGCTTTCTTTATAGTCCAATTCTTACATCCATATCACTGGAGAAACCATAGCCTTGACTAGACGGACCTTTGCTGGCAAAGTGATGTCTCTGCTTTTTTTTTTTAATTTAAAAATTTTAAACTTTATTCTATGTTACAATACTGTATTGGTTTTGCCATACATTGACATGATCAGCCACAGGTATGGGAGGGGGCTTCGGCATTGGGAGAGCGTGTCTCTACTTTTTAATATGCTGTCTAGGTAGGTCATAACTATCCTTCCAAGGAATAAGTGTCTTTTAGTTTCATGGCTGCAGTCACCATCTGCAGTGATTTTGGAGCCCAGAAAAATAAGGTCAGCCACTGTTTCCACTGTTTGCCCATCTATCTGCCATGAAGTGATGGGACTGATGCCATGATCTTAGTTTTTTGAATGTTGAGTTTTAAGCCAACTTTTTCACTCTCCTCTTTCACTTTCAAGAGGCTCTTTAGTTTTTCTTCATTTTCTGCCATAAGGGTGGTGTCATCTGCATATCTGAAGTTATTGATATTTCTCCTGGCAATCTTGATTCCAGCTTGTGCTTCCTCCAGCCCAGCGTTTCTCATGATGTACTCTGCATATAAGTTAAATAAGCAGGGTGACAATATACAGCCTTGACGTACTCCTTTCCCTATTTGGAACCAGTTTGTTGTTCCATGTTCAGTTCTAACTGTTGCTTCCTGACCTGCATATAGGTTTCTTAAGAGGCAAGTCAGGTGATCTAGTATGCCCATCTCTCTGGATACATAGACCTATACAGTTTCAGGGTTTTTACATATTATGTAATATGGGCTAATGTTTAAGTTAACAGTATATATTATAATCCCTGGAGCAGAGTTTCTCAAACTTGGCATTGTTGACCTTTGGGCTGTATAATTAATTCTTTGTTGTGAGAAGCTGTCCTGTGCATTGTAGGGTGTTCGGCAGTATCCCTGGTCTACCACTAGATGTCAGCAGTGGTCTCCTCCAACCCCCAATTGTCTCCACTCAATAAATGTTCCCTCGAGGCAAAATCACCCCTAGTTGAGAACCATTGTCCTTGTCACTTCAGTTCAGTAAAAGAAATCAGAGTCAGTTCAGTTCATTGGCTCAGTTGTGTCCAACTCCATGCAACCGTATGGACTGCAGCACGCCAGCTTTCCCTGTCTATCACCAACTCCCGGAGCTTGCTCAAACTCGAGTCCAAAGTGTGTGATGCATTCCAACCATCTCATCCTTTGTTGTTTCCTTCTTCTCCTACCTTCAGTCTTTCCAAGCATCAGGGTCTTTTCTAGTGAGTCGGCTGTTCGCATCAGGTGGCCAAAGTACTGGAGTTTCAGCTTCAGCATCAGTCCTTCCGGTGAATATTCAGCGTTTGTTTTCTTTAGGACTGACTGGTTCGATCTCTTTGCAGTCCAGTGAACTCTCAAGAGTCTTCTCACAGTTCAAGAGCATCAATTTTGGTTCTCAGCTTTCTTTATGGTCCAACTCTCAAATCCATACATGACTACTGGAAAAACCAAAGCTTTGACTAGATGGACCTTTGTTGGCAAAGTAATGTCTCTGCTTTTTCATATGCTATCTAGGTTGGTCATAGCTTTTCTTCCAAGGATCAAGCATCGTTTAATTTCATGGCAGCAGTCACCATCTACAGTGATTTTGGAGCCCAGGAAAATAAAGTCTGTCACTCTTTCCATTGTTTCCCTACCTATCTGCCATGAAGTGATGGGACTGGATGCCATGATCTTTGCTTTTTGAATGTTGAGTTTTTTAAGCCAGCTTTTTCACTCTCCTCTTTTCACTTTCATCAAGAGGCACTTTAGTTCTTCGTTTTATGTTGTGAGGGTGGTGTCATCTGTATATCTGAGGTTATTGATATTTCTCCTGGCAATCTTGATGTCAGCTTGTGCTTTATCCAGCCTGGCATTTTGCATGATGTATTCTGCATATAAGTTAAATAAACAGGGTGACAATATATAGCCTTGACATATTCCTTTCCCAGTTTGGAACCACTCTGTTGTTCCATGTCCAGTTCTAACTGTTGCTTCTTGACCTGTATATAGGTTTCTCAGAAGGCAGGAAAGGTGGTCTGAGCAATCACTTAAAAATGTTAAGAGATATGATTTAAAGTTAATATATTAAAATGCTGTTCTGAAAAGTAATTCAAAAAAAAGTGGGAAAGAAAAAAATGAAGGGGCAAACAAAATAAATGGTCTACTAAAATCCAGCAATATCAATAGTTAGTATTACTGAGCTTAACATGCCAATTAAAACACAGAGATTGTCACAGTGAATTAAAGGGAAAAAGCAAGGGAGTTCCCTGGTAGCCTAGTAGTTAAGATCCAGGCTTTCACTGCTGAGGGCCTGGGTTCAATCCCTTATCAGAGAACTGAGATTCTGCAAGCTGTTGATGCTGCTAAAGAAAGAAAAAGTAAGATTGAAATATATGCTGTGTACAGAGGTGCATTTTGTGTTCTTATTTTTGAGTAATTTTTATTGGAGTATAGGTTCTCTACAATGCTGTGTTAGTTTCTGCTGTACAGCGAAGTGCACCAGCCATTCTTGTACATGTATCCCCTTTTCTGGATAGCCTTCCCATTTAGGTCACCGTAGAGCACTGAGGAAGGTTCCTTGAGCTGTACAGTAGCCTCTCATTCGTTGCCTATTTTCTGCATAGTAGCAGTCATGTATATGCGTCAGTCCCAGTCCTCCAGTTCACCCTACCCCCACTCTCCTCTTAGTGTGCAGTGACCCAGTTGCATTCCTTTTTATAGCCTAGTAATATTCCATTGTATATATGTACCACTGGGGTTTTTTTTCAGCTTGTCCTATTTTTATTTGGAGGCTGTATTCAGAAGGGCCTAACTAGATAACTTTTGCCATGAGTTATAAAGTCTAGAGAGCCTGTTGTTATAAAGACAACTCACATTTTCTTTCTTAAGATGGTAGTTTTATTTGTTTCTTTGCACATGCATTCTTTTTTTTTTAAAATTGGAGGATAATTGCTTTACAGGATTGTGCTGGTTTTAGTCAGGCGCACATGTGTCTGTGCGTCCGCTCCCTCCTGAGGCTCTCCCCAGCGCCCCAGCCCCCCAGGCTGTCGGGGCGGGGGTCTCGGCGCCGGCGTGGCCCCCGGGCTGCAGAGCAGCGCCCCAGCGGCTGTCTCGGCACGCAGTGGTGCGTGTGTGCCAGTGCTGCCCTCTCGCTTCGCCGCCTCCTCTGTATCCACGAGACCATCTGTGCTGCTGTCCCTGCCCTGCAGGTTAGTTCATCAGTGCCAGTTTTCTAGATGCCATACACACACATTAACATGCCACAGTTGTTTTCTCTTTCCATAATACAGGCTCGCGGTTCATCCGCCTTGTTTCGGCTGACTCAAATTCATTCCTTTTAAAATGACTGATATTCCATTGTGTACATGTATATATGCATGTATCACAGCGTCTTTATCCTTTCATCTGTCAGTGGACATCTGAGTGGCTGGTGACTGTAAATGTGTGCAGTGAATACTGGGGTACGTGTCTTGAATTATGGTTTTCTCAGGGTATATGCCCAGTAGTGGGATTGCTGGGTCATATGGTAGTTTTCACTCCTAGTTTTTAAAGGAATTTCCATACTGTTCTCTGTAGCGGTTGTATCAGTTTACATTCCCACTGATAGTGCCAGAGGGTTCCCTTTTCTCCACATCTCCTCCAGCATTTAGAGCTTGTAGATTTTTTTGACGATGGCCATCTGACTGGGGCGAGGTTGGGCTACCTCATTGTAGTTTTGTTTTGCATTTCTCTAACAATGAGCAGCGTTGAGCATCTTTCCCTGTTTGTTGCCCGTCACAGGCTCCAGGGCACAGGGGCTTCAGTGGATGTGGCGCGTGGGTTTAGTTGCCCTGTGGCGTATGGAGTCTTCCCAGACTAGGGGTCAGATCTGTGCGCCCCGCATTGGTAAGCAGATTCCTCGCCTCTGGACCACCAGGGGAGTCCTACATGTGTCTTTCTGAATTATGTTTTTCTCTGGATAAGTACCTGAGAAAGTAAGTGGGATTTCTGGGTCATATGGTAGTTTATTTTAGTTTTTTAAGGAACCTTCATGTTCTCCATAGCAGCTGTACCAGTTTTTATTTCCAGCAACAGTGCAAGAGGGTTTCCTTTTCTTCACATCTTCATCATCGTTTATAGATGATGGACATTCTGATAGGTAAGAGGTAATATCTCACTGTAGTTGGATTTGTATTTCTCTGATAACTGGTGATGTTGAGTATCTTTTCGTGTGTTGGTTGGCCATCTGTATGTCTTCTTTGAAGAAAGAGCTATTTAGGTCTTGTGCCCATTTTTTGATTGGGTTGTGTTTTTTGTTTGTTTGTTTGTTTTTTATATTGAGCTGCATTTGCAAATATTTTCTCCTACTCTGAGGGCTGTCTTTTCATACTGTTCATAGTTTCCTTTGCTGTGCAAAAACTTCCAACTTTCATTAGGTGCCATTTGCTTACTTTTGTTTTTGTCTTCATTACCGTAAGAGATGAATCCAAAAAGATACTGCTGCAAATTATGTCAGGGAGTGTTCTGCCTGTATTTTCCTTAAAGAATTTTATAGTGTCTGGCCTTACATTAAGGTCTTTGATCCATTTTGAGTTTATTTTTGTGAATGGTATTAGGTAGTGTTCTAATTTCATTCTTTTACACAGTTGTCCAATTTTCCCAGCACCACTTTTTGAAGAGGCTTTTTTTCTCCATCGTATATTCTTGCCTCCTTTGTCATAAATCAGGTGACCAGATGCACATGGGTTTATCTCTGGGCTTTCTGTCCCTGGAGTTCCATTGGTTTATGTTTCTGGTTTTGTGCCCGGACCATACCCTGTTGATTACTGTAACTTTATAGTATAGACTGATTTCAGGAAGCCTGATTCCTCCAGCTCCGTTTTACTTTCTCAAGATTGCTTTGGCTGTTCAGGGTCTTCTCTGTTTCCATACAAATTGTAAAACTTTCTGTTCTAGTTCTGTGAAAAATGCCATTGGTAATTTGATAGGAATTGCAGTGAATCTTTAGATTGCTTTGGGTAGTATAGTCATTTTAAAAATATTGATTCTTCCAGTCTAAGAACATGGTATGTATCTCTCCGTTTGTGTCATCTTGATTTCTTTCATTAATATCTTATAGTTTTCTGCATATGGGTGTTTTGCCTCCTTAGGTAGGTTATTCCTAGGTATTTTCTTCTTTTTGTTCAATGTTAAATGGGATTATTTCCTTAATTTCTCTTTCTGATCTTTTATTGTTAGTGTATAGGAATGCAAGAACTTTTTGTGCATTAATTTTATATCCTGCAACTTTACTAAATCCATTGCTTAGCTCTGGTAGTTTTCTGGTGGCCCCTTTAGGATTTTCTATGTATAGTGTCATGTCTTCTGCAGACAGTGACAGTTTGCTATTTCTTTTCCAGTTTTTATTCCTTTATTTTTCTTCTCTGATTGCTGTGGCTAGGACTTCCAAGACTATGTTGAAAAACAGTGGTGAGAGCAGACACTCTTGTTCCTGATCTTAGAGGAAATGCTTTCAGTTTTCACCACTGAGAATAATATTTGTTGTGGGTTTGTCATGTATGGCCTTTATTATGTTAACGTAGGTCTCTCTATGCCCACTTTCTAAAGAGTTTTTTTTTTTTAATCATAAATAGGTATTGAATTTTGTTGAAAGACTTTTCTGCATCTGTTGGGATGATCATGTGGTTTTTATTCTTCTGTTCACATTGTTTGACTGGCATATATTGAAGAATCCTTGCATCCCTAGGATAAATCCCACTTAATCATGGTGTATAATCCTTTTAATGTGTTGTTGGGTTTGGTTTGCTAGTATTTTGTTGAAGATTTTTGCATCTCTGTTCATCAGTGATTTTGGCCTGTAATTTTTTCTTTTTGTCTGGTTTTGGTATCAGGTGGCCTTGTAGAATGAATCTGGGAGTGTTCCTCCCTCTGCAGTTTTTTAGAAGAGATGGATTTAGACTATAAAGAGACAGATTGAAAATAAATGGGTGGAGAAAATTTGCCATGAAAATAATGAGTATAAAAAAGAAGTTGCTTTATTAATTTCAGATTAAGATGAAGAACTTCAAGACACAGAATATTATGAAATAAAGAGATCATTCCATAATGACAAAGTTGATCAGGACAATATAATGATATATGTTTTTATAGCCTAAACTGATGAAAATAAAGAAAGTTCTGTGGTCACAGTAGATTGTTTAAACTGCCCTCTCAGCAAGTAACTGAACAACTAGACTAAACAAAACAACAAAATGAGTCGAAAGAGAATCTGAACAGCACCATCACCATCTGATATTCGTTGAGTACCGCTCCCGCCTTCTGCAGAATAAACGGTATGCAAGAGCACATGGAATTATCCAAGAGAGAACATATGCTGGCCTGTTAAATAAATTTCAAAGGCTTGAAACCATAGAGAATATAATCTCTGACCACAGAGGAATTATATTAGAAATCAGTTAGTCCTGGTGGCTCAGATGATAAAAGAGGAGGATGCAGGAGACCCGGGTTCAGTCCTGGATTGGGAAGATCTCCTGGGGAAGGGAATGGCAACCCACTTCAGTATTCCTGCCTGGAGAATTCCATGGACTGAGAAGCCTGGCGATCTACAGTCCATGGGGTCACAGAGTCAGACACGACTGAGTGACTAGCACACAAGGTACTGAGGAATACCCAGAGTATTTCTAGATTAAAGGAAGTACTTGTAAATAGTCTGTAAATCCGAATGGAAATTAGGAAATATTTTTAGCTGAATGATAATATCAAAATTTGTAGTCTACAGCTAAAGCAGTGTTTAGAGAGACACGATGTTAAAGCACTTATGTGAAATAGGAAAAAAGGTCTAATACGTTCACCAACTTAAGCTCCAGCTTAAGAAACTAGGGGAAAAAATGAGCAAAGTAACTTGAAAAAATTAAAAAAATAAGAGCAGAAATCAATAAAATAACTAGAACTAGTAAATTTAGCAAGATTGCTTGGTATAAGTGTTCAGAAACGAATCAGTGACATGACTGAGCGACAGTCTAAGAACGAACAGAACACTTAGTAAGAAAGTTAACAAAAGGGCAGGATCTGTACACTGAGAAACACAAAACATTCCTGAGAGGAGTTGAAGGACATCTAAATAAATGGAGATATATATTCATGGATGGAAGACAGTATGGTTCATAGTGGACTGAGTTATGCAAGGGGCCCAGCAGTGGATATATTAGGCTTTGTGGGGCACTCAGTCTTTGCTGCAGTTACTCGACTATGTTGTATCATGAAAACACTCATCAGTGAATGAGTGGTGCTGTGTTCCAAGGGTATTTAACAGGAATACCTGAATTATTGTGTTTCATCTTCTTCTATTTCCTAGATATTGCATTTTGTTTACAGATTGAATGTTTGTGGCAATCCTGTGTCAAGCAAGTCTTTACGTGCCATTTTTTCCAACAGCTTTTGGTCACTTCACATGTCTCTTGCGTTTTGGTAGTTCTCAATATTTTGAATCCTTCACCAGCAGAAAGATTACGACTCACTAAAGGCTCAGATGATGGTTAGCATTTTNTCTTTACGTGCCATTTTTTCCAACAGCTTTTGGTCACTTCACATGTCTCTTGCGTTTTGGTAGTTCTCAATATTTTGAATCCTTCACCAGCAGAAAGATTACGACTCACTAAAGGCTCAAGATGATGGTTAGCATTTTTTAGCAATAAAATATTTAAAATTAAGATAGGTACATTTTAATTTTTAAAGACATGATGCTGTTGCAAACTTAATAAACTGTAGTATAGTATAGTGTAAACATGACTTGTACAGGCATTGGGAAAGCAAAAAAATGTGTGACTCACTTTAGGGAACTATTCACTTCATTGCAGTGGTCAGGAACCAAGTGAGCACTGTCTCCAAGGTATGCCTGCATTTACAAAACAAGTAGGGGACTGGATTTGGGTTGTGGAGTTTAAGTTTGCTAATTCTCTTCCAGCTGGTTTATTGATTCAGTGCAACTTCCTATCAAAATTCCTATCAAAGTAGGTGTCTTTGTGGAAATGGTCAAAATTATCCTAAAATAAACGTTTATGGAACTGCAAAGTTACTAGAATAGCCACAACAGCTTTGGGGGGAAAAAAATCTGAATGATTTACAAAACTTACTATCAGGCTGCAGTAATCAAGAAAATGTGTCATATTGGCATAGGATAAATATAGTGATACATGGAACAGAAGGTTTAAAAAAGAACTCTTGCATCTGTGATCGGTTTTTGCCAAAGGTGCTTAGATAAAGGATAGTTTTTTCAACTAATGGCATTGGAACAATTGGTTATAAAAAAGATAGATCTAAACCTTTATTTCACAAAAAATAACTCAAAATATAGACCAAAACATAAGAGCTAAAGGTGTAAAACTTCTTGAAGAAAGTACAGGAGAAAATCTTTATGACCCCTGACTAGGCAAAGATTTCTTAGGTATAACACTAAAAGTGAATGAAAGCAGATGGTGATTCCTACTGTTGGGTGTGGATGGAGAGGTGTAGACTAAAAATGTACTAGGAATTTTTGTGAAAGATGATTGAAATGTTTATCTTGATTGTGGTGGTGTTTTATGGGTGGGTACAGCCAGTAAGAGTCATGAAATTGTGTCCTGTAATGGATCTAGTTTATTTTTTATATAAAATAGTAAAATATCAGTAAGGTTGATTTAAAAGAAGAGAAAAGAATAACTTGATGTAAAGGTTAAGTAGCTGATTAGAGATAACTAATAATGAGAATCTAGTGATCTGGAATATAGATACTCAAACAGGACAGAGAAAGAAGGAAGATGGAAAAAATGATAGAGAAGTTAGATGCATGCATGGATGGTAAAAGGAGAGAAGGTTCAACATTTAGTAAATGGAAATTCAAGAAGATAATAGAGAAGCTGTAAGAAAGGCAGTATTGAAATAGATGATAGTGGAGATCATCATCTTTAAAATCAGAAAGTCACAAAGCCTTAGACTAAGGCATTCCAGCAAACACCACATGGGATAATGAAAAGGAAGTCTTAGACATAGTGAGTTCTGCTATTGAACAGTAAGGCAAAGAGATATCATAAAATTATTCAAAGAGAAAGGACAAATTACATATATGGTAAGACAAAATTAGAAGAGAAAAAATAGTTTGAATAAATTAAGCATTTGTTCATGATAAAAGCTCTTAGCAGAGTTGAATTTGAAGGGAATTTATTTAATCTAATAAAGGGTAACTACAAAAGTAAAAACATACAAAAAGCAAATCTTTCATTGTTCCCTGTAAGTTCAAGGGTGAGACAAAGATATGTTCACCATCACTCCGCCTAGCTGAGGAAGTCAAGAAGGGAAAATAAAAGGTATAAGGATTGAAATGAAGAAACAAAATTGCTATTAGTTGTTGATATATGTTTCTGTACATAGGAAACTGAAAGAATCTTGAAATTGTATGCATTTCTCTACACCAGACACAAATTTGAAGACATACAACTAAAATGCATTAAAAAATAAGGTTCCTAGGAAAAGATATGCAGGATGTTTATTGAGAGAATTCTATAACTTTATTGAAAAAAATTAAGAAAGATTTAAAAGTTGAAGGATACTATGCCCATAGACAAGGAAATTAGATATTATAAAGATGTCATTGTTTCTAAATCAGTCTATATAGTCAAGTGCCATCTTATTAAAACCCCAGTGGGATTTTACATGGAATTTGATAAAAAGTTACATTAAAGGGGCAAAGGATCAAGGGAAACCTAGATTCTCTTGAAGAACAAGAAGGAGGGAAGAGGATATAGTAGACTTGGCCTACTAAATACCAAGCTTATTAAGCCAGAGGCTCACTGCAGCTAGACCAGTGGGACGGAATACAGGCCCCAGCGTGTGTGGAAAGTTACTAGGAGCTTTGACACAAGTGGTATTGGTATTGCAGGTCAGTGAAGGACCATGGCGTTCTCTAGAGCAGGAAACCAGTAAGGAATGCCTAATAGTAAAAACACTCAAAATCAAGAAAAATCTAAGAGTTGAAAATGGTTGCTCTGGGGAAGGAGAATTAGATGATAGATTAGCAGAATACTTTCTTAGTATTAAGCGGTTATTGCTTTAAGAATGCTGTTAACAGGCTTTCCTCATTTTTTCTCCTTTTTTAAATAACAGAAATGAGCAAGGGATTTGATGGAGATAGTGGCATTATTCTGTTCTGGTTAAGTATTATCTGGAGTTGCAGTCTTCTTGTTGCTATACTTTAAGAGTACCATTAACAAAGTAAATGGTACCCAGATAAGAATGAATGAGAATAATTAATATATTTAATTTGGATAATAGAAAACTAAAGGAGAATCAGCTATCTTTCATGTATTCCATAGGCTGCTGTGTGAAATAGGGAACTTGTACTGAAATCATGATTAAAAAATAAAATACAGGAAGTTACTGAGCAATAAATTTTCCTCAATATAAGGAAGAACTTTCCAGAAACTAGGGATACTACTTTTTTTGAAAAATAATTGACTCTTTTAGAAAGTATCTTTTAAATTAATAATGTGCATAAGTTTGAACAGTGAAAACATTTAATTAAAAATGATACTGCATCTTCTAAAAGGTTTTTTCAAATACATTTACAGTATATCAAGGGGCTTCCTCAGTGGCTCAGCGGTAAAGAATCCACCTGCAGTGCGGGAGACATAGAAGACTCAAGTTCAATCCCAGGGTTGGAAAGATCCCCTGGAGTAGGAAGTACCCACTCTTGACAGGTTTTTCTCTTCCATGGACAGAGGAACTTGGCGGGCAATAGTCCATAGTGTTGCAAAGAGTCAGACACAACTGAGCAAGACCACGAGCATAGAATATTAAACATGCTTTGGCTTATCCTCCTGATACTACAATCTGTGGCCAGTATGTTAGACTTACAGGAAAATATCAAAACTTTCATGCAAAAAGCAAGTGGTTTTCATTTTTCATGTTAGAAATAAGTTGTCATTTGATAGTTTTATATTGTGTACTTTTGATCCTTAGCTTGCTGAGTTTGAAATTATTTCACTGACTCATAAGTATAATCTTTCTTAGTATTAAGCTGTTATTGCTTGAAGAATGATGTTAACAGTTTTTCCTCATTTTTTCTCCTTTGTTAAACAGCAGAAATGATGAAGGGATTTGATGTAGATAGTAGCACTACTCTGTTCCAGTTAAGCATTATCTGGAGTTGTTGCTATAGTTCCTGTAGTTCCTGTTGCTATACTTTAAGGATACCATTGGTACCCAGACAAGAATGAATGAGATGACGTTCATGAATATAATTAATATATTTAATTTGGATAATAGAAAACTAAAGGAGAATCAGCTATCTTTCATATATTCCATTGGCTGCCTTGTGAAATAGGGAAATCATGGTTAAAATCATGTACTGAAATCATGGTTAAAAAAAAATAGAGGAAGTTACAGAGCAATAAATGTTGCTCAATATGAGGAAGAACTTTTTAGGAGCTAGTGATACCTAGCCCTGTAAGAAGCTGGCTCTGAAGAATGGAGCTCGTGTTTTCTGAAAGTGTTTAAGGAAGGGCTAGGTGTCCTCCTATAAACTTCTGTGAGATGGTGTCTTCATTGTATGAAACTGAATCTCTAAGCTCCTTTAACAGAAGCTTTTAGATTATTTTGTGAGATTGAGGTGCCCGCTTAGCTTTAAAGTATTCTGTGTCTTGCAGATCAGTGAATGGAGGTTAAGCTATGTCAATAAGGAATTTGCCGTGTGCCCCTCTTACCCGCCAGCTGTCATAGTGCCCAAAGCCACGGACGATGATGCGCTCCGGAAGGCAGCCGCATTCCGCCATGGGGGCCGCTTCCCAGTGCTCAGCTATTACCATAAGAAGAATGGAATGGTAAGTGAACAGTGAATACTGCTCTGTGGTCAGCTGGAAGGTTTGGTTTGAGGTTCTTAGAACTGTTCACCTTTTCTGTGTACCTGTTCAGTGAAGTGATTAGTCTCTCCTGCCAGGAATTTACTTCTGTTTAAACTTAATCAGGAGTAGAATGTTTTCTGTGATTAGGATATGACTTTGAATTATTTCCATAATGCTGCTTAGCCTTAGTAAAGCCCAGGAACATTTATCTTCAGGACTTAGGACAAAGGGAACTAATGTTATCTGATACTGAAAATGACACTCTTTGGTAGAAAATAAAGTTCTCTTGACTGGAATCATGGTATGACACGTTTTTTCCACACCCCTGGCTGTGCCTTTGGGCACGTGGGGTCTCCAGTCTCCCAACCAGGGGTTGAATCTGAACCCTGTGCAGTGGACGCTCAGAGTCCTTTCACTGGACTACCAGGGGAGGCCGTATGATACTTTAATTATTCTCACCAGATTTCCCTGGTGAGGCAAATTGAGCAGACATTTTTATTTTCAAAAGGGAGACGAGTGACACATATCATCAGCCGCAACTTAAGTAAATACAGGAGTCGAGCATTGAATAGGCAGGTGTTCATTGTGAAGTATTTGTTTCCTAAGTATTTTCTGAATTCATTTTTCTCTTCATGTTTTCTCTCAGTCAATAAAGTCTGTTTCTCATTTTGCATCCAGTAGTAAATTAGTGAATAAGTTATAGCTATTTTCCTTTTTCCTCTGAATTGTAGATATTTAGGATAAAGAGATTTTTTTTTAATTAGGTCACCTATCTTGTTTGTTGAGCAGTATTTCTCTTCACTAGGGTTCACCATAAAGCATTTTAACAACTCAAAATATATTATTGTTCAGTTACATGGTAAATGCAGTCAGAGAGTTTGCCATTCTGGATGACCTTCCTTGATTATGTTAAATTTCAGAGTAGTTAAGATAACAGTATATATTATGGGATGAGATTAAAATAATTCCAGACCATTCACCAGGGAAGAGATCAGTATAACAGATATTGCTTTCTTGAGGAAAGTATCAAATAAGTAAGATCTTATGGAAAAACCCAAAGGAGCTTTCTGACCAACCTAGTATAGAGTTGTTGGTCTTTGGAGATGAGTGGTTAAGTCCTGGAATATTGAAAGAGAGCCACTGGAGAATAAAGAATAGATAACAAGTAGCTTTCAAGACATTGAAAATGATTTCCAAAGCAAGCTTAATAGTGTATAACCTTTTTAATTTTACCACTGTTTCCTTTTCTCTTTATAATTCTTGATAAAATCTGCCAACCCTAAGTTTACGTAGCTGAAGCAAAAGTTGTCTGGTGTCTAGGCCATTATTATTGTCTTAATTACAGGCCTGGATCTACTGGATGACTAATTCACTGACTAAATAATATTTGATCTTAAAGAGGAACTATATTATGTGAAAGTATTTTGAAACAGTGGGAAGAAANTAAAATCTGCCAACCCTAAGTTTACGTAGCTGAAGCAAAAGTTGTCTGGTGTCTAGGCCATTATTATTGTCTTAATTACAGACCTGGATCTACTGGATGATTAATTCACTGACTAAATAATATTTGATCTTAAAGAGGAACTATATTATGTGAAAGTATTTTGAGACAGTGGGAAGAAAAGTCATGTAAGAATGCCAAGTCTTTCTAAATTCCATATATATGCGTTAGTATACTGTATTGGTGTATGGAAAAACCAATACAATTGTAAAGTAATTAGCCTTCAATTAAAATAAATAAATTTTAAAAAAAGAATGCCAAGTCTTATTTTTGTTTTACTGTTTTTAAACTGTTGATAATACATACAAATATTTCTTTGTTTCAGGATCGAATTCATCTGTGAAATGAGACACAATTGTTTTTTGAGACATTCTTAATCTAGCTTAATTCATTTCTGTTTTCAGAAACTTTCAAAGCAGCTACTACTAAATTTTAGACTCTGTTATCCTTATAGGTTATTATGCGAAGTGGTCAGCCACTCACTGGCACAAATGGGAGACGGTGCAAAGAAGATGAGAAACTGATAAATGCTACCCTCAGGGCCGGAAAGCGTGGCTACATCATTGATACTCGACCTCTAAATGTAGCTCAGCAGGCTAGAGCCAAAGGAGGCGGCTTTGAGCAAGAAGCTCATTATCCCCAGTGGAGGCGGATCCACAAGTCCATTGAGAGGTAAAAGATTCAGGAGACAGTAGTGGACTCTTACTTGAAGCTAATCAGAGTGGGTGAGCTCTTAGCTGTTGAAAGATCACAGGTTTTCAAAGGAACCTTCATATCAGCTTGAGTCAAAAATTGTCTGGATATCTTGCCCTTGTGTTCTGTAAAATAAGCAGAAAATTCATGGTTGATGCTCACAAGTGAGTTTTAATCAAATAGCATTTTTTTCTCTCTTAGCTCTGAAACTTCATCACATGCGATCTCCTCTGCTTTAGATCAGCGGTCACCAAACCTACTGAAAAGAGGTGCTACTAAGTCAAGAATACTTAGACTTTTAATTTCCCCCATACCCCCTTAACTTCCACATCTTGTTTCCTCCACCTGTATCATCTCACTCATGCTTGCAGTTAATGGTTTAAAATTGCTTCTGAGAGGGTGAGGGGATGGGACTTGGAACTAATGAAACAATGTGATCTGAGCTGGCCTTGGGTTCTCTGCTGACAGTATAGGTGTCCAGAGTGAGCCCATGGGAGTAGGGTGCAGACAGCAGGGGCGCTGTCTCTGACTGGTCACAAAGTGCAGGGCTCTGACGCTCTCTCCAGTCAGATAATTTTAAATATTAGTTTTATAATCCGAAACCCTATAAATTATTACATAGCAAGGTAAATATTTTTAGAGTATTTTGAGCTCTTGCTCTTAGATATATCGGAGGCTGAGTTTTTTATTTGGTTTATTCCTTCATTGTTCTGTCTTGTGTTATCCTTTTTCTTATTTCTCAAAGGTATCACATTCTTCAGGAGAGCTTAATCAAACTCGTGGAATCTTGTAATGACCAAACACAAAACATGGACCGATGGCTCAGTAAATTGGAGGCCTCCAACTGGCTGACTCACATCAAAGAGATTCTGACCACTGCCTGCCTGGCTGCGCAGTGTCTTGACAGGTGAGTGTCAGGGTTCTGGCGTGGGGAGCTCCTGCCAACTAGACTTGCTTCCGTCCAGACCTGTGTTTATGTATCGGGTTGCCATTTGGGTCTGCTCTGTAACTTACTTCCGTTGTTCCTTAGTTGCTAAAGTCATATCCAATCCTTTGCAACCCCATGGACTGTAGCATGCCAGAGTCCTCTGTTTGTGGGATTCTCCAGGCAAGAATACTGGGGTGGGTTGCCATTTCCTTCTCCAGGGGATCTTCCCAACCCAGGGATTGAACCTGCATCTCCTGCCTTGGCAGGCAGATTCTTTACCACTAAGCACCAGGGAACCCCATCTTATGCTCACATTATTTTATAAGATAGTCAATGCCATTCAGTATCTGTGAAGTGTATGTGAAGAGTCTGGCATTTATGTACATACACATGTCATCCATGACACAGATCTTTTTAAGTACTCAAGGACCTATTTTTTTCTACACAAATCCTTAAGTTGTGAATCTAACAATATCTATTTTCTTAAAGTGAAAAATAATGTAAAGGAGTTTCAGGGAGTTCTTGCCCTGTGAAATTTGGGACTTACCATACTTTCATATTTTCCCCAAGGGAAGCTCTCTTCATGTACCTTATTTAGTTCTGAACCTACCAGACAGAGCAGAATGCAAAAGGCTTTCAACTGTTAATCTCAATAAATGTTTATTATTAGCAGTCAGTTGACAGTACTGGGAGTGTCCCATTTGTTCTCTGGATTTTCCTTACAGGGAAGGAGCATCCATACTGATCCATGGAACAGAAGGAACTGATTCCACACTTCAGGTTACCTCCCTGGCCCAGATCATCTTGGAACCAAGAAGCAGGACCATCCGTGGCTTTGAGGCCTTAATAGAAAGAGAGTGGCTGCAGGTGAGAAAAGCTGTTTTGTCCACAGAGGAACTACTCATAATTGATGTTTGATCCTGGTTTGTGGGAATGGATATATGAAATTTTGATTGATTCAGATGTTTACTTTTCTGGGGGACAGTTCACCTATCTTCCTCTTAGTAAATGTCTGTGATCTTTACTGCCTCTCCATTTTTGTCTCCCTCTTTGCTCGTATTGTTGATTTGGCACTTTATTCCCCTAACAAACGCTTGTTAGTTGTCTATTGTTACCTACAGGGAAACACAAAGAGTGTAAAGCATGGTCTTTTCTCACAGAGCCTAGTCTGTTTAGAGGTAAAAGACACAAACCAGCGTGTGAGGAGGAGTGGGGACTTGGAAGCAGGAAGCGTGTGCTTCAGCGCTTCCTTTCTTCTCACCTGGCTCCATCCTGCCTTCTCCCCAGCCAGGCGGAGGTCCTTCTTATCCTGTAAGATTCAGCTCACTGTCGCTTTCATGAAGCCTCTGGGACCCAAACTTCCCCCATAGATAAAGCTAATCCATTCTGTCTTCCCACCTGGCCCCATCCTGCCTTCTCCCCAGCCAGGCGGAAGTCGTTCTCACCCTGTGAGACCCAGCTCTCTGTCGCTTTCATGAAGTCTTCAGGACCCTAACTTCCTCCACAGATAAAGTTCATTCATTCTGTCTTCTCACCTGGCCCCATCCTGCCTTCTCCCCCAGCCAGGTGGAAGCCCTTCTCACCCTGTAAGCTCCAGCTCACTGTCACTTCATGAAGTCTTTGGGACCCTAACTTCCTCCACAGATAAAGCTGATCCGTTTTTGCCACACTTTGTTTCCCAAACTAGACCCAAGTCTAGTGACGTCTTTGAGTTCAGAGAACCTTGCCAAGTTCAGCTTTTACTCCTTGGACACAGCACAGTGCTGGCCTATGAAATGCTGAAGGGCAGCTAAAATAAAGGTCTCGTAAAACAGATGGAAATCCTCCAAGCTAGAGATTAATTCAGATGTTTGTGCACTGTGTCACTTAGTATATAACTGTGATTGAAAGCAAATGTTTAGATATAACTTGGAAGTGGAATTATCTCTCTTCTAGCCCTTCCAGTTACAGTTCATATTTATTATGTGTTAATGCTGTTATGTTTACCACATCTACCCACCCTGACAGTGGCCCTTTAAGTCAGACCGTCTTAAGTATTTGGTGATCTCACACAGCTACGTTCCTTGTGAGCATAGCAAACAAATGGCGTATGATTTGTGTGTGTGCTGATGCGTGTCCGGCTCTTTGTGATCCGTGGACTGTAGCCCACTTGCCAGGCTTCTCTGTCTACGGGATTTACCAGGAGAGAATATTGGAGTGGGTTGCCATTAAAGATTCAAAGATAAAACAAGTGAAATACCTGCAAGGGTGTGACTGCGGGGATAACACCCGTGCTCAGGTTCCGGGTAGACCAGAGAGCCAAATGATTTGAAAATTTCTTTTGATCAGTAGATGGCAGACTCTTCAGTTCTTTTGTTGAGGAGAGGGAAACTAAAAAGAGCTTTGTCTCTAATATAAAAGTATTCCTACAGATGTCTTCATGACAGTAACTTCTTTTCATATGTTCAGTTCAGTCACTCAGTCGTGTCTGACTCTTTGTGACCCCATGGACTGCAGCATGTCAGGCCTCCCTATCCATCGCCAACTGTCAGAGTTTACTGATACTCATGTCCATTGAGTCGGTGACGCCATCCATCCCTGTTGGCCAACTCTGTTGGCCCCTTCTCCTCCTGCCTTCAATCTTTCCAAGCATCAGGGACTTTTCAAATGAGTCAGTTCTTCACATCAGGTGGCCAAATTATTGGAGTTTCAGCTTCAGCATCGGTCCTTCCAATGAATATTTAGGACTGATTTCCTTTAGGATGGATTGGTTGGATCTCCTTGAAGTGGAAGGGACTCTCACGAGTCTTCTCCAAGACCACAGTTCAAAAGCATCAATTCTTTGACGTACATGACTACTGAGAAAGCCATAGCTTTGACTAGATGGACCTTTGTTGGCAAAGTAATGTCTCTGCTTTTTGTCATGCTGTCTAGGTTGGTCATAACTTTTCTTCCAAGGAGCAAGCATCTTTTAATTTCATGGCTGCAGTCACCATCTGCAATAATTTTGGAGCCCCCCAGAATAAAGTCTGTCACAGTTTCCACTGTTTCCCCATCTATTTGCCATGAAGTGATGGGACCAGATGCCATGATCTTAGTTTTCTGAAGACTTATTAATATCAGGAGTGACCTGATGAAATGGGTCTATGAGAAACCTGTATTTATCCCTATGTAGTGTGAGGTTTATGGAGCTTACTCCAGGCTACAGCACTCTGGCTGGATAGAAGGGGAGAGCTGACCTTCGTTTTGTACCTGCAGAACTTAAACGTTCTTTGACTTTGCTCCAGATTTCACCAACCTAGTAAGATTTATATTATGTTTATCATTACTGAAGTCTGTTATTCTATTTGATATTCCAAGAACAACCACAGCTCTTATGGCTGCGTAGCCTTGTTAAGGTCTGGGATGGCCAAAATGTTCGAGTTTTTCCAAGCTTTTTGGTCAGCCCGATATTTGGAAATCTTGTCTTTTCCCGTAGTTGAAGGTTGTCTATCTGTCACCCAAATCATAGGATGTTCTGTGTAATACTTCTGTTGCAGCTGTGTGAAATTGTTAATAACGTGCCGNTTCCAAGCTTTTTGGTCAGCCCGATATTTGGAAATCTTGTCTTTTCCCGTAGTTGAAGGTTGTCTATCTGTCACCCAAATCATAGGATGTTCTGTGTAATACTTCTGTTGCAGCTATGTGAAATTGTTAATAACGTGCCATAACGTGGTCTCACCAGGATATGACTGCCACCTTTCCACCTTTTCTCTTAGGCTGGTCACCCATTCCAGCAGCGCTGCGCACAGTCAGCCTACTGTAATAGCAAGCAGAAGTGGGAGTCACCTGTGTTTCTTCTCTTCTTGGACTGCGTATGGCAGATACTTCGCCAGTTCCCGTGTTCTTTTGAATTTAATGAGAATTTCCTCATCATGCTCTTTGAGCATGCTTACGCCTCACAGTTTGGAACATTTCTGGGCAACAATGAAAGTGAAAGGTGGGTACATTGTTCACGTGGGGGCCATTTTCAGTCGTTTTGGTTACTTCCTAAAAGAGATGAGGATTTGCTTCTGTGTTAACGTTACCAATATTTAAAAGATGTTGGTGATTACTGCTAGTATAACTGAGAGTCCTTCTGTGTGAGTCCAGATGCTACGTGTTTATTGCGAGCCTGTCACATGCTAGATAGACCATATCCTAGATTTTGTTCTTTTAGATTAAAATGAGTCCATACACTGATTAAAAAGCTTTGAATAAATTAAGCAACCATTAAAATGTTACTTTCCTTTTATAAGAACATAGTATGTGACACCTGTAAGAAGCGTAAATGTATAATCTAATTCTACCTGCCATGCAGTTTCATAGAGTAAAGGGGTAATATCCAGAGAAGTTAATGACTGTCCAGGGACACCCAGCCATTTGGCCACCGGAAGCATGGCTACAGTACAGGTCTTCCTGCTCTTGTTCTCGAGTGTGTCTCTCACACCAAGAAACTGTCCTCAGGCCCAGAGTGCATGTCTTGCTTCATAACCCAGATGCCATCAAGTGTATAGGTTTAATTAGAAGATTCATATCAGAATGA
Organism: Raphicerus campestris; assembly: GCA_006410735.1. Taxonomy (NCBI): domain Eukaryota; kingdom Metazoa; phylum Chordata; class Mammalia; order Artiodactyla; family Bovidae; genus Raphicerus; species Raphicerus campestris. The sequence continues at coordinate 859,597 of SJYW01041949.1, read as the reverse complement.
TCATTGGAAGATGCTTAACTGGTCATCTTCTCATTTGGGTACAATCTAAGGGCTTCCTCTGGGTGAGAGACAGGATTTGTCTCTTGACTGGTGGCTGGCACCATGTAGTTGAATAATAAATGTAAATAATTAACAGTCTTCACAAAAGAATGGGATCACTGAGTCTTTACCAGTTTAAAATTCAAGCAATACATTTTTCTTTCTTGTTTACTTTAAAGCTGAATTTGCAAATATTTCTTATAGATTCTTGTGGGGGAAAATTTAGAACTATTTGCTCTAGAAAATTCTGTCACCATAGTTTTCTCATTGTGTTTTGGCGATAGTTAACTGCAGCCACACGATTCACATGATCAGTTTGACTAATTGGTGTGTTTATATTTTATACTGCTCTGTATCCCAAGGGTATTTGCTCTGACTATTTTCTTTGATGATAGTATGGAGTTGAGATAGGATTAACTTGTTCAAGTTGAAATGTCTTACTATACTGCTTGTCGCACCACAGGCCAATAAATTGAGACAAGTTGTCAGGGCAAAGACTAGCAACTTTATTAGGAAAGCCAACAGAGCAGGAAGATGGGGTATTAGTGTCCCAAAGAAGTGTCTTGGCTGGGTTTGGATGCTGGGTACTTTTATAAAACAAAGAAGGGGAGGAGCTAAGGAGGTAAAGTTATAAAAAAGTAACTTGTTTGAAATGTTTCCTGGATCCAGCCAGATTTGGGAGGGGATGTATTAACTTCTTTTCTGCAGCCATTCATTGGTGGGCCTGGTAAGGATGTTTCCGGTGAGCAAAACAAATATATTTTAGCTTAGCATTCAGACATGGAGGCAGGGTTCCCAGAGATGGACCATTATGTATACCTTAAGCTATAAGCAACATCCTTTTAGTGATTAACTTGTAATAAAAGGAATAGAATACAAAAATTAGAAACAGATCCAATATGGAGTCAGATTTATTTACTTGTTATAGGTCTGTTGAAAATCCCATGGACAGAGGACCCTGGTGGGCTGCAGTCTATGGGGTCTCTGAGGGTCGGACATGACTGAGCGACTTCACTTTCACTTTTTACTTGCATGCATTGAAGAAGGAAATGGCAACCCACTCCAGTGTTCTTGCCTGGAGAATCCCAGGGACGGGGGAGCCTGGNGTATGCTCTTAGGAGATGGTTTCTGTTCTCTTTATCTGCTAGTCTTTAGGACAGATTCTTCTGTTAAATGCTTTTGAAGGGTTAATGAGCTAGTCCATTTTAATAAGATTCCATAAAATATACATAATGTCATCCATCAAGGCAGTGATGCAGATGTCTTGTTTAAGTGGAATAATCCCGACCTGATTTTCATATCTAAAGAAGAGTTTTTACCTGCATTGCTTTCAGATTCTGAAGCTTATCTCCTTAAATACTCAATCCAGTCAGTTCAGTTGCTCAGTAGTGTCTGACTCATTGCAACCCCATGGACTGCAGCATGCCAGGCTTCCCTGTCCATCACCAACTCTTGGAGCTTGTTAAAACTCATGTCCATCGAGTCGGTGATGCCACCCAACCATCTCANACTCAATCCAGTCAGTTCAGTTGCTCAGTAGTGTCTGACTCATTGCAACCCCATGGACTGCAGCATGCCAGGCTTCCCTGTCCATCACCAACTCTTGGAGCTTGTTAAAACTCATGTCCATCGAGTCGGTGATGCCACCCAACCATCTCATCCAACTCTGTTTCCCCTTCTCCTGCCTTCAAACTTTCCCAGCATCAGTCTTTTCCGATGAGTCAGTTCTTCACATACCTTAAATACTAAAGCTTATTTTTTTAAAAATTATCAAAAATCTATCTAAAATATATTATCTATTCATTACACAAAGGGTATAACATACCATTTAATTTCTTTTTAATCAATCTGAAGGTGGTAAGTTCATTTTTAGTCATCTTTATGTTAAGCAACAAGGGCATACACACAGGAATGGCAGCTGTTAACCATCCACCTCCGTATTTTACTGTGCTCTCCTGTGTGAGGCTCTCAAGGGCAAGTCTTTTGTGGACACTGCCTGCCCGCCTCCTGTGTGAGGAGTCTGGGGTTGCTTCCTTCTGGATTTGGCACGGAGCCTGTCTCTGTCGCTTCTCTGGCTGTCCGCTCTCGTGGCTTGTTCTGCTGGGATATCTGTCATTAGCTGCCTCCTTCCCGCTCAGCTTCTGCTTCTAATCTTAGCGGTCGAGGTGTCCCATGTTTAGCACTGTGGGACAGTGGCCCCAACCTTAGAGTCTCCCGGGGCTCTGAGCCTCAGCTCACTGTTTCTCCTTGCTTGCATAGCCAGTCACAGGTGCAGAAGTGACCACTTAAATGAGAGATAACAGCTATACTTCTTGTTCAGGAATTCTGAGACAGTTTACCTAAAAGCCACTGTCATGTTTAATAACAGAAATGAGAAACTAGTTATTTGGGAGGAAAGGCAAACTTGAGGGCCAGATGGCTCCTGAAGGACCGTTTAACTGGTTTTTACAAAACCTCATTGAAAGTTGATGGATTAAGTGATAAAAGAAGATTTTTTGTGTGGATGTGCTCCTGCTGCTCCATTAAGGGCAAGGTTTCCCTGTATGTTTAGTACCTCCTCAGCTTAGAACTGGATGAAATTCTAAGTTGGATAAAAATATTCTCATGGTAAGTAGATGGATTGTAGAACACCACCACTGTGGCCTTAAATGTCTCTCTGCTGTTTATATCTGCACCGAAGTTAACCATTAAGTTGGTAACTCCTGTATTGGAGAGCAAGATTTTAAAAATCCATGCAATAGAAAACCAACAAGATCGGTCTCTAGTCTGCGTTTCTATCTTCCTGCTTTGTTAAGAATGTAAGTAGTATTNTGTAAGATTCAGCTCACTGTCGCTTTCATGAAGCCTCTGGGACCCAAACTTCCCCCATAGATAAAGCTAATCCATTCTGTCTTCCCACCTGGCCCCATCCTGCCTTCTCCCCAGCCAGGCGGAAGTCGTTCTCACCCTGTGAGACCCAGCTCTCTGTCGCTTTCATGAAGTCTTCAGGACCCTAACTTCCTCCACAGATAAAGTTCATTCATTCTGTCTTCTCACCTGGCCCCATCCTGCCTTCTCCCCCAGCCAGGTGGAAGCCCTTCTCACCCTGTAAGCTCCAGCTCACTGTCACTTCATGAAGTCTTTGGGACCCTAACTTCCTCCACAGATAAAGCTGATCCGTTTTTGCCACACTTTGTTTCCCAAACTAGACCCAAGTCTAGTGACGTCTTTGAGTTCAGAGAACCTTGCCAAGTTCAGCTTTTACTCCTTGGACACAGCACAGTGCTGGCCTATGAAATGCTGAAGGGCAGCTAAAATAAAGGTCTCGTAAAACAGATGGAAATCCTCCAAGCTAGAGATTAATTCAGATGTTTGTGCACTGTGTCACTTAGTATATAACTGTGATTGAAAGCAAATGTTTAGATATAACTTGGAAGTGGAATTATCTCTCTTCTAGCCCTTCCAGTTACAGTTCATATTTATTATGTGTTAATGCTGTTATGTTTACCACATCTACCCACCCTGACAGTGGCCCTTTAAGTCAGACCGTCTTAAGTATTTGGTGATCTCACACAGCTACGTTCCTTGTGAGCATAGCAAACAAATGGCGTATGATTTGTGTGTGTGCTGATGCGTGTCCGGCTCTTTGTGATCCGTGGACTGTAGCCCACTTGCCAGGCTTCTCTGTCTACGGGATTTTCCAGGAGAGAATATTGGAGTGGGTTGCCATTAAAGATTCAAAGATAAAACAAGTGAAATACCTGCAAGGGTGTGACTGCGGGGATAACACCCGTGCTCAGGTTCCGGGTAGACCAGAGAGCCAAATGATTTGAAAATTTCTTTTGATCAGTAGATGGCAGACTCTTCACTTCTTTTGTTGAGGAGAGGGAAACTAAAAAGAGCTTTGTCTCTAATATAAAAGTATTCCTACAGATGTCTTCATGACAGTAACTTCTTTTCATATGTTCAGTTCAGTCACTCAGTCGTGTCTGACTCTTTGTGACCCCATGGACTGCAGCATGTCAGGCCTCCCTATCCATCGCCAACTGTCAGAGTTTACTGATACTCATGTCCATTGAGTCGGTGACGCCATCCATCCCTGTTGGCCAACTCTGTTGGCCCCTTCTCCTCCTGCCTTCAATCTTTCCAAGCATCAGGGACTTTTCAAATGAGTCAGTTCTTCACATCAGGTGGCCAAATTATTGGAGTTTCAGCTTCAGCATCGGTCCTTCCAATGAATATTTAGGACTGATTTCCTTTAGGATGGATTGGTTGGATCTCCTTGAAGTGGAAGGGACTCTCACGAGTCTTCTCCAAGACCACAGTTCAAAAGCATCAATTCTTTGACGTACATGACTACTGAGAAAGCCATAGCTTTGACTAGATGGACCTTTGTTGGCAAAGTAATGTCTCTGCTTTTTGTCATGCTGTCTAGGTTGGTCATAACTTTTCTTCCAAGGAGCAAGCATCTTTTAATTTCATGGCTGCAGTCACCATCTGCAATAATTTTGGAGCCCCCCAGAATAAAGTCTGTCACAGTTTCCACTGTTTCCCCATCTATTTGCCATGAAGTGATGGGACCAGATGCCATGATCTTAGTTTTCTGAAGACTTATTAATATCAGGAGTGACCTGATGAAATGGGTCTATGAGAAACCTGTATTTATCCCTATGTAGTGTGAGGTTTATGGAGCTTACTCCAGGCTACAGCACTCTGGCTGGATAGAAGGGGAGAGCTGACCTTCGTTTTGTACCTGCAGAACTTAAACGTTCTTTGACTTTGCTCCAGATTTCACCAACCTAGTAAGATTTATATTATGTTTATCATTACTGAAGTCTGTTATTCTATTTGATATTCCAAGAACAACCACAGCTCTTATGGCTGTGTAGCTTTGTTAAGGTCTGGGATGGCCAAAATGTTCGAGTTTTTCCAAGCTTTTTGGTCAGCCCGATATTTGGAAATCTTGTCTTTTCCCGTAGTTGAAGGTTGTCTATCTGTCACCCAAATCATAGGATGTTCTGTGTAATACTTCTGTTGCAGCTATGTGAAATTGTTAATAACGTGCCATAACGTGGTCTCACCAGGATATGACTGCCACCTTTCCACCTTTTCTCTTAGGCTGGTCACCCATTCCAGCAGCGCTGCGCACAGTCAGCCTACTGTAATAGCAAGCAGAAGTGGGAGTCACCTGTGTTTCTTCTCTTCTTGGACTGCGTATGGCAGATACTTCGCCAGTTCCCGTGTTCTTTTGAATTTAATGAGAATTTCCTCATCATGCTCTTTGAGCATGCTTACGCCTCACAGTTTGGAACATTTCTGGGCAACAATGAAAGTGAAAGGTGGGTACATTGTTCACGTGGGGGCCATTTTCAGTCGTTTTGGTTACTTCCTAAAAGAGATGAGGATTTGCTTCTGTGTTAACGTTACCAATATTTAAAAGATGTTGGTGATTACTGCTAGTATAACTGAGAGTCCTTCTGTGTGAGTCCAGATGCTACGTGTTTATTGCGAGCCTGTCACATGCTAGATAGACCATATCCTAGATTTTGTTCTTTTAGATTAAAATGAGTCCATACACTGATTAAAAAGCTTTGAATAAATTAAGCAACCATTAAAATGTTACTTTCCTTTTATAAGAACATAGTATGTGACACCTGTAAGAAGCGTAAATGTATAATCTAATTCTACCTGCCATGCAGTTTCATAGAGTAAAGGGGTAATATCCAGAGAAGTTAATGACTGTCCAGGGACACCCAGCCATTTGGCCACCGGAAGCATGGCTACAGTACAGGTCTTCCTGCTCTTGTTCTCGAGTGTGTCTCTCACACCAAGAAACTGTCCTCAGGCCCAGAGTGCATGTCTTGCTTCATAACCCAGATGCCATCAAGTGTATAGGTTTAATTAGAAGATTCATATCAGAATGATCATTGGAAGATGCTTAACTGGTCATCTTCTCATTTGGGTACAATCTAAGGGCTTCCTCTGGGTGAGAGACAGGATTTGTCTCTTGACTGGTGGCTGGCACCATGTAGTTGAATAATAAATGTAAATAATTAACAGTCTTCACAAAAGAATGGGATCACTGAGTCTTTACCAGTTTAAAATTCAAGCAATACATTTTTCTTTCTTGTTTACTTTAAAGCTGAATTTGCAAATATTTCTTATAGATTCTTGTGGGGGAAAATTTAGAACTATTTGCTCTAGAAAATTCTGTCACCATAGTTTTCTCATTGTGTTTTGGCGATAGTTAACTGCAGCCACACGATTCACATGATCAGTTTGACTAATTGGTGTGTTTATATTTTATACTGCTCTGTATCCCAAGGGTATTTGCTCTGACTATTTTCTTTGATGATAGTATGGAGTTGAGATAGGATTAACTTGTTCAAGTTGAAATGTCTTACTATACTGCTTGTCGCACCACAGGCCAATAAATTGAGACAAGTTGTCAGGGCAAAGACTAGCAACTTTATTAGGAAAGCCAACAGAGCAGGAAGATGGGGTATTAGTGTCCCAAAGAAGTGTCTTGGCTGGGTTTGGATGCTGGGTACTTTTATAAAACAAAGAAGGGGAGGAGCTAAGGAGGTAAAGTTATAAAAAAGTAACTTGTTTGAAATGTTTCCTGGATCCAGCCAGATTTGGGAGGGGATGTATTAACTTCTTTTCTGCAGCCATTCATTGGTGGGCCTGGTAAGGATGTTTCCGGTGAGCAAAACAAATATATTTTAGCTTAGCATTCAGACATGGAGGCAGGGTTCCCAGAGATGGACCATTATGTATACCTTAAGCTATAAGCAACATCCTTTTAGTGATTAACTTGTAATAAAAGGAATAGAATACAAAAATTAGAAACAGATCCAATATGGAGTCAGATTTATTTACTTGTTATAGGTCTGTTGAAAATCCCATGGACAGAGGACCCTGGTGGGCTGCAGTCCATGGGGTCTCTGAGGGTCGGACATGACTGAGCGACTTCACTTTCACTTTTTACTTGCATGCATTGGAGAAGGAAATGGCAACCCACTCCAGTGTTCTTGCCTGGAGAATCCCAGGGACGGGGGAGCCTGGTAGGCTGCTGTCTATGGGGTTGCACAGAGTCGGATATGACTGAAGTGACTTAGCGTTAGCATCTGTTTCTTCAATTTAGGTAATTGTTGACAGTTAAAAATGCTGATAAATATTTCAATTTGACAGCATTTTGTTCGTCTGCTAAAAAATCTTGTGTTCTGCCTTCTAATGTACAGAGACAAGAAATGGTCCTATTAGAAGCAGCATTTAATAGTGGTTGTCATAAATCAATTGGTTTAATGGCAGTTTTCTTTCTTGATCAGATGTAAGTTGAAGCTGCAGCAGAAAACGATGTCTCTGTGGTCCTGGGTCAACCGGCCCAGTGAACTGAGTAAGTTCACCAACCCTCTCTTTGAAGCCAACAATCTTGTCATCTGGCCTTCTGTTGCTCCACAGAGTCTTCAGCTGTGGGAGGGTAAGTCATGCATCCTTTGCAAACCCTTTATTGATAGTCCAGGATGTTCTCTTGACTGCCTGTGGGTATAATCGTAAATGGATACTGCTGTTTATATCAGATATTTTCTCAAGATAAGGTACATTACTTCTTTTTATTGTGATAAAAACACAAAATTTACCAACGTAATACTTAATTGTACACAGAGATGGTCAAGTATATCACGTTGTTGTGAAACAGGTCTCCATAACTTTTCTTCACGTAACTTGACGACTCTGTACCCACTGAACAGCAGCTTCTCAGAGTTCCTGTCCAGCCCCAGGCAACCACCACTCTGCTTACTCCTGCTGCCTCATCTAAGTGGAACCATACAATATTTGTCCTTTTGTGACTGCGTTATTTCACTGAACGTAATTATTGTGCTCAAGGCTTATCCATGTAGTGGCATGTGATGGGATTTCCTTTTTAAGGCTGAGTAATTTTTCATTGTGTGTTTATATTTTGCTTATTCATTCATATGTCAAAGGACACCTGGGTTGCCTCTACCTTTTGGCACACAGGCATGCAAATATCTCTTCAGGACCCTGCTTTTGATGCTGGAATTGCTGGATCATACAGTAATTCTATGTTCAGTGTTTTGAAGAACAGCCATACCGTTTTCCATAACACTTATACCATTTTACAACCCTATCAGCAGTGGACAAGGGTTACAGTTTCTTCACACCTTTGTCAATACTTATTTCCTTTTTCTTCCCCCATCTTTGATAGGTCATCCTAATGGGGGTGAGAGAAAGTACATTACTTTTTGTGTAAGAAAGGGATAGATAGTTGGGGCAGGAATAAATTGTACGCTCTTAGGAGATGGTTTCTGTTCTCTTTATCTGCTAGTCTTTAGGACAGATTCTTCTGTTAAATGCTTTTGAAGGGTTAATGAGCTAGTCCATTTTAATAAGATTCCATAAAATATACATAATGTCATCCATCAAGGCAGTGATGCAGATGTCTTGTTTAAGTGGAATAATCCCAACCTGATTTTCATATCTAAAGAAGAGTTTTTACCTGCATTGCTTTCAGATTCTAAAGCTTATCTCCTTAAATACTCAATCCAGTCAGTTCAGTTGCTCAGTCGTGTCTGACTCATTGCAACCCCATGGACTGCAGCATGCCAGGCTTCCCTGTCCATCACCAACTCCTGGAGCTTCTTAAAACTCATGTCCATCGAGTCGGTGATGCCACCCAACCATCTCATCCAACTCTGTTTCCCCTTCTCCTGCCTTCAAACTTTCCCAGCATCAGTCTTTTCCGATGAGTCAGTTCTTCACATACCTTAAATACTAAAGCTTATTTTTTTAAAAATTATCAAAAATCTATCTAAAATATATTATCTATTCATTACACAAAGGGTATAACATAGCATTTAATTTCTTTTTAATCAATCTGAAGGTCGTAAGTTCATTTTTAGTCATCTTTATGTTAAGCAACAAGGGCATACACACAGGAATGGCAGCTGTTAGCCATCCACCTCCATATTTTACTGTGCTCTCCTGTGTGAGGCTCTCAAGGGCAAGTCTTTTGTGGACACTGCCTGCCCGCTTCCTGTGTGAGGAGTCTGGGGTTGCTTCCTTCTGGGTTTGGCACGGAGCCTGTCTGTCGCTTCTCTGGCTGTCCGCTCTCGTGGCTTGTTCTGCTGGGATATCTGTCATTAGCTGCCTCCTTCCCGCTCAGCTTCTGCTTCTAATCTTAGTGGTCGAGGTGTCCCATGTTTAGCACTGTGGGACAGTGGCCCCAACCTTAGAGTCTCCCGGGGCTCTGAGCCTCAGCTCACTGTTTCTCCTTGCTTGCATAGCCAGTCACAGGTGCAGAAGTGACCACTTAAATGAGAGATAACAGCTATACTTCTTGTTCAGGAATTCTGAGACAGTTTACCTAAAAGCCACTGTCATGTTTAATAACAGAAATGAGAAACTAGTTATTTGGGAGGAAAGGCAAACTTGAGGGCCAGATGGCTCCTGAAGGACAGTTTAACTGGTTTTTACAAAACCTCATTGAAAGTTGAGGGATTAAGTGATAAAAGAAGATTTTTTGTGTGGATGTGCTCCTGCTGCTCCATTAAGGGCAAGGTTTCCCTGTATGTTTAGTACCTCCTCAGCTTAGAACTGGATGAAATTCTAAGTTGGATAAAAATATTCTCATGGTAAGTAGATGGATTGTAGAACACCACCACTGTGGCCTTAAATGTCTCTCTGCTGTTTATATCTGCAACGAAGTTAACCATTAAAAGTTGGTAACTCCTGTATTGGAGAGCAAGATTTTAAAAATCCATGCAATAGAAAACCAACAAGATCGGTCTCTAGTCTGCGTTTCTATCTTCCTGCTTTGATAAGAATGTAAGTAGTATTCGGACACATAGAGGGGGACTCACTGGGGCGCATGGCAGTTTGGTTTATGGAAAGTGTTCTGATGACTCATAAAGTCTTTGTGACCGTACCCGCTACTGGTAAGTTGCTACTGGTACATGTATGCTGCAGTCTGGAAGTGTTTGTACCTCCTGACTTGAATATGTTTAAGCCATCACTTTGAACTGATATCAATAACATATATGTATGTACAGGAGAAAATGTCTTTTTATCCATAATAAAAGGATAATTAATGTTATCTGGGGGAAAAAGCAGTTGCCTGCAGAATTGGAAGATTGTCTGTTAAGAAGCAGAAAGGGGGAGAGGGTGCTGAAGTTCCAGCTTTCTGAACAGTTTGCGAGGTTCTGCTTTTGCTCTGACTGCCACCTTCCCACTGAAGATGATTCCACACCTCGAGGAGGTCTTACAGGCCTGGAAAAAGTTCTGTAATTGTTTAAAAAAAGAATATTTGTACTGTGAAACTGTGAAGTTGATGGCATTGTAAATGATGAGTTTATATTCCTGAATATAACCAGAACTGCATTTTGATCTATTTCATAATGTTATGGGAGTTTTTGAATAACAAGCACGTACATGGTGACTTCTTGTACACTATTCAGCTGTACTCTTTCAGTACCTCAGATTGCTGTACATTTTAGAGTACAATAAAACACAGATGTGAACTGTGAAACAAGAAAAGGGTTGTAATACATGGGATCATGTGTTAACCACAGCAAGTGTAATGCTAATCCATGGTGTGCATCTTTTTCCCTTCTGTTCTTCTTCCATGGATTCAATAGGTATTTTTTTACGCTGGAACAGATCCTCCAAGTATTTGGATGAAGCATATGAAGAAATGGTTAACATCATAGAATACAACAAGGAATTGCAAGCGAAAGTAAATCTCCTTAGGAGGCAGTTGGCAGAACTGGAGACTGAGGATGGGGTACAGGAGAGCCCCTGAATCCTGCCCACTGCAGCCCTTGCAGGACCGTGCAGACTGGTAGCCCACCTCTGTCTCCTCTGCCCTCAGTTCACCGTCACACGTTCAGCCTTGAACGTAAGGCTTTAGAAGTGAGAACCTTCTAACGTAATGGACTCCTCAGTACTTTCTGAATGAAACTTACTATAATTACTCATGTTACACGTGGCCTGTTGGGGCTCTTCACTTTGGGAGCAGGAAGGAGGTGCTAGTCATTTTATGTGAAACAGGTGACCTATTTAATGCCATTTGTGTTATATACCATTTCATTGTAAGCTTTTCTCTGCATCTACTTTGTAAACAGTGCTTCAGACCAGTCAAGGATATGACTAATCTCTTTAGAGAATATTTGTTAGTTTAAAAAAGGATCAGACTTTTTAAGCCCTCCAAATATAGAAATATTTTTCAAACCTGAAATTGCTGGTAAACCAAGACTTTTGTGTTTAACATGCTATTTCCAATATCTTTGCCACATAAAATAGCCCTTCTTTTAAAACAGTTTTGGACTGACAAGAGCTGAATTCGTGTCCTCATTCTGGTTTGTCAAGAAAGCAAAAGCTGTATATTTATTCAAGGTAAATTATTTTTACAAGGGCAACAGCTAAAGTTCTCTGGTGTTTACATTAAGAAGAAGTAAATTTATTTTAACCGTAGACACTAAAAGTATGTGCAATTTAGAAATAAAGGAGAAATTTGTTACTGATAAGGTGTCAGTAGTGTCAAATTGGTTCTTCAGGGTTTTGGTCATACATTTTAAATGTGTCAAATGCTGGATATATTAAATCATCATTTAGAATAGATGTTCATTTGCTATAATTAAGCTACAAGTACGGTTACCTTAAACCAGGGACGCGCTGCCCTTGTCTGAAGTTCTCATTGCACTGGTTTATGTACAGAAGCGTGTGCTTGATTGTTTTCTTTTTAAATATTCTAAGTTTACTAATACTAAGGTTAAGATTTTCTTACTCCTTTGAGCCTTTTGAAAATTTATCTTGACTCTGCTGATTTGTCCATTAGGCAAATATGTTTTAAACTTCAGAAGCCACTTTGAAATGTTTTCAGTGTTATAGAAGCAGTGGTGACTTTATGCCATAGGCTGGTTTTTGCCTCTGACTCTTAACAGTTCGTGATTAGGTGCTTTCCATGTACGTTTCTACTTTGTGGCATTGCTCATTTTAACAAATACTTTGAATTGTAGTTTTCCCTTAAAAGGATAGTTGAAGGGTAATCTTTAATATCATTTCAATCCCATCTATATATAATCATTTCATTGTAAAACACACCAAAACTGAACCCAGCTTTAGAGTTATGTATCGAGTTAAAAATTTTAGTTCTTCCAAATCAACTCTAACAAAAATCTATGGCCACATTCAGAAGCTACAGAAAGCAGCAAATACTTTCTATCTCCAAAAGAGTTGCCAAGACGTCTTTTTCCCGTTTCCTTAGACTGGGTGCAAAAGGCCAGACAACTAATCTACAGTTGGAGCTGCTTTTTGGTAAATTTGTCTTTCTTCTCTAAGCTCAGTTTTACTCCTGGCCTGTTTTCTTGATTATAGTTAAGAATCTTGGGGCATTCAAAGAAAGGCTAATGAGGGAAGGAGCAAAGATGTACTTTCTTGCTATAGGTATTTGTGTGCTGTGTGAAATGTCTCTGTTAATTTTTTTAAAAAGGAAACACTCTAGCTTTTTAAATGGATCCTCAAAATTGAAGAAGGAGCCTTTTTCTTCTCAGTTAACTGACCTGTCAGGAAAACGAGAGAATTTTTAGTGTCTTTTTTTTTTTTCTCCAAGAAGCCGTTCTCGGTAGTGATGTTGGTTGGCATTGGGCGTAAGGTTTCTGTGGGGGGGGAACATTAGAGGGCTTTTTTTTTAGGCTTGGTCATGGAGAACCTGTATGCCATCAGCGTATACCTGTCTTCCTGTTGAACATTTCACATGTGAGCCAGAGTATGATGATAACATAGTGTTTCCATTTCTTTTTCTTTGTCTTACTGAGACAGCAATCATAAGCAGTTTGGACAAGTTTGTGTTTTACTGTTAATTTATAATTAGGGATTGTCCAAACTATAGTTCTGTTTACAGGGAGTAAAAGCAAACTTTTGTATCAATGCACTTTCAAAGGGGTCATCTATTAATGTAAATACTAAGGTTTTCCCAAACTTGAGAATTCTGACAAAGACAAGTGTTTTACCAATATAATTTTGAAGAGGGTTTTTAGTAATACTGTTAAATTACTCATCCCTTGGATGAAAAGAATAATTACAGTGGATATATTAATAAGATACTTATTGAAGGTTAAGTTTGGAGAACTGTCTTTGATAAAGGCGGCTTTAAAAACTTTCATAATGAAGAGAATAGTGGCTCAGTTAGTGAGAATGCAGATTGCCCCATATAAGCATTAAGTGACGTATAATCAAGGTCATGTACATTGTGCGTCTTCTGTTATTTATTCATTGTGAAGGCTGGTTTCCATTTTTGGAGTGCAAAAAAGTAAGCCCCCCACAAAGAATATTTTAATGCAAAGGACTGCTGCAGTACAGGGATCTTTAGATTTAAATTCATAATTTTTTTTTTAAATCAGAAGAAAGTTTGGTTATATCAAAATGCTGAAACTTTTTGGGTGGTTTAAGACTTGTCAGTAATTGTTTCAGTTTTTTTTGTTTTGATTTTATTAAATGGGAAGAAAATAAGCAGAAATTATAAAACCTGATAGAAATAAGATAATTTTATAGCTTGTTTTAAACCTAAGAAAAATTAGGCCTTTGAAGCAACATTTTAAAGTGATTTGGGGGAAAACTTTGGAAGACAGTAACCATTTAAGATACATATATACTTTCGTATGTATCTTAATTTAAAACTTTTCTTTGAACTCTGCAGCCTGATTTTGTAGAGGTGATAGATAAGTTACTGCTTTTCATTTTAAATGATGAAATTAAGTGAGATTTTAGTCTTTGATTCAGTCTTTCTTAAGTTAAAGAAGAAAAAACATCAGTATCGTGGAAAAGATCTGACCAGTAATTGTCACTTGAAGTGAAAACAAGAGGAACAGGGTGCTGCGCTACAAAGAAGGCCGCTTAAAGATGCAGCTCCTGTGGCCACCTGGCTTCAAGAGCAGCTGCTTTAACGGCCAGCCCTAGCTAGGGCATCAGGCCCACTTACTATCAGACCTTCACCTGAGACACAGTTTTGGTACCTACCCATATCCAGATTTTATGAATTAAAACGACACACGTCTATTATGAGCACCCTTTATCAGAGAGGTATTTCCTGGACCAAAAAAAATGGGCAATATTTGGAATAGTTAATCCTCTGCTCTGGAAGCTTTGAAATTTTCCAGAGAATGAAGTCATTCAGTCCATCTGATCCAGGTTATCCTATACCTCAGGACAACATAGATGAGTCATTTCTTATTAAACATGACACAGACTCCATCCACCCACCCCCGCCCCCAGAGCATGTACACTAAGTTATTATAAGTAGTATTTTTGTGTAATTCACCATCTCAACAAAAAACTGTAAAAGACTGGTTGCTACACTCATATTTACTCTCAGGTAATAGGGAATGGTTATTTTCTAATTTTTGGTTTCTTAAATAAAAACGACTTCTATTTTCACTCAGTCCTTACCGTCTACCATCCACAGCATTTTCTTCCTTTCAACTAGACGCCCAAGAGACCTTCTGAAACTCGACACTAGGTTTTAGAAAGTCTGAACTTGTTATCTAAATCCCCTCAAAAAAAAAAAAGAAAAACTAATGTCCTGTAATTGAACCCCAGTGCAGAACTGTTGTTTGTGTTTAATTAATGAAAGGTAACAGGACTTAGTGTGAACTTTACGTTGTCCTGGAAAATGGTTCCTGATGAGAGCTCACTGTCTCGTAGAGCAGTTCTCTTTAACCATCTGTGAGTATACGTGTTGTGCGTGTGATTTCTGGTAAAAAGTTGTGTAACACTGCCNTGTTTAATTAATGAAAGGTAACAGGACTTAGTGTGAACTTTACGTTGTCCTGGAAAATGGTTCCTGATGAGAGCTCACTGTCTCATAGAGCAGTTCTCTTTAACCATCTGTGAGTATACGTGTTGTGCGTGTGATTTCTGGTAAAAAGTTGTGTCTGTCAGCCCGAGACATTTGCTTCAGTTTTCCAAATGCACATATTTTTAGAGAGGTGGATTATTCTATACAAATACTCCTCGCGTTCTCTTATTTAGAATCCTTATAGATATATTACCATCTACACTGAAAATCTTGTACTTGCACAAGTTACTTAAAAAAATAATAACAGTATGTATTTCTTCAATAACGAGGAACTTAAAGTTTACTCTTGATATATTTGAATGTGACTGTTGGATATAAGTGCACTATTACTCATGTCTTACACAATAAAAATTGCACTGTATGGAAAACGTAGCTATAATGTGTGCTTTGCAAAAACCTCAGAGTGCTGTGATGTACAGGTTTCTACATGGTGAACCCGTCTGCGTCTAGGAGAAAATGACGAACTTCCATTAAGTCTGTGTTAACATTTTAGTATAATCTGTAATGTTCCCTTTAAGTGGTAAGTTCACCTATGTCCTGGAATCATTTCTCTTGAATTGGCTGCTTTGTCAGGCTTGGTTTACTGAATCAAAAAACAGTCTTGTTGAACATGATACAGTTATTTTTAGTGTGTAAGATTTGTGTGTTAAGATTCCCCTCTGCCAAAGAGGACTGTTGCACAAATGCTAGTGTTAAATATCTATAGACAATAGTAATAAAATTTGAATACATTCAAAGGCTGACTTTTTCCCCAAATATTTATAAAGGTTTTTGCAGTGTCTTAATTAAAATTGCTACATACATGGGTAGCTCAAATGGTAAAGAATCTGCCTGAAATGAGGGAGACCTGGGTTCGATTCCTGGCTCAGGAACTTCGCTGGAGAAGGGAATGGCAACCCACTCCAGTATTCTTGCCTGGACAATCCCAAAGACAGAGGAACATGGTGGGCTACAGTCCATGGGGTCGCAAAGAGTTGGTCATGATGGAGCGACTAACACTTGACACTTCATATATTTTTGGACTTCATGTTTTGAAAAAATTCACATCAGTAGAAAAGTTGCAAATAGTGCAGTGATCTCCCACATACTGTTCACCCAGGTGGAATACTTTATAAATCAACATAGGCTTGAACACCTTTGAGTGTGTGTTTATGTGTGTGAGAGAGAGTCTGGGTACCATCATTGTTGTTTTGGTCAAACATCTGCAGGTATGTGCAGACATCATGACCTTTCCACCTAAACTTCACAGGTATCTCCTAAGAAATAGGAGTAGATATTGAAAATATATTTATTCAGTATATAGTGAAAAGAAATTCCATGATAGGCGCTCAGTAATGGTGAATTATTACAGACATGCAAAGTGAAAATTACACATATCACCTCACACCAGTCAAAACAGCGATTATAAAAAAGGCTGCTGCTGCTGCTAAGTCGCATCAGTCGTGCCCAACTCTGTGCAACCCCATAGACAGCAGCCCACCAGGCTCCCCCTGTCCCTGGGATTCTCCAGGCAGGAACACTGGAATGGGTTGCCATTTCCTTCTCCAGTGCATGAAAGTGAAAAGTGAAAGTAAAGTCGCTCAGTTGTGTCCTACTCTTTGTGACCCCATGGACTGCAGCCTACCAGGCTTCTCCGTCCATGAGCTTTTCCAGGCAAGAGTGCTGGAGTGGGGTGCCATTGCCTTCTCCAATAAAAGGCTACTGACAGTAAATGGTGTAGTGGGGAGCTTAGGAAAAGGGAACCCTCCTATAATGCTGGTGGGATGTAATTGGTAACACACACCGTAGAGGACATTATGAAAGTATGTCTAAATGGTGAAAATAGAGCTCCCATGTGATCAGACAGGCACATTCCTAAGAGAATAAGAGGAGAAAATAAGAATTCAAAAACAAGTGCACCCAGGCATGCACTGTAGCACTATCGACAGTACCCAACACAAAAGCGAACCACATGGCCATCGACAAATGCATGGACAAGGAAGTGACACAGGCCCACAATATAATAGGACTCTGCCATGAAAAAGAAAGAATGCCATTTGTAGTAACCTATGAATTGGGAAACAACATGGTATACAGTACTAAGTGAGGTAAGTGAGAAGAAGACAGGCATCATATATCAATTGTATGTGAAATGGAAAAACTGATACCAATCCACTAATCTATGAAAGTGAAAGAGATGCACAGACTTAGAACACAGGCGCATGGTGACCAAGGGGGAGGCAGGATGGAGACACTGGGAGGCTGGGAGTAACGCACCACACTGATGCATAAGACTGTCAACAGGGAACCAGCCACTGTATAGGAAAGCAGGCAACCATAGCACCGTGTAATAACATACGTGTGAAAAGAAGGCAAAAGTTGAACAGATATGTATGTGTGTAACTAAATGAGATCCTGTATACCTACAACCTCCACAACAATAAATCAAGTGTACTACAATAAGTGAAAAAATCTTTAAAAAAAAAAAAGAAGTGATAAGACATAAGCTGACGGTGGTTCCAGCTGGTATATTCAACCTAAGGTAGATTGTCAAACTGTCAAACTGACCGTAAGGCTTTCATTAGCATAGTACCAGAGTTGTGCATGAAGAAATGCTGCCATCTTGTGGCCATTTCCAACAACAAGAACCTAAAATCTATTCCTTTAGAATCAAAAGGACTGCTGCTGCTGCTGCTAAGTCGCCTCAGTCGTGTCCAACTCTGTGCGACCCCATAGACGTCAGCCCACCAGGCTCCCCCGTCCCTGGGATTCTCCAGGCAAGAACACTGGAGTGGGCGGCCATCCCCTTCTCCACTGTATGAAAGTGAAAAGTGAAAGCGAAGTCGCTGAGTCGTGTCCGAGAAGGACTACCAGACTGTAAATGATACCTGCTGTCAAACAATTTTCATACAACTAATCAAAAATAATTTTTTGCAAAAGGAAAAGACTTGGAAACTAATTACAACTGGTAAATGCTAGTTTCCTTGTTAACCGTTTAAAATGTCCATGAAACATGCTCAATATTGTGAATCCATACACAGGATAACTTAATTTGAAAAGGAATAAACTGGTTCCATATGAAAAGCCATCATCAAAAAGTCAACACCAAAAAAAAAAAAAAATGGAAAGAATAAATGGTGGAGAGGCTGTGGAGAAAAAGGGAACTAATCTATGGTGCAGCTGGGATGTAACAACTATTATGAAGAACAGTAGAGAAGTGCCCTCAAAAGGTGAAAATTTTCAGCCACAGTGTGATTGGGCAGGTGCACCTCTAAAGAGTGTCCTTGGAGAAACCCACACAGCACCGTTTACAACAGCACGTGCAGCACACAGGCGAGCCCACAGGCAGGAAGTGATCTGTGAACAATGGAAGATGACGCAGCCATGAGGAAGAATGAGAGAATGCCACGAGCAGGAGCACGGTTATACCCACAGCTAATCATACCCAGTGCAGTCAGTCAGTCCAGTCGCTCAGTCGTGTCCGACTCTGCAACCCCATGGACTGCAGCACGCCAGGCCTCCCTGTACATCACCAACCCCCGGAATTCACCCAAACTCATGTCCATTGAGTTGGTGATGCCATCCAACCACCTCATCCTCTGTCGGCCCCTTCTCCTCCCACCTTTAATGTTCAATCCGGGTCTTTTCAAATGAGTCAGCTCTTTGCATCAGGTGGTCAAAGTATTGGGAGTTTTCAGCTTCAGCATCAGTCCTTCCAATGAATATTCAGGATTGACTTCCTTTAGGATGGACTGGTTGGGTCTCTGCAGTGCAAGGGACTCTTAAGAGTCTTCTCCAACACCACAGTTCAAAAGCATCAATTCTTCAGTGCTCAGTTTTCTTTATCGTCCAACTCTCACAACCATACATGACCACTGGAAAAACCGTAGCTTTGACTAGACAGACCTTTGTTGGCAGAAGAATGTCTCTGCTTTTCAATATGCTCTCTGGGTTGGTCATAACTTTCCTTCCAAGGAGTAAGCGTCTTTTTATTTTATGGCTCCAGTCACCATCTGCAGTGATTTGGGAGCCCCCTCAAATAAAGTCAGCCACTGTTTACACTGTTTCCCCATCTATTTGCCATGAAGTGATGGGACTGGATGCCATGATCTTAGTTTTCTGAATGTTGAGCTTTAAGCCAACTTTTTCACTCTCCTCTTTCATCAAGAGGCTCTTTAGTTCTTCACTTTCTGCCATAAAGGTGGTGTTATCTGCATATCTGAGGTGATTGATATTTCTCCCGGCAATCTTAATTCCAGCTTGTGCTTCATCCCTGTCTCTTATACACATCTAGATGTGTATAAGAGACAGGTCCAAGCAACTCTTAAGAGTCTTCTCCAACACCACAGTTCAAAAGCATCAATTCTTCGGCGCTCAGCTTTCCTTATAGTTCAACTCTCACATCCATACATGACCACTGGAAAAACTATAGCTTTGACTAGATGGTCCTTTGTTGGCAAAGTAATGTCTCTGCTTTTTAATATGCTGTCTAGGTTGGTCATAACTTTCCTTCCAAGGAGTAAGCATCTTTTAATTTCATGGCTGCAATCACCATCTGCAGTGATTTTGGAGCCCCCAAAAATAAAGTCTGACACTGTTTCCACTGTTTCTCCATCTATTTCCCATGAAGTGATGGGACC
>SJYW01041949.1:829046-839351 GCA_006410735.1 Raphicerus campestris | reverse complement strand
AATATGCTCTCTGGGTTGGTCATAACTTTCCTTCCAAGGAGTAAGCGTCTTTTTATTTCATGGCTCCAGTCACCATCTGCAGTGATTTGGGAGCCCCCTCAAATAAAGTCAGCCACTGTTTACACTGTTTCCCCATCTATTTGCCATGAAGTGATGGGACTGGATGCCATGATCTTAGTTTTCTGAATGTTGAGCTTTAAGCCAACTTTTTCACTCTCCTCTTTCATCAAGAGGCTCTTTAGTTCTTCACTTTCTGCCATAAGGGTGGTGTTATCTGCATATCTGAGGTTATTGATATTTCTCCTGGCAATCTTGATTCCAGCTTGTGCTTCATCCAGCCTGGCATTTCTTATGACGTACTCTGCATAGCAGTTAAATAAGCAGGGTAACAGCCTTAACGTACTCCTTTTCCTATTTGGAACTGATCAGTTGTTCCATGTCCGGTTCTAATTGTTGCTTCCTGACCTGCATACAGATTTCTCAAGAGGCAGGTCAGGTGGTCTGGTATTCCCATCTCTTTCAGAATTTTCCAGTTTGTTGTGATCCATACAGTCAAAGGCTTTGGCATAATCAATAAAGCAAAAGTAGATGTTTTTCTGGAACTCTCTTGCTTTTTCAATGATCCAACAGATGTTGGCAATTTGATCTCTGGTTCCTCTCCCTTTTCTAAAACCAGCTTGAACATCTGGAAGTTCATGGTTCATGTACTGTTGAAGCCTGGCTTGGAGAATTTTGAGCATTACTTTACTAAAGTGTGAGATGAGTGCAATTGTGCGGTAGTTTGAGCATTCTTTGGCATTGCCTTTGGGATTGGAATGAAAACTGACCTTTTCCAGTGAAGTCAGTAAAAATCAAAGAACAATATCATAAGCTATCCCATGAATCTGAAATGCACATTGTGAATATATGTAGGAAATGACAAACAGACACAGAAATGGAAAAACTTCTGATTAACAGAGGAGAATGAAGGGGCCGAGGGATCCACTATGCTGGTTGAGATGAAGAAACAAACTATGACATATACTATAATAATCAACTATGATAATCAACCAGGACCTATGGACATGAAGCCAATTCTGACAAGACTCAGGAATAACATACATGAGAAAAGAATCAGTGAGTAGTTGCATAGCTGTCTCATGGAACTGTGAAACTGAGAAAGACTCTGGAGTCCCACAGTACCGTATACCAATGTTACTCCAACTCGGAGTGGGCGGGGGAGAAGGCATAAAACAGAGGAACCAGACCCAGGCATTTGGCATTCAGTCTGGCACATTACACCATCCTTCACAGTCCCAAACATGACTTCCAGAAGCTCTGACTGCTTTAGAAACCAGAGCTAGGGATGAAGAAATCCTTCTGCCTTCTAGCCCTATGACCCAACAACAACCTAAACACTACTGATTCTCAGAACTTAATATTCATGGGGGCTACTGAGCTTGAAATAATACCTGTCCTCCCAACATTTCAAGGGATTAGTCATGGAAAAGAATTACAAACAGGAAATAGGAAGAAGAAATGATCACCAGGCAACTGCCACTCCCACCATTTAAAGAAATAAACACCTAAAATAATGTTCAGGATGGCGACTTATTAGAAACATTCAAGCAAACTGGGAGGAGGGGTCACCAGGCCCCACTGAAACAGGCATCATCAGAACATCAACAGATGAGAAAAGCCAGGAGGTGAAGGGAAGGGGGTCCCTCCCAGGGTGTAGTGGGGAAGACAACGGGATGCAGGGGCCTTTAAAAGAAGTTCAGACAATGAGCTACTGTATGATCGGGCAGTCCCCCTCTTCAGAGTGTATGGTTTGAAAACAATTCCAGAGGACCCGTGCACCGCAGCAGGCACCACAGCAGTATTTATAATATACTGAAATCGGAAGCAAACCAGATGGCCGTGGCCAGATGAGTGGAGACAGAAGTGAGGCACACACAAGAGGGAATCTTGCGGCGGGGGGAAGGAAGGACATAATGCTATCCACAGGAACTTCTGCACCCAACAGTGACCTCAGGGAGGTCAGAAAGATGGACACTAACAGCACACTATCACCGACAGGAGAAATGGAGAGACAGCCACACCCACCAACGACTGCGTTCCAAAAGTGAAAGTGACACACAGATTCAGAACACAAACCGATGGCTGTCACCAATGGAAAAGAGGGGCTGCGGGCACAGAGGAGACAGCTGGCAGAAACTCATACCCACTAATACAGAGAAAACAGGGATTCAACGGGGACCTCCTGCAGAGCAAGGGTGGTGAACCGGGCACTCTGGAGTAACCTAGACAGGCAGAGAAAGCCAAGAGGGAGAGACATGTAGGTGGGGATGGGGGAAGACGCTGTACACCTGCAACCGACAGGGCACTGGAAACAAACGTCGTCCCATCACAAGAACTGTATGCTCTACGTGAAAAAATGAGACACAAGGTCCTGGGGGCAGACCCACCTCTAGGGCTATATTTGCAGAAACCCGGCTTTCAAAGAGACAAATGACCCACGTGGGCTGCGCAGCACCACTTACGACGCAGAGGACACAGCAGCACACGGAACGTCCGGGGACAGATGAGTGCAGAGAGAAGCCGTCTAGGAAGACGATGGAGGTTGACAGCCATGCAGAAGAATGAGAGCATGCCCTCTACAGGAACATCGCTAAATCCAGAGAGAATCCTACTGAGTGAAGTCAGCCAGAATCAGAAAGAACACTGTCATAAGCAATCCCATGTATTAAAAATGCACACCGTCCATTGGTTCAGGAGAGAACCAATAAACAGACTGAGCAACAGAAAAGCTTCTGATTCCCAGCGGAGAAGGAAGCGGGCCAGGAATAAATTAGGACGTTGAGATGAACAGTATCCAACTATCACACGTACAGTAGCTAATAGACAAGCACGTCTGGCCAGTTCTCTCAACACTCTGTAATGACCAACATGAGAACAGAACCGAAAGATGAGTTGCTGTCTCTATATGTGAAACAGATAACGACTCTGGACACGCAATATTGTACCAAGGCCCCTCCCATTCCAGATAAAAAGTCATTGATGAAACAGACCAAACGAGACGCAGGCATTTGGTGTTGCTTGTGGCACACTCCACCCTCATTTACAGCCCCTAAAGGGGACTTCCACTAAAGCTCTGGCTGCAGAAGAAACCAGAGTTGGGCATCAGGAAACCCTTGCACCTTCTAGCCACATGGCCCAACAATGACCTGAAACTGTGGCTTCTGGGCAGCAGCATATTCACAAGGACTCCTGGGCTTGAAGTTGTACCTGTCCTCCAACAATTTAAAGGGGCAAGTCATGGAAAAGAATTAAAAACAGGGAAATTGGTATGCAGGACTGTGCTGAAGAGTTAAAGGAAGAGCCAGCATACAGGGGGTTTGCAACAATAACTAGGTGAAGCGAACTGAAAGTCGCTCAGTCAAGTCTGACTCTTTGCGACCCCTTGGAACTATATACTCCAAGGAATTTTCCAAGCCAGAATGCTGGAGTGGGTAACCTTTCCCTTCTCCAGGGGATCTTCCTAACCCAGGGATCAAATCCTCCCACATTGCAGGCGGATTCTTTACTAGCTGAGCCACCAGAGAAGCCCAAGAATACTGGAGTGAGTAGCCTATCCCTTCTCCAGCAGATCATCCTGACCCAGGAATTGAACCAGGGTCTCCTGCATTGCAGGAAGATTCTTTACCAACTGAGCTATCAGGAAGCCTAAAAGTGAAACGGAAAGTCACTCAGTTGTTTCCAACTCTTGGTGACCCCATGGACTATCCGGCCCGTGGAATTCTCCAGGCCAGGATACTGGAGTGGGTAGCCGTTCCCTTCTCCAGGGGATCCAATCCAGGGACTGAACCCAGGTCTCCCACATTGCAGGCAGATTCTTTACCAGCTGAGCCACAAGGGAAGCCCAAAACTAGGTAGAACATCAAAGATTACTGTTAAAGAAAAGGAAACATCTCAAGTTAATGAATTTAGAGGTTTGCTGTGTTTGATAAGGTACGAGACTGGCCTCTCTGAAATCATTCCTTCCTTATGCACCTCAAGTACCTATGGCCAGTATCCTGCTTGTCTGCAGCCCGAATCCCCTCAAGGTGAACAGTCCAGGCGGCTGCTGTGCTGGTAGGCTGCCAACATCCTTTGTTTACTGATAAGGAAGGCAATACTTTTCATCCACAGCGCCTCACGTTGGTCATTAATTCAACTAACATTTGAGAGACATTTCATGACCAATCTTGTCCCATGAAGACTCTGTTGCTAGGCCATCTTGTGTGCTGATCTTTTCTGGATCAGCCCTTATTGATAATCTAAAATTCTCTAGATTGCTTGTCTTATTAGTCTGTTGTGATTCAGGAAATATTTTCCCTTGTTGCTTCTTCTCATACCTAGAGTTTCACAATTACAGTGATTCTATGTACAGCTATATATATGATGAACTCTATGACATCTCTTGTTGGAGCCCTGGATACACATTGGGCAATGCAAGAGACAACAGTCTTATAAAACAGACAGGATATAAGTAATACAGATGGGTAACATGAATAAAGTCATATGCCAATAGAGAGACAAGCCATAAACACACTGAAAATAAAGAGCCAATTAAAACAATGGGTAGTAAAAGAAGTAATCTGATTACAAGAAACCATCAAGTCAGATGGAGAAGCCAAATTCTGGAAGGATCAGGTAAAGAGAAAAAAAATATGTTTCATCTTTGTTTACCAAGGGGCAATTTATCAACCTGTAGTAAGTCATAGCATAAGAGTAAAGGTTTTTCTGGAAAATAAAGATTAAAAGCTGGTATATTTCAGAAAAAATCATAGAATTATAAATCATATTTATCAATTCATTCAGTTCCATGTAATTCATTCCTGTTGATCTGGATGAAGCTGTCAAGTTTTCTATCAAAGTTTTGTAATTTCTCACACAGTTAGCAGTATGGTCATAAGTTATCAGAAACATTTATCAAGTCTTCTATGAATTTTCTTGAGATCTTCATTTTATAAAAAGAGTAAAACAATGATTGTCTCTAGACCACAAAAGACTTAAATAGCATGGTGAAAGATCTGATTACAAGCCAATTGACAAGAAACTTGGATATTTCTGTGACATATAACATTTTAAGATAACTGGAATATGACTGATAATGTTATACCAGTACCTATCACATTTTTAGGAATTCCATATAAATTTTAGAATATCTCTATTAATGTTACTTATCCATACATTATAAGGTTTATCTCTAATAACTTGACAATTCTTCTCAAGTAATTTTACATATCAAATAAGCCTAATTATTTTAATTTTCCTCTCTGAGTTGCCCCCGGGGTTCCTCTGAAGCATCCCAGAGTGAGCTGGAGCTCAGAAGAGCTTTAGTTACAATTTGCTATTCAGGCAGGCAGTTTGTCAAAAAAATATCAAATAGCTTTCAAACACTTGGTCCAATAGGATCATAGGTCCTTGTGAAGCAACTTAGTCACTTAAAGTGACAAAAGATTTCAAAAAGCAAATACANCTGAGTTGCCCCCGGGGTTCCTCTGAAGCATCCCAGAGTGAGCTGGAGCTCAGAAGAGCTTTAGTTACAATTTGCTATTCAGGCAGGCAGTTTGTCAAAAAAATATCAAATAGCTTTCAAACACTTGGTCCAATAGGATCATAGGTCCTTGTGAAGCAACTTAGTCACTTAAAGTGACAAAAGATTTCAAAAAGCAAATACAATGTCTTAAAGGCAAACAAACTCATGGTCTGTTACCAAAAGCTATATTCTAAGAGAACTTTGTTCTCTTAACAGAGAGAGGAACAAAAATCTAGTCTTGTATCAGCCTACTTTTGTAACAAAATCCACTTATCTAACTAAATTTAATCTAGTCTCAGCTGGACCATTTACAAAACTTCTTCATAGGGCTCTCTTTCTACGAACTAGTCACAACTTTCCGTATCCTTATTAGTTTGTTTTTCCACCTCCAAAACAAACACACACCTAAGTCTAGGGCACGATCATTGTTTTCCCTTAACAAAATGTTTTTCCATTCTTCATACCTTATTTTGCTGAAAATGCCACTTCCTACTTTCTTTCCATAATGAAATATTTTCTTTAATATCTTTAGTAGCTTCAATTACATATACAATTCCAACCCTTAAAAATCTTAATGTCTAGAAAAAACTGCCAAGCACCAAGTAATTGTAGTCTTCTCCATACCAGCATTTCCTGATTGGAATATTCCACAACAAGGTTAAAGCGTCTACCTCCGATGCAGGAGACCCGGGTTCGATTCCTGGGTCGGGAAGATCCCCTGGAGAAGGAAAAGGCAATCCACTCCAGTATTCTTGCCTGGAGAATCCCATGGACTGAGAAGCCTGGTAGGTTACAGTCCACGGGGTCGCAAAGAGTTGGACACGACTGAGCAACTTCACCTAGAAACAAATAACAATTTCTTTCTTCAGTGTGGTACCAGATGTGTATCTAATAAACCCCCACATCTTTACTTTTCCCTTCCTAAGGAGCTACTGTCCATAGCGTGGCAAAGAGTCGGACACAACTGAAGCAACTTAGCACACACACTCACTCATAAGAAGGCAAGGTGAGTAAATTTAGACTTGTTTAGCAAGTCTTCCAATACTCTTGCCTGGAAAATCCCATGGGTGGAGGAGCCTGATGGACTGCAGTCCATGGGGTCGCTAAGCGTCGGACACGACTTCACTTTCACTTTCACTTTTATGCATTGGAGAAGGAAATGGCAACCCACTCCAGTGTTCTTGCCTGGAGAATCCCAGGGACGGGGGAGCCTGGTGGGCTGCCTTCTTTGGGGTCCCACAGAGTCGGACATGACTGAAGTGACTCAGCAGCAGCAGCAGCAATTAACATTCAGGTATTTTATCTTACTTGAACTGACTTGGATAATTCAATGAATTCCCATCATTTAATTTAACTTACCAAAACTCAAGTTACCAAACATCTGGAGAAACTATTTTAGAAAGACATAACCAAAACATTGTTTAATAGCTAAGTTGGGTCCGACTCTTTGTGACTCCATTGACTGTAGCCTGCCAGGCTCCTCTGTCCATGAGATTTCCCAGGCAGGAATACTGAAGTGGGTTACCATTTCCTTCTTCAGGGGATCTCCCTGACCCAGGGATCGAACAGATGTCTGCATTGGCAGGTGGGTTATTTATCGGTGAGCCACTGGGGAAGCTCATGGCAGAGATTAGGAATGCCACAGTGTTTGCAAACCAAGCCTTATTAGAATATATAACTGACCCTCACTAAGCTAAAAATATCCATATACATTCTTTCAATAAGTGAATTTTTATCTGGTGCCATATAGTATCCATGTTCATGGGTGGATTTTTCTAACTAAACTTGGGGCTTCTCACAGTATAGCATTATTCACAAGAGCTAAAAGGTGGAAACAACCCTAATTTCCATCAATAAATGGATAAATATGATAGACACATATAATGGAATATTACTCATTCTTAAAAAAAGGAAAGAAATTCTGACATGCCACACACAGATAAACCTTAAAAACATGCTAAGTGAAGTAAGTCACAAAAGGACAAATAATGTATGATTCCACTTATAGCAGCCACCTAAAGTGGCCAAATTCATAGAGACAGAGAGTTGCTGAGTGATCGTTGCCAGGGTGCCGGGGGATGCGTGATGAGAACTTACAATTTAATGGGTACAGAGTCTCAGTTTGGGACAATAAACTTCTGGAGACAAATGGTGGCAATGTTTGCACAACAGTGAAAATATATTTTATGAGTACATTTAAAATGCTTAAAATGATGAATTTTATGGTTTTTACATATTTGACCACAAGTTTAAGAAAATGCCGGGATTCTTATAATTAATCTTTACTACACTGAGTGGCTGATTATGTGACCAGGCTGTTCAGATTTGTTTTAAAATAAACCTCAAAATATAACAGAATCACTACGTAGTCATTAGAGCAATATGAGAAAGCTCTCTTCTGTGTTTAAGTTCAAGATCCAGAGTAACATGCCCTTTCTTAGAACTCCAGGAAGCCGTTCAACAAAGTATTTTTCTAACACTGGAAATTCCTTTCAAGATAGATTTTTTTGAAAAAAAGCAGAAAAGACATGAAACCTATCCTACCTTGACATTTCAGAACTCTAATCCATTTTGAGCATTATAATGCACTTAATTTTGAGTGTCATAATACAGAGCAATGATGGCGTGAACCCATCTGCTAGAAGCCTCCCTTTGGAATAACATCATCAATTGCCATTGCTGGAGCCAGTCTGAACCAACTTAGCAGGGCTGAAGCGGACTGTTAACTTTCCAGGAATTTTGTCAGCTGCTTCTTAAATACAGGCATTATTAAAAACCAAATTACATGAATTTAACAATTAAATGAAATCACAAAGGTAGTTAATAACCAAACTCACCACTTCCTATGTTTTTACTATGTTTTATTTTATTCTGTATGCTCTTGAGATTAGTTACTGTAGCCTTACCTTTATGGTGGAAATATTACCTAAGGAAAGATTGCCATGTGGCATGGTACATCTCTCACCAAATCCAAATGCAGTGTGATGTCATGCTGGTAGGCTGAAATCAGTCATGGTTTAAATACTTACACCATGGAAACGGGCAAATGCTGTAAATCAAGAGTTGTTACATTTTAAAAGGGTTATAGAAACAAATGAAGAAAAGGTGACGCAGACTATATGAGACCCATAATGCCTAACATATTACTCTCTTGCTCTTCACAGAAAAAGTGTGCCAATTTCTGGTTAAGATGTTGACAGACATTGTGTTAATATGAGAATCAGACTTAAAAGTGTGTGTGTCTGAGTCATTACACCATAAACAGGACACAAAAAAATTAAGGAATCATCTTTCCAGTATTCAGAAACTGTTATCTAATTCAGCAAAGAAGTCACCACACTAATGAAGTTCTGACATGGTTTCACTATTGCCCTTTCATCTTACTCATTTTAATAAATGAAAGTATCAAACCAACACTCCTATCAGTACAAAATTCTGATATATGACAAACAGTACAAGAGAAAGAGTACTGGATTAGGAGGGAAAGGAACAGAGTTCTAATCTTAGTTATGACCTTGAACAATTTACTTCATCAGTTTTCTATTTCTAAAATTAGTGGGGGCGGGGGGAAACTCAGATAATCCCACAAGGGATTCCCAATAATAGATGACTACTCTATGATTGGATACTGTATGTATGGATGTGAGAGTTGAACTACAAAGAAAGCTGAGGGCCAAAGAATGGATGCTTTTGAACTGTGGTGCTGGAGAAGACTCTTGAGAGTCCCTTGGACTGCAAGAAAACCAGTCCTGAATATTCATTGGAAGGACTGATGCTGAAGCTGAAACTCCAGTACTTTGGCCACCTGATGCGAAGAGCTGACTCATTTGAAAAGACCCTGATGCTGGGAAAGATTGAAGGCAGGAGAAGGGCATGACAGAGGATGAGATGGTTGGATGGTATCACCGACTCAATGGACATGAGTTTGAGTGAACTCCAGGACTTGGCAATGGACAGGGAGGCCTGGCATGCTGCGGTTCATGGGGTTGCAAAGAGTCAGACACGACTGAGCAACTGAACAGAACTGAACTGAATCTACCGTTCCTTTTTATTTTGAAAGCTTTGTTTCCCATACCAGGGTTGGTTTGTTGAGATCACTTTTATTTCAACAAACTCTATTCCAACTATTCCAACTACCAATTCAAGGACAAATGATGCCAGTCTTCCACTTCATTCCCCGGCCCAGCTGGGCCAGTGACTTCCAGTTGAGCAAAGTCATCCCAGTCTCTCAACTGAGGATGAGCCTCTTGGTGTCTAAGCTGAGCAGAAATCTTCCCAGCATCTTTCTCTGAGGATAACCCAGGTACCTCTTCTTGAATCTTAAGTTTCAAGGGTAACTGACTCCTCCAGAGAATTTAAATACCACTGAATAAAACTTAGGATCATCAGCCAATAACAAGAGATTCAAGAACCAGGAGACACTCACCCACATTCCTCTGGAGTCTCTAAAGAGGCGGATGGGCCCAAGAGGCCTCTGCTGGCACCAAACTCCAGGTCCTCATCAAGTTCAGGTGAAGGAGAGAAGTCTGTTTGGGTCCCTTCGTAGTCATCAGAACTGTGGACTAAATGAAATGCACAGCCTAAGAGTTGAGAATCATGTTTTATTTGGCGAATTTTTGAGGACTTAAGCCCAGAAGGCAGCCTCGGATTGCTCAGAGGGGCTGCTCCAAAGAGGTAAGGGAGAAAGAAGCCAGGGTATATAGAAGTTGAGTAGTAAGACTATCAAAAGACTACTGTTTATT
>SJYW01041949.1:775237-828190 GCA_006410735.1 Raphicerus campestris | reverse complement strand
TCCACATGCCGCACAGCGTGGCCAATAAATTAAAAAAAAAAAAAAAAAAAAAGCAAATACAAATGTCTTAAAGGCAAACAAACTCATGGTCTGTTACCAAAAGCTATATTCTAAGAGAACTTTGTTCTCTTAACAGAGAGAGGAACAAAAATCTAGTCTTGTATTAGCCTACTTTTGTAACAAAATCCACTTATCTAACTAAATTTAATCTAGTCTCAGCTGGACCATTTACAAAACTTCTTTTTAGGGCTCTCTTTCTACGAACTAGTCACAACTTTCCGTATCCTTATTAGTTTGTTTTTCCACCTCCAAAACAAACACACACCTAAGTCTAGGGCACGATCATTGTTTTCCCTTAACAAAATGTTTTTCCATTCTTCATACCTTATTTTGCTGAAAATGCCACTTCCTACTTTCTTTCCATAATGAAATATTTTCTTTAATATCTTTAGTAGCTTCAATTACATATACAATTCCAACCCTTAAAAATCTTAATGTCTAGAAAAAACTGCCAAGCACCAAGTAATTGTAGTCTTCTCCATACCAGCATTTCCTGATTGGAATATTCCACAACAAGGTTAAAGCGTCTACCTCCGATGCAGGAGACCCGGGTTCGATTCCTGGGTCGGGAAGATCCCCTGGAGAAGGAAAAGGCAATCCACTCCAGTATTCTTGCCTGGAGAATCCCATGGACTGAGAAGCCTGGTAGGTTACAGTCCACGGGGTCGCAAAGAGTTGGACACGACTGAGCAACTTCACCTAGAAACAAATAACAATTTCTTTCTTCAGTGTGGTACCAGATGTGTATCTAATAAACCCCCACATCTTTAGTTTCCCCTTCCTAAGGAGCTACTGTCCATAGCGTGGCAAAGAGTCGGACACAACTGAAGCAACTTAGCACACACACTCACTCATAAGAAGGCAAGGTGAGTAAATTTAGACTTGTTTAGCAAGTCTTCCAATACTCTTGCCTGGAAAATCCCATGGGTGGAGGAGCCTGATGGACTGCAGTCCATGGGGTCGCTAAGCGTCGGACACGACTTCACTTTCACTTTCACTTTTATGCATTGGAGAAGGAAATGGCAACCCACTCCAGTGTTCTTGCCTGGAGAATCCCAGGGACGGGGGAGCCTGGTGGGCTGCCTTCTTTGGGGTCCCACAGAGTCGGACATGACTGAAGTGACTCAGCAGCAGCAGCAGCAATTAACATTCAGGTATTTTATCTTACTTGAACTGACTTGGATAATTCAATGAATTCCCATCATTTAATTTAACTTACCAAAACTCAAGTTACCAAACATCTGGAGAAACTATTTTAGAAAGACATAACCAAAACATTGTTTAATAGCTAAGTTGGGTCCGACTCTTTGTGACTCCATTGACTGTAGCCTGCCAGGCTCCTCTGTCCATGAGATTTCCCAGGCAGGAATACTGAAGTGGGTTACCATTTCCTTCTTCAGGGGATCTCCCTGACCCAGGGATCGAACAGATGTCTGCCTTGGCAGGTGGGTTATTTATCGGTGAGCCACTGGGGAAGCTCATGGCAGAGATTAGGAATGCCACAGTGTTTGCAAACCAAGCCTTATTAGAATATATAACTGACCCTCACTAAGCTAAAAATATCCATATACATTCTTTCAATAAGTGAATTTTTATCTGGTGCCATACAGTATCCATGTTCATGGGTGGATTTTTCTAACTAAACTTGGGGCTTCTCACAGTATAGCATTATTCACAAGAGCTAAAAGGTGGAAACAACCCTAATTTCCATCAATAAATGGATAAATATGATAGACACATATAATGGAATATTACTCATTCTTAAAAAAAGGAAAGAAATTCTGACATGCCACACACAGATAAACCTTAAAAACATGCTAAGTGAAGTAAGTCACAAAAGGACAAATAATGTATGATTCCACTTATAGCAGCCACCTAAAGTGGCCAAATTCATAGAGACAGAGAGTTGCTGAGTGATCGTTGCCAGGGTGCCGGGGGATGCGTGATGAGAACTTACAATTTAATGGGTACAGAGTCTCAGTTTGGGACAATAAACTTCTGGAGACAAATGGTGGCAATGTTTGCACAACAGTGAAAATATATTTTATGAGTACATTTAAAATGCTTAAAATGATGAATTTTATGGTTTTTACATATTTGACCACAAGTTTAAGAAAATGCCGGGATTCTTATAATTAATCTTTACTACACTGAGTGGCTGATTATGTGACCAGGCTGTTCAGATTTGTTTTAAAATAAACCTCAAAATATAACAGAATCACTACGTAGTCATTAGAGCAATATGAGAAAGCTCTCTTCTGTGTTTAAGTTCAAGATCCAGAGTAACATGCCCTTTCTTAGAACTCCAGGAAGCCGTTCAACAAAGTATTTTTCTAACACTGGAAATTCCTTTCAAGATAGATTTTTTTGAAAAAAAGCAGAAAAGACATGAAACCTATCCTACCTTGACATTTCAGAACTCTAATCCATTTTGAGCATTATAATGCACTTAATTTTGAGTGTCATAATACAGAGCAATGATGGCGTGAACCCATCTGCTAGAAGCCTCCCTTTGGAATAACATCATCAATTGCCATTGCTGGAGCCAGTCTGAACCAACTTAGCAGGGCTGAAGCGGACTGTTAACTTTCCAGGAATTTTGTCAGCTGCTTCTTAAATACAGGCATTATTAAAAACCAAATTACATGAATTTAACAATTAAATGAAATCACAAAGGTAGTTAATAACCAAACTCACCACTTCCTATGTTTTTACTATGTTTTATTTTATTCTGTATGCTCTTGAGATTAGTTACTGTAGCCTTACCTTTATGGTGGAAATATTACCTAAGGAAAGATTGCCATGTGGCACGGTACATCTCTCACCAAATCCAAATGCAGTGTGATGTCATGCTGGTAGGCTGAAATCAGTCATGGTTTAAATACTTACACCATGGAAACGGGCAAATGCTGTAAATCAAGAGTTGTTACATTTTAAAAGGGTTATAGAAACAAATGAAGAAAAGGTGACGCAGACTATATGAGACCCATAATGCCTAACATATTACTCTCTTGCTCTTCACAGAAAAAGTGTGCCAATTTCTGGTTAAGATGTTGACAGACATTGTGTTAATATGAGAATCAGACTTAAAAGTGTGTGTGTCTGAGTCATTACACCATAAACAGGACACAAAAAAATTAAGGAATCATCTTTCCAGTATTCAGAAACTGTTATCTAATTCAGCAAAGAAGTCACCACACTAATGAAGTTCTGACATGGTTTCACTATTGCCCTTTCATCTTACTCATTTTAATAAATGAAAGTATCAAACCAACACTCCTATCAGTACAAAATTCTGATATATGACAAACAGTACAAGAGAAAGAGTACTGGATTAGGAGGGAAAGGAACAGAGTTCTAATCTTAGTTATGACCTTGAACAATTTACTTCATCAGTTTTCTATTTCTAAAATTAGTGGGGGCGGGGGGAAACTCAGATAATCCCACAAGGGATTCCCAATAATAGATGACTACTCTATGATTGGATACTGTATGTATGGATGTGAGAGTTGAACTACAAAGAAAGCTGAGGGCCAAAGAATGGATGCTTTTGAACTGTGGTGCTGGAGAAGACTCTTGAGAGTCCCTTGGACTGCAAGAAAACCAGTCCTGAATATTCATTGGAAGGACTGATGCTGAAGCTGAAACTCCAGTACTTTGGCCACCTGATGCGAAGAGCTGACTCATTTGAAAAGACCCTGATGCTGGGAAAGATTGAAGGCAGGAGAAGGGCATGACAGAGGATGAGATGGTTGGATGGTATCACCGACTCAATGGACATGAGTTTGAGTGAACTCCAGGACTTGGCAATGGACAGGGAGGCCTGGCATGCTGCGGTTCATGGGGTTGCAAAGAGTCAGACACGACTGAGCAACTGAACAGAACTGAACTGAATCTACCGTTCCTTTTTATTTTGAAAGCTTTGTTTCCCATACCAGGGTTGGTTTGTTGAGATCACTTTTATTTCAACAAACTCTATTCCAACTATTCCAACTACCAATTCAAGGACAAATGATGCCAGTCTTCCACTTCATTCCCCGGCCCAGCTGGGCCAGTGACTTCCAGTTGAGCAAAGTCATCCCAGTCTCTCAACTGAGGATGAGCCTCTTGGTGTCTAAGCTGAGCAGAAATCTTCCCAGCATCTTTCTCTGAGGATAACCCAGGTACCTCTTCTTGAATCTTAAGTTTCAAGGGTAACTGACTCCTCCAGAGAATTTAAATACCACTGAATAAAACTTAGGATCATCAGCCAATAACAAGAGATTCAAGAACCAGGAGACACTCACCCACATTCCTCTGGAGTCTCTAAAGAGGCGGATGGGCCCAAGAGGCCTCTGCTGGCACCAAACTCCAGGTCCTCATCAAGTTCAGGTGAAGGAGAGAAGTCTGTTTGGGTCCCTTCGTAGTCATCAGAACTGTGGACTAAATGAAATGCACAGCCTAAGAGTTGAGAATCATGTTTTATTTGGCGAATTTTTGAGGACTTAAGCCCAGAAGGCAGCCTCGGATTGCTCAGAGGGGCTGCTCCAAAGAGGTAAGGGAGAAAGAAGCCAGGGTATATAGAAGTTGAGTAGTAAGACTATCAAAAGACTACTGTTTATTTAAAAAAAAAAAAAAGCCAAACATCAAATTAAAGAATTTAGTGCTTTTCTACGTATAGGAAGATCCGAGAGTCTGGGTTCACTGAAATCATTCCTTTGATTTGCACCTTAGCTATCTGGGGCCAGCATCCTGCTTTTCACCATCTTGAGTCCCCTTGGGGTGAACAGTCCGGGCACCTGCCCGTGGCTGCTGGCTTGGTGACTGCAACATCCTTCATTGACTGATATGGCAGACAACATTTTTCATCCACCACGGAAACCATGCATCTTTCAGTCCCTTGGTTATCACCCTTTCTTCTTGCCCTGTCCTCAGGAGCCAAGGTTGAATGTATGCTTCCTCACTTTCCCCTCCCAAAAGGGCAGCATCTTCAGGGGGCTGCTCCACTCTGAAACATCTGTCTCCAGTCCCCTCAAAGCAAGTTCAGTATTATCTCCAACCTCACCACACCGTTTGCAGAAAACCAAAAGTAACTCCTCATGATATGATTTGGTGTATTAGAAAGGGCAGTGACCCAGTGGCTGAGTCAGTTTTTAGGGTCCTCCTGGTCTGTCAGGAATTTCTTCACCGGTTTAGGTGGGGTTGCACCTCTGACAGACAAGCACAGGAGCCTTGATAATCTCCTAGGTCTCTCGAGAGGCCAAAATCTAATTAAAATTTCAAAATTCAAGTGCACTAAAGACCCATAATGAAGATCATGTCAAAGAGGAAAAGGTGAAGAAATGGGGCCTTCTAAGAGTCTGTAAAACAGAAAGACATACTTCACAAAATCATAGATTCTTAATGTTGGAGGAGGCCTTACAGATGTTTTTCCAAAACCCTCACATGCATAAAAACTACTTGGAAAGCCCCACAGAAATGCAGACTGAGATTCAGTAGGTCTGGCTAGGGGCTGCTTTCTCCAGGGCCCACACTGGGAGCTATACCTCTAGGGTATACCCGTGGGTATCACCTTGATAGCACGTGGGGATTACTCAAGAAGCTTTAAAAAATACTCCTGCCTGGACATCCTGCGGCCCCTCCCCCTCTGCACAACAACTGATTTATTTCAATCACTCCCCCCTGATTCTAATCTGCAGCAAAGTGAGAACCGCTGCCCCAGATCAGTGCTTCTCAACTTTAGCACATATCATCATCATCTAGAGAACTTGTGAAACCACAGTTCTCACAAGAGCCCCAACGCAGAGATTCTGACTCAGCAGATCTGAGATGCAGCCTCAAATGTGCATTTCTAACAAGGTCAAGAAGCAAGAGTTAGAACTGGACATGGAATAGCAGACTGGTTCCAAATCAGGAAAGGAGTACATCAAGGCTGTATATTGTTACCCTGCTTATGTAACTTATATGCAGAGTCAGTCAGTTCAGTCGCTCAGTAGTGTCCGACTCTGCGACCCCATGAATCGCAGCACGCCAGGCCTCCCTGTCCATCACCAACTCCCGGAGTTCACTCAGATTCACGTCCATCGAGTCAGTGATGTCATCCAGCCATCTGATCCTCTGCCGTCCATTTCTCCTGCCCCTAATCCCTCCCAGCATCAGTCTTTTCCAGTGAGTCAACTCTTCACATGAGGTGGCCAAAGTACTGGAGTTTCAGCTTTAGCATCATTCCTTCCAAACAAATCCCAGGGCTGATCTCCTTCAGAATGGACTGGTTGGATCTCCTTGCAGTCCAAGGGACTCTCAAGAGTCTTCTCCAACACCACAGTTCAAAAGCATCGATTCTTCAGCGCTCAGCTTTCTTCACAGTCCAACTCACACATCCATACATGACCACTGGAAAAACCATAGCCTTGACTAGACAGAGCTTTGTTGGCAAAGTAATGTCTCTGCTTTTCAACATGCTATCTAGGTTGGTCATAACCTTTCTTCCAAGGAGTAAGCATCTTTTAGGCTGCAGTCACCATCTGCAGTGATTTTAGAGCCCCCCAAAATAAAGTCTGACACTGTTTCCACTGTTTCCCCCATCTACATGCAGAGTACATCACGAGAAATGTCAGGCTGGATGAAGCACAATTTGGAATCAACATTGCTGGGAGAAATATCAATAACCTCAGATATGCAGATGACACCACCCTTATGGCAGAAAGCAAAGAAGAACTAAAGAGCCTCTTGATGAAAGTGAAAGAGGAGAGTGAAAAAGTTGGCTTAAAGCTCAACATTCAGAAAACTAAGATCATGGCATCTGGTCCCATCACTTCATGGAAAATAGGTGGGGAAACAGTGGAAACAGTGACAGATTTTATTATTTTGAGCTCCAAAATCACTACAGATGGTGACTGCAGCCATGAAATTAAAAGACTCTTGCTCCTTGGAAGAAAAGTTATGACCAGCTTAGGCAGCATATTAAAAATCAGAGATATTATTTTGCCAACAAAGGTCCATCTAGTTAAAGCTATGGTTTTTCCAGTAGTCGTGTATGGATGTGAGAGTTGGACTATAAAGAAAGCTGAGCACTGAAGAAAGGATGTTTTTGAAGTGTGGTGCTGGAGAAGACTCTTGAGAGTCCCCTGGGCAGCAAGGAGATCCAACCAGTCAATACTAAAGGAAATCAGTTCTGAATATTCATTGGAAGGACTGATGCTGAAGCTGAAATTCTAATACTTTGGCCACCTGATGCGAAGAACTGACTCATTTGAAAAGACCCTGATGCTGGGAAAGATTGAAGGGGATGATGACAGACGATGAGACGGTTGGATGGTATCACCAACTCAATGCACATGAGTTTGAGTAAACTCTGGGAACTGG
The DNA here is from genome assembly GCA_006410735.1 of Raphicerus campestris. Lineage (NCBI taxonomy): Eukaryota > Metazoa > Chordata > Mammalia > Artiodactyla > Bovidae > Raphicerus > Raphicerus campestris. The sequence goes on along the minus strand of SJYW01041949.1, from coordinate 820,786 downwards.
TGATGGACAAGGAGGCCTGGTGTGCTACAGTCCATGGGGTCACAAAGAGCTGGACAAGACTGAGCGACTGAACTGAAATGTTGTTTTCCAGCTATTTGGGCAGCAACCTATACAGGACTCCTGCATCTTCAACAACAAGCCCAGCCCACTATACACAGTGGATGCTGCTAAGTATCAGTCCATAAACTGAATTAAAAATAAAAATTATCAGAGATAAGATACTAAACAGCAAAGTTGTGCTAGTTTGCTTCAGTCGTGTCTGACTCTGCAACCCCATGGACTATAGCCTACCAGGCTTCCGTCCATGGGATTCTCCAGGCAAGAATACCAGAGTGGGTTGTCATTTCCTTTTCCAGGGAATCTTCCCAACCCAGGGATAGAACCCGGGTCTCCTGCACTTCAGGCAGAATCTTTACCACTGACCCACCAGGGAAGCCCCCAAACAGCAAAAATCTAATCCAAATTCTAGAAGGAAAACTATTTCTTTTTTCAACAAATATTGAGCTAGGCATTGTGCCACTAGAGATAAAAGACATGATCCCAAATATACAGCTTACATTATAAATGACGACTTAAGTGTCTCATTTGAGGTTACAATCCCTTTGATCAATCCGAAAAGAGAGAGGTAGAGAGTGACCTACTTCACAGGAAGGCTTTTCCCAACCCGTGAGCAGGAAGAACAGCACACGCGCACTCTGAACCGAACGAACTCCTAGGTGATGCTGAGTCTGCTGGTCCCGTGGCTTTGGAGGTCATCCAATTTCGCATCAGTTTCCCACGTGGGAAACCAAGATGAAATGAGTCGCTCAAGGTCTCTTCCTTCTGTATTTCCTGACTTTGGTCCCCAGGTATATACTCTGCCGGTCCTTTCTGCGTCCCGCATTCTTCCTCTCGTCCTCCGCTAATCGATCAGAATGAGCTTGTGCCCGGGGGCTCCGGAGGGTCTAGGTGCCTTGCGGTGGGAGGCTCTCGAGCTACCGTCACCTGCACAGTCCGACGCGAAGACCTGCGGTCTAGCTCTGCCGCAACCGGGACGCCGCTCGCTGGATTCGAAAGCTCGGGGCCAGTGCGCGAGCTCTCCTAAAGAAGGGTGGGAGACGGAGCCGGCGAGAGGCGCTCACGCCGCGAAATCGGTTACCATGGCAACCGGTGCCCGCCCTCGAAGTAACCCTACGCTGACGCAAAGCTGCCAGGACCGAAGAAGGAGATTGGTGCGTCTGGGGGCGGGTTTGCGCGCAGAGAGGATAAAGGCGCGGTGCGTCCAAGGCCAACTGGGCGCTCTGCTCTGCTCGCTGTTTCCGTGCCACGTGCGTCTCCAGGGCCGCAGCGGCGCAGCATCTTTGGGCGCTTGCCTCGGAAGGTCAGTGCGGTGGGACTGGATGTTCCCTCAAGGCTGATCCTGGGAACTGAGCCTCTTTGAAACGGAGGCTGACGCCGCGGGATTGCCTGAACCCCTGCCCCCCACTAGCCCGATAGATGTGACAAGGCCGGGCGCCGCAGACTCAGAGCTCCCCGGGGCGATCGCGGGTCCCCAGCCGTCGCTGCGGAACTGGGAGACCGAGGGAGGGTCGGGTACTGCTGGGATCGGCTGGCGCGGCTACTGGCCCTTCCTAAGTTTCAAAAGGGCATCCCCTGCCAGGAGCGGTTTTTCTCATAAAACCGGTTTATCCAGTCATCTTCCCTGGAGGTTGAGCCCCCCCACCAACTTTTACATAGAAAAGTGGGAGGCTAAGGCTGGAGATCTGCGAACGGCCCTTGTCTCCACGTCTTTTGGGGTTCCCTCTCCTAGGCCAATGTGCACTGAGGGGAAGGTGTGGGGCGCCCGCTCCGCAGGGCCAAGCCTGGCTCACGCTGAGAGCACCAGGATTTTTTCCCCGACCCTTCCTGGCTTTCAGATCATCCCCACGTTAAGTTCAGACTTTACCAGCTGGTTGATGGAGTCTTTAGCAGTTCGCTAAGTGCTTTTATAAATTGCTTTTATTAAATCCTGTCAGCACGTGGTGTCCCCTTTCTAAGGATAGGGAAATTTGAGGTTGGCGAGGTAGTGTACGCCGGCTCGCGCAGGAGGGAGGGCGGTGTCTGGCCTTGCACCCCGGGTGCTGGTGGGTACTCTTTTCCTGGGGAGCGGGGAGGAGGAGGAGCCGAGCTGCAGGGGAGGGGAGCAGCGAGGAAGGTGGCCCCTTCACCACCACGAGGATGCGAGGATGCGTCCTCCTTGTCCCCTCTCTTAGGTACCCGATGTTTTCTTTTGGCAGGGAAGAGTGGGGGTGCTGGCAGGAGGGTTTGAAACTCCACGGACCTGGTTTACATCCCCTTTCCCTTTGGTAATTAATTATGTGCCTGACCTTGGGCGGGTCAATTCATTCTGCAAAATGGAGAAAAGATTCCAGCTTCAGAGTTACTGTGAGGCTTAAATAAGAGTTCAGGAGAGCAGATACTTCCGCAGCGCTCAGTAGTTGAGGTGCCAGATTTTCCCGCTGGATCATTACTGTGAAGAGTACACGTTTGGGGACTTCTCTGACGGTCCAGTGTTAAGCATCCCCATTTCCGCTGCCGAGGGCACAGGTTCAGCCCTTGATGGGAGAACTAAGGTCCAGAATGCCACAAGATGCAGCCAAAAAAAAAAAAGACATTTATTCATATGAATTTTTTTTAATGAACGGGAGGATATAAAGCCAAGACTGCCTTGCAAATAAGCAGTTATAAGCATTGCTGCTGCTGCTGCTGCTGAGTCGCTTCAGTCGGGTCCGACTCTGTGCAACCCCAGAGACGGCAGCCCAACAGGCTCCTCCATCCCTGGGATTCTCCAGGCAAGAACGCTGGAGTGGGTTGCCATTTCCTTCTCCAATGCGTGAAAGTGAAGTCGCTCAGTCGTATCTGACTTTTAGCAACCCTATGGACTGCAGCCCACCAGGCTCCTCCATCCATGGGATTTTTCAGGCATTATTGATCCTTAAATCAGAGTGAGAGCTGGGAGAACTCAGGGGAGATGAAGATGGGCATGGTCAGCCCTGGGAGAGGGTCCTGGGGCCAGGAAATTGTCAACTGGGCAATGACTGACCTTTGGTGAAAGCAGTTTCACTGAGTGTGGATCAAGAAGGCCTGCTAGGAGGGGCAGGGGATGTGGGTTTGGGACAGTATAAATACTCTGGAGATCCCTGAGACTGGAAGTAAAGGCTGAAGGCTGGATGAGAATGCTAGGTTTCAGCAGGTTTATAAGCAGAGAGCAAAGAACCATTTAAGGGGATTGGTGAGACCAAAGGCTTGGGAGTTTGAACTGGCTGGGGGTTTCGTGGGTCTCTGAGGCAGCACTGATCTACACTGGGTGAAGTTTCTAGCTCCCCAGTAATATATGTATGCACTGACCATTTCTTGGGGCTGGATTTTTTAAAATTTGGTAAATTATGGTTTTTAATCACATAACATAAAATTTACCCTCAGCATTTTTAAGAGTACAATTCGGTACTGTCAGGTATATTCACAGTGTTGTGCAATGGATCTCTAAAACTTTTTTTATCTTGCAAAATGAAAGCTGTGCCTGTTAATTAAGCACTCATATCTCCTCTCCATTTCTCCCATGGCATGGCAACTAAATTTCTTCCTGTTTCTATGCTTTTTGACTAGATAACTCATGTCACTCATATGGATGGGATCATACTGTATTTGGCCTTCCATGGCCAGCTTATTTCAGTCAGCATAATGTCCTCTAGGTTCATCCATGTTGTAGCATTTGACAGGATCTCCTTTTTCGAGGCTAAGTAATATTCCATCACAGGGATATGCCACATTTTCCTTATCCATTCATCTGTTGAGAGCTGAATGCTTGTAGCTTTATATGAATGTGCTGGAGACATGACCTAATACATTTTTATTTACTCTCTCTGTGGCTGAGGATGATGAGAACTAGAGATTTGGGAGGATCACAAGCTTAAGGGAAACGATGATGCATCCTCAGAAAAATGGTCTATTTTCTTGGTTTTCAATATTCCAAATTCAAGTTTCTTTTAATATTTTTGAAATAGAATTATCTGTCTCCAGAGAAATCCCAATTGAATTAAAGTTTTTTTCCCCCTGATACTTCTCTTTCCTGCCTGCCTGTTTGACATGGAGTCTGAATTCTCACATGCTTTAAGAACTGTTCATTGGGACTTACAGCTCCCTGGGAGAGGCAGCCTTACTGGCCCCCGGCACGTAAAACCAACATGTCCCAAACCAAGCTCGTTTGTCTTCTTACCTGATCTGCTCCTCCAGGAAGCTCATGCACAAATTGGAGGTCCATGTTATTCTTCTCCATTCCTCGCCAGTTGCTCCATGTCCCAACAATCACAGCCAGCTGGGCTCAGAGCCTGTATCTCTCTCGCTCTCTTCATGATGCCACTGCTTTCTTGAGCCCTGCTATGGTTGGGGCAGAACGGTAGATTCCTAGAGATGGGAAGGTTTGTATAACAACCACCCCAGCAAGGCTTGCGCTGGGGAGAAGCTCAGTTATTTAAGAAGGAAAGTCTGTTGGCCTGTTTCTCTTTCATCCTTTGGAATTAAAGAAAGCAAAGTGCTTAGGGAAGAAAGTCTATGGACTTTCATCTGATCTCCAGTCATCTTTGATGGTTTCCATTTGTAAGTTTGATAACTATCTTGCCAAAGCAAGTCTTACTCTACAACAGTTATTCTCAAGTGTAATCTGGGGTAACCCTGAGGTTCCCTGAAACCTTTGTAAGGTCCATGAGGTCAAAGCTATTTTTAAAGCAATACTCAGAAATTTTTTTGCCTTTTTCATTGTTTCTCTCTCGGATATGTGGTGGAATCTTCTAGAGGCCACATGGCTTGTAATGAGCTTTTCTGCTGCTCTCATGGGGTGTGTGCTTGTGTACGCTTGTGTTTCTAGAATCTTCTAAGGATAGCAGGCTGAAAGTATAAATATATGCATTTTCAGAGATAAACTCCATTTGTTCTTATCACTTCTGTGCATTTTTATTAGCTACATGCTGTTATATCTGCTATTATCTTTGGAGCCCATTTTCTTTTAATATCAATATGTCATTGCTTTGAAATTCTAAGTTGAGCCTTTGCTTATATGTTTATTTTAATTTTTTTTTTATTTAAGGATACATCATCGTTGGCTTAGAGGACTTGATTTTTGTGTATAAATGCTGAAAAGAAATGACTCAAGAATCCTCTGAATCACGGAAAGAGGAATTTTTCTCCAGATAAATGTACAAAATTAAACAATACATGAAAATATGAACACTTACCTCAGGTTTTACAGATGTTAGAAATTTAACTTGTGTGTCTGACACCACAGAACATTTTGAATAATATTTTGGTGGCAATAGCATTATTCTGAGACCAACCGTTCTGAATGAATGAAGTGTAGATAGGATGATCTCTTTAAAAGCCAAACATTACTTGTTACAACTTTCCAAACTAGAAAAGAAAAAACTATTGAAGTATGGCAAGATAGGTTATCAAATTGCAGTGACTGGAGAAACAATAAAGCCTTGTTTGAATAAAAAAAAGCATGGAAAAACTCAGCACAGCCACTGTGACAGTCACTTGTCAAAGACTTCCTGCAGACATGAAGACTGACAGTAGAAGTGTGTATCTTCCAAGTGGAAGAATCTGTGGTCATGGCTGGACTTACCATTCTGTTTGTTTTCATACACTATCAATGCCAAACCAATCATCAAACGCTAGCTTTTTAGTGAATGTTTGACAGCAAACACAAATAGTGCTAGTCTTTGGTATAGAATTTTTTTTTTTTTAATTTCATGGTTTATCCTGGAGCAACTGTTGAATTTTCACTGACAGTGCACCAGCCGCAGTGGCTAAAAGTACTGGTCCCTTTGCAGGAATCAAGGCAGTGGCGCCACTTGGTACCAGAAGGCATGGTATTCTTCACTGCCATATGCTTCCCTGTAAAAAAATAAAAAGTAGAAAACTTAAGGCCTGTGGTTGCTCTTGTTTAGTCCCTGAGTTGTGTCTGACTCTTTTGCAGTCCTGTGGACTGTAGCCCACAGGCTCCTCTGTCCATGGAATTCTCAGGCAAGAATACTGGAGTGGGTTGCATTTCCTTCTCCAGGGGATCTTCCCAACCCAGGAATCCAACCCGGGTCTCCTGCATGGCAGGCAGATTCTTTACCACTGAGCCACCAGGGAAGCCCCTTACTTAAGAATGCCCTTGATGAAACAGTAAAAAGTGATTAATTTTTATTAAACCGTGAGCCTTGAGATGTATCTTTTTAGCGTATCATGTGTAAATGGGTGTACTTGTTGTGTATCGAAATATGATGGTTGTTTTGAGATTAAGCATTTTTTGTGATTGAATTGTGAGCTGAACTGGTCACCTTTATTTTCATAGAGTACTAGTTTTACCTGAAAGAATGACTGACAAACTATGATTATTCATACCTGGATAACTGGCAAACATTTTCTTAAAAAAAAATAGATAAACCTAGCGAGCCTATCAAGGAAACAACCAGTGGTGTCTATTGTAGGTTAACTTGTATCCACCACTGTGTACTTGACAGCTTCCCAATGCTTAGGAATTTTCTGATGAAATCAGTGACATTAACTAGTATAACTTTGAGGGATTGTACAATCAATTGTGTTGGCAGTTAGAAGCTCTGCATTACTCACTGAACGAATATTTTCCAAAAGACCAATGCATAGAAGTGTAAAATCATACAGGAATAAAAGATCTGTTCGAAGCATTAGATATACAAGTGGGTTCTAATGTTATAGGTACAAAAGTTTCATGATAATGTCTTCAGATTCTGTGTTGCAGCTAACTTTTAAAAAAACTAGCATGTGTTGAGTTCTGAATATCAAAGGTGAGTGTCCAGAATTATCTGAGAAGGCTTTTAAGATACTGCTCCCTTTTCCTCACTGCTTTGCTTTGTGAATCTGGATTTTCTTCATTTACTTCAATCAAAGCAACAGATTNAAAGACTTCCTGCAGACATGAAGACTGACAGTAGAAGTGTGTATCTTCCAAGTGGAAGAATCTGTGGTCATGGCTGGACTTACCATTCTGTTTGTTTTCATACACTATCAATGCCAAACCAATCATCAAACGCTAGCTTTTTAGTGAATGTTTGACAGCAAACACAAATAGTGCTAGTCTTTGGTATAGAATTTTTTTTTTTTTAATTTCATGGTTTATCCTGGAGCAACTGTTGAATTTTCACTGACAGTGCACCAGCCGCAGTGGCTAAAAGTACTGGTCCCTTTGCAGGAATCAAGGCAGTGGCGCCACTTGGTACCAGAAGGCATGGTATTCTTCACTGCCATATGCTTCCCTGTAAAAAAATAAAAAGTAGAAAACTTAAGGCCTGTGGTTGCTCTTGTTTAGTCCCTGAGTTGTGTCTGACTCTTTTGCAGTCCTGTGGACTGTAGCCCACAGGCTCCTCTGTCCATGGAATTCTCAGGCAAGAATACTGGAGTGGGTTGCATTTCCTTCTCCAGGGGATCTTCCCAACCCAGGAATCCAACCCGGGTCTCCTGCATGGCAGGCAGATTCTTTACCACTGAGCCACCAGGGAAGCCCCTTACTTAAGAATGCCCTTGATGAAACAGTAAAAAGTGATTAATTTTTATTAAACCGTGAGCCTTGAGATGTATCTTTTTAGCGTATCATGTGTAAATGGGTGTACTTGTTGTGTATCGAAATATGATGGTTGTTTTGAGATTAAGCATTTTTTGTGATTGAATTGTGAGCTGAACTGGTCACCTTTATTTTCATAGAGTACTAGTTTTACCTGAAAGAATGACTGACAAACTATGATTATTCATACCTGGATAACTGGCAAACATTTTCTTAAAAAAAAATAGATAAACCTAGCGAGCCTATCAAGGAAACAACCAGTGGTGTCTATTGTAGGTTAACTTGTATCCACCACTGTGTACTTGACAGCTTCCCAATGCTTAGGAATTTTCTGATGAAATCAGTGACATTAACTAGTATAACTTTGAGGGATTGTACAATCAATTGTGTTGGCAGTTAGAAGCTCTGCATTACTCACTGAACGAATATTTTCCAAAAGACCAATGCATAGAAGTGTAAAATCATACAGGAATAAAAGATCTGTTCGAAGCATTAGATATACAAGTGGGTTCTAATGTTATAGGTACAAAAGTTTCATGATAATGTCTTCAGATTCTGTGTTGCAGCTAACTTTTAAAAAAACTAGCATGTGTTGAGTTCTGAATATCAAAGGTGAGTGTCCAGAATTATCTGAGAAGGCTTTTAAGATACTGCTCCCTTTTCCTCACTGCTTTGCTTTGTGAATCTGGATTTTCTTCATTTACTTCAATCAAAGCAACAGATTGAGTTAGAAGCAGGTACAAAAACCCAGTTGTTTTTCTATTAAGGAAAACATCAAAGAGATGAGTAAATGTAAAACAGTGGCACTCAGATCAGTATGTTTTTTGTTTTGGAAAATATATTTTCATAAAATACGTTTATGTTAACACTAGACAGAGGAGCCTGGTGTGATATAGTGTATGGGTCACAAAGAGCTGGACACGACTTAGCAACTTGAACAACAGCAAAAGGAGTTCTGAGACCAGAAAATGTGAGAGCTGCTACCTTAAAAGCATTCGACTGAACTTGGAAATGGCAAGATAATAATCTTGACTTGGAAAAGCTACATGCTGTAGATGGGTGGAGGGCTTTTGGGTTTTTGTTTTTAATGTATATGCATTGTTAATCAAAGCCATCCCATAATAGGGATCATAGTGCTGCTTGATGGTTAAGAACTGGGCTCCCCGAGATGGGTAGTGGTTGCGGTGGTTAAATGCTGTAACGCAGGAGGGCATTCATGGGCCTGTGGCCTGTGTTGAGCGTTACATGTTAGCTAGTGATAGTTGTAGAATAAGAACCCACTCAGTCATGAATTGTCCACATTGCTAAACTAGCATACATTGTCTGAAGTTTCATCCACCAGTGCTGTTGGAACTCTGACAGCTGACAGAGGTAGAGGCCACAGTGCAGAGAGCAAAGACCTGACCTTGGGGAGGGTAAGCAGGAAGGTTGCTATTCGAACCAGTAGAGTAAGCCCTGCACTCTGATCTGTTCTTGTGACATGCTCACCTTGGGTAAAGTTGGTGAGGAAGAAGAGCTGGGCTGCAATAAAATATACATGATCTGGGAAGAGGGGAGAAAATGGCTTTCTAATTATCCTCTCTTAAGAGATGGTCGTGAAGCAGAAATTAATCACGGCTTACTTGGTATTGCTGGGGGCCTTTTTACCTTAACGATCTGCTTTTCTAGTCTGGGTCATCCTTAAGATAATGTCTGAGTTAGCACTCAGATGTTAACATCTGAGTTTCATAGGGTGCTGTGTTATTTAGTCCGGAACCTATTTTCACTTCAGTGGTACGTGGACAGATGGTAATGGTTGTGAAGACTGGAGGCTTTCATTTGGATCCGTGACTTGGTGTTCCTGGCATAGATGGCTCTGTACACAGTAACCTTCACTGTGACTTTAGAGCCCGTGTCGTCAGCACTGTGTGGCTCCAGTTCTAAATCTCAGCCAGCCTTTGTTTGCCTGAACTTTGCATGAGCAACGTCTATCCTTTTCACGGGGCTGGGCTCACAGTCGTCCCTAGATTGGCTCCCTGTCCCCACACTCAGCAGTCTCTTCAGTTTGGTTCATGAATCCAGGGCATGGCTTTGCTCAGGAGCTGGCGATCTTGGTGTTAGTCATGGCTAAATGATTTGTGTTTTGAGGGGTCTGGAAGGTAAGCAGTTACATGCTGACCTCTGCTTTTTTATTAAAATTTTATTGAGTATAGTTGATTTATAATGTGCTAATTTCTGCTATATGGCAAGTGACTCAGTTATATATACATATATATATTCATTTTCATTATGGTTTGTCATAAAATATTGAATACGGTTCCTGCTATACAGAGGAGCTTGTTGTTTATCCATCCTATATAGAATATCATGTTGGCCAAAAAATTGATTCCAGTTTTTCCATAAGATGTTTTCCTATGCTAATCCCAAAGTCTGTTCTCTATATCTGTGAATCTGTTTTTGTTTTGTAGATATGTTTTTTTGTATCATATTTTAGATTCCGCATATGATATCATACGATATTTGTCTTTCTATTTCTGCCTGGCTTCACATAGTATGATAATCTCTAGGTCTATCCATGTTCTGCAGTTGGCATTGTTCCATTCTCTTCTGAGCACTAAGTTGCTTCAGTCCTGTCCGACTCTGCAATGCTATGGACCGTAGCCCACCAGGCTCCTCTGTCCTCTGTCAATTCTCTAGGCAAGAATACTGGAGTGGGTCACCATGCCCTTCCCTGGGGATCTTCCTGATACAGGGATCAAACCTGCATCTCTTCAGTCTGCTGCATTGGGAAGTGGCTTCTTTACTACTAGCGCCGCCCAGGAAGCCCTTCATTCTTTTTGATGGCTGAGTGATATTCCGCTGTATATACATGAACCGCGTCTTCTTTATCCATTCATCTGCTGGTGGACTCTTGGATTGCTTCCATGTCTTGGTTATACTAAATAGTGCAGCATGAATATTGGGATGCATCTGTCTTTTCTGAACTCCGCTCCGTTTGTGTTATAGGTGTGTCACAGAGAGCATGCCAGTTGTTCGGATGTTGCGGCAGGTTGCCTGCTGGATGCTGCAGAGCCCAGCCTGTGGCTGCCGGGCTTCTGTCCTACCCAGCCGGCTTCTGGGGACCTCTCCTCGGCAGATTCCAATGGATGCCAACTTCCACTCCACTTCATTCTCGGAAGCAGACCAACAGCGTGTCTTGATTACAGGTGGGTTTTTTTTTTCCTTTCTCCCACCTTCGTGGCTTCATTATTTTCTTTGTGTGGCTGTATGTTCGTTTTTGGAATGTCTAACATACCACAAGGTAACATGTATTCATCAGAAACTCCCCATCCACTCTTGGCTTCCTCCTGAATTGTGCAAATCCCTGGTGCTTATTTTGTTGCTGTTGACAGGGCTTGGTTTCCCTGCCCAAATCTTTTGTCATCTGAGGAAAGGACCTGGGAGCCTGGGGATGACAAATCTACTCTGGGACTTGATTCCCCTTCCCTGCTCAAGATCCAAGGTGTGTGGACAAAACGTGGACTCTGGAGTCTGGCGCATCTTTCCTTGGCCAGGCTCCTCCAGCCAGGCAGTTATTGCATATTTGTGTCTTGGAGACGGAGCAGATAGCCAGGGCCTGCCGGGGGCTCAGGGAACTTCTCGCCATGACCTCATGGAGCCCAGGTCTCATTGTCCACAGACTGGCTCGCCAACCCCTCTCACCTCGTGTCCACCCAACGTCCAGTTCTGCATCTGCTCACTGCAAATTTGACCGTCTACCCACAAGTCCTTCCAGCTGATCCAAGCCCACCGCTGATTGACTAGTACATTCTTATTGTCTAAATTTGCCAGAATTTCCTGCCTTGACTTCACGTCATTATCCGTCTTACATTCTGCAGTGTGTGCGTATTTCTCTCACCACCTCCTCCTCCTCTGCTGTAAATGGGTTTCAAGTGAGGTCACTCCTTTAGCGCTTCCCTCCCTGACTCTCCCAGCATCTTGTCTGTGTCTTTGAGTCCCTCCTCCCGCCACCAACAAAGCACCCTCCAGGTGTTACTGTCAGTGCGCTGGTTTCAGTCCCATGTTTACACGTGATTATAGGAAATCCCACGGTCTGCATCTTCCTGCCTGATTACTTTCTCCCAAAATGGAATTTAGGGTTGTTTTCCCCTAAATGTGTTCCTAGACCCCCAGCTCTCCCGTGTCCACCAATGGCATTTGTAAGCATGCAGATTAAGATGCTGTAATCATTTTTTTAGTGGTCTTAGCACCTTCTAGCCCACCCAGTTATCTACTCTTTTTTGGGGTGACTTCTTAGTTTTTGCCTTCTTTCTCCATTCCTATTCCACTGCAGGTCTAATGGAGGAGGGTGCTCTGGACAATCCCACCAGAGGTTGATATCCAGCTATTATATCTGCAAACAAACTTATTTACAAAACAGAAACAGGCTCATAGACTTAGATAACAAACTTATGATTATAAGGGTAGGGTGGGAAGGACGAGGGGAAGAGACAGTTCAGGATCAGCGTGTACACACTGCTATATTTAAACTAGATAACCAACAAGGACCTACTGTATGACACATGGAACTCTGCTCAATGTTATGTGGCAGCCTGGATGGGAGGGGAGTTTGGGGCTGAATCCCCTTGCTGGTCACCTGGAACTATCACATTGCTAATCAGCTATACCCCAATACAAAATAAAAAGTTTATTTAAAAAAAAAACAAAACGATTACATGTGACTTTAAGTGTTCTGGCACCCGTAGGAGACAAGCTTCATAGCCCATCGAATAACAAAGCCGAAGCTGCTAGTGAGTTCCTGGCTGGGTGATGCTCTCGCTCTCCTGTGACGGTTCTCTTCCTGTTCCCTGACTTCCCCTTAGCCACCCCTCTGCTGGAGAATGTTCTATCTCTGAAACTCATCTGATCTGATCTCTGACCTAGCTCAGAGAAGGGGATTCAGTTCCATCAGGCCATCCTGGGGCTTCACCTAATTAGCTAAGATTACCAGTAGAGTTTTATTCTGTTATTACACCCTGGGAATAATTGAACTGGTTCGATTTAAAGTTTCACTTTTTCTTCTTTATCCAGGAGGTCTTGGCCAGCTTGGAGTGGGTCTTGCTAGCTTTCTGAGGTAAGAGCTCTCAAAGTTGAAATTTAAAATCTGAGTTTGGGGGCATGTGAAGTTTATCTTTGCTCCTGTTTAACCACTGAATCTGTACTCTCCCCTCTTGCTCCTGAGTCTTTTACCATATTGTATCTAAATGACCATTTGGAATGCGTTTCATTGTGCCTCTTAGTATCACAGGCTTTTCCTCAGGTCCTTGACTCAGTGTCCCCCATCCTGGTCCTTTGCCCTCTGCCTGTTCTAGGTTAGGCAAAGTAAGACCTGCCTCCAAATGGGTCAGTCAGTTTTATGATGTTTGGGGACTGAGATAAGAACATGTAGAAACTGAAAAGGAACAAGGTGGGATTTAGAGAAAGTGGGATAAAAGGAAAAGAGAGAAGGACAGGAAAGAAGAGGGAAGGACTCTGGAGCCCTGGGAGGACATTGGTGACAGATGCATGGACAATGATGGGGTGAGGTGTAAGCAAGAGATGCAGCCCCAAGTGTGGCTGGAACAGCAGGATGCTGGTTGAGGATGGAGAGGAAGAAGGGCTCACGTATAAAGGTGGGATTTGGAGGCAGGCAGTACATGACAGTTCCTCTGGGCAGGATGGTTTTCATAGGACCTGGTATGTCCTCAAATGTACCGTCTCGTATGTTTAATTTTCCCTTTAGGAAACGATTCGGGAAGGACAATGTGATTCTGTCTGACATTCGGAAGCCCCCAGAACATGTCTTCCTTAGTGGTAAGAGGCTCTCTGAGCAGTCGGAGAGGCAGCTGGTAGGATTCGTATCATCGCTCATAACCAGGCTTGTGAATTAAAGGAGGAGGAGTATTTGAGGCACACTTGTGCTACTTAAAAATGTTTCCTGCTTTTGGATTTCCCTGGTCATTAGGTGGTTAAGATTCCAGGGTTCCAATGCAGGGGGCATGAGTTCAATCCCTGGTCAGGGAACTAAGATCCCACATGCTGTGGGGGTGTGGCCAAAAAAGAAAAAAAAGTTTTGTGGTTTTGTCCTCATTAGTTCTATAAAATATCCTTGGTATAGTCACTGCTTGATAAGGTGATCCAAGGACAGGGGAGTTCATTAGACCTTGATGTAAAGTCGTGGAGTAATATCTTTGGATATAATCTGCAGCCATATCTGTGGAATAAAAATTTGGATTCCTACCTTTCAGAGTTTTTAGTGAACTTAACTCAGAGCAAAAGCACACAAAAATCAAGTTCTGAAATGAGGAAAAGGAACTTTAAGTTTTGGAGAAATTAATCCTCCTATTTCAGCATGGGCTTGCTCTTAAACACCTGTGCACACACACGGATCTCAGACTCCTATAGTCGAGTTGTTTACCACCTCAAAGATGTTTTTATGTATTTTTTTTTATTTTTTTGAAGTTCCCGAGAACATATTTTATTGGATAAATATCTGCATTGCATTCTTATTGTTGCTCTAACATACATGAAATAGTAACTTAAGAAATTAAAGTTCTAGAAGTGAGGTCAGAAATTAAAACTCATTTCATTGGGTTGAATACAAGATGTCTGGGAGAGCTGGATCCCTCAAAACACTCCAGGGAAGATGGCACTGGCTTCCCAGATCACTTCCTCATCAAAAATATCTTTTAACATCTCCTAGTCCTTCCTGGTTCCGTGTCAGTCTCCCGTGGTTCACCTTAGGGAAGAGCGTTAATGTACTGAAAGGGGGGGAAACTGGCCTTGCAGAAAACTGGCTCTACCTCAAGCGAAACCAAGTGTGTTGAACCCACACTTTGTGGGTTGTTTATACCACGGTGGGTTTTTGGCTTTTGTAATCCCATGTTACCTATTTCTTTAAAATATGCAGCTTATTTAAACGGAGTGAAATCAGCAGGTGCCTGCGGTTTGGCGTGAACAGCATCGGCTCAAGCCAGCTGCCTGGTTTTGATCCCAGTTCTTAATCTTAATTCTGTTTGATTCTGGCAAGTTACTTAACCTCTCTTGGCCTCAGTTTCCTCCTCAACAAAATACTCACCTCAAAGTTTGTTTGAGAATTAAATATACAGTAAGTCCCCTACTTTCAAGTTGCAAACTTTCAAAGATGTGAAGGTGCCTGCGAGCCTCTGTATGCCAGCTGTTGTTCTGTACTATTGTACTTTTCAAGGTGCTAGACTTTCAGATTAAAAATGTTTTATTTTTTGTTTGTTTTTTATGTATGTATTATTTGCATTAAAAATTCTATAAACCTATTGCAGTATAGTACTATATAGGTGATTGTGTTAGTTGGGTACCTAGGCTAACTTTGTTGGACTTATCCCTGGGTTTGGAAGTTCCTCTGGAGAAGGGAATGGCAATCCACTCCAGTATTCTTGCCTGGAGAATTCCATGGATGGAGAAGCCTGGTGGGCTACAGTCCGTGGGGTGCAAAGAGTTGGATGCGACTGAGCAACTAACACACACGTGAACAAATGTGACTTAACACGCTCTCAGGATGAACTCGTTCCTGTGTAGGGGATTTCCTGTACCGGAAGCCCTTAGAATAGTGCTCAGCAGGTGTAAGTCCTGTGTAAGACTTCGGAGTTGTTAACCATGGAGTGTGTGTGTTAGTAGCTCAGTCGTGTCCAACTCTGTGACCCCATGGCCTGTAGCCCGCCAGGCTTCTCTGTCCATGGGATTCTCCAGGCAAGAATACTGGAGTGGGTAGCCATCCCCTTCTCCTGGGACTCTTCCCGACCCAGGGATCCAATTCAGGTCCCTTGCATTACAAGCAGATTCTTTACTCTCTGAGCTACCAGGGAATCACCTGGGGGCTGGGCTTTGGATTCCGCATAAGAAAAATGCCGAGTTGTGTCTGAATAGTTGTTACCAAGTTGGTAGCAATGGAATCAAAATCAGTGGGAAAACCTGTTGAAGTTTTCAACCCCTGAACTCCTTCACTTGCCTGATTAAGTGCTCCTTGCAGGCCCGTTTATTTATTCTGACATCCTGGATTACAAGAATCTTCGGGAGATTGTGGTGAACAACCGCATCACCTGGCTGTTTCATTACAGCGCCCTGCTCAGCGCAGTGGGGGAAGCAAACGTGTCCCTGGCCAGAGCCGTGAACATCACTGGTGAGTCTCTGGGTCATGCCCCAGATGGCCTGTTTGCCGGATTCCCCAGTTCCTTGGGAGGAAGTTTCCCAGGTTATGATGGCTGCTTATTTCAGGACTGCACAATGTCCTGGACGTGGCCGCAGAGCATGGTCTGCGATTGTTTGTGCCAAGCACCATCGGGGCGTTCGGACCTACTTCTCCGCGGAACCCAACCCCTGACCTCTGCGTCCAGAGACCCAGGACCATCTATGGGGTGTCCAAGGTCCACGCTGAGCTTATGGGCGAGGTGAGCATCGCTTGGCAAGGCGACTCAGTGTCTCCTTTTCTGTTTTTGTCTCAAACACCTGCTAATTCATCCTTGGAGAGGACTTCCTCCCTCCTCCAATCCCTGCCCCCAGAAATGCTCGGGGACTGATTGTGTCTGCCAGGTGGCCGTAGCCATAGCTCCAGCAGAATCCTCAGCCCGTGCTAACATTCAACACTTCAAACGTGCCCCTGAGTGGCACCCCTCCTTCATTTGCTGCCTATCTTACTTGTACTGTGCTGTTCTTCCAGGCTCCTGATATTACTATTATTAGGGCTAACTTCAAAATAACTTCAAGTGTCCTTTTGGTTTTCTTTTTTAATGCACTTTGTCTTTATACTGTATAGCACATCTTTTTTTTGTCATGCCTCGTAGCTTATGCTTATGGGATTTTAGTTTTCCAACCAGGGATTGAACCTGGGTTCTCAGCATTGAAAGTGCAGAGTCCTAACTACTTGACTAAAATGTCCATAAAAGGGCATTTTAGCCAGTGTCTGATCCTTCAACTGATGTATCTATCACAGGGACCATCTTTCCCTGTGCTCTCCCAACTGTTCAGAACAATGAGCAGGGTCTTCCTTCCAAAGAAAGGCAGACACTCCCCACTGTCAGCTGATCTATTATTTACTGTGTTGTCTAACAATGTTATCACCAGAATGGCGATTATTTGACAGTAACAAACTTCAGGGTTATTTGTTAAAGAAAAATGGCAATTCTAGGGGGTCTTCATTTCCTCGAGGAGGATTTTAAGACGACTGTATGGGGAGATGTTTGAGGAAAAGGCTGTTAATTCTTTGCATTGCTCTACCTGATTTAAAAGATTCTTTTTAAAATTAAGTTTTCTCTTTCTCATAGTATTATTATTACCGGTATGGATTAGATTTCCGATGCCTGAGATATCCCGGCATCATTTCTGCTGACTCCCAGCCTGGAGGAGGAACAACTGGTAGGGTTGTTTTTTATTCCTTTGTTATGTAAAATTAGCTTTCTATTTGCCTGGTGCAGTGGGGATGGATCTGCTGTCATTTCAGCCATATGCTGACTGGAGTCTTTGCATCTTTTCTGAAAAATGCATCTGAGAAGCTCATTGAACCCTATTGACTTAAATTTGTTCAGGGCAGCTCAGCCAAAGCTGTAAATCCAATGGAATTTACCACCCACAGTGCCAGAATCAAACTGACTAATTTCACTAAGCATATTACCTTCCAAGTTCATCCATGGTGTCGTAAATTGCAAAATTTTGTTCTTTTTTGTGAGTGAGTAGTATTCCGTTGTGTAATTAGCCAGATCTTTATCCATTCATCTGTGATGAACATTTACATTGCTTCCGTGTCTTAGTTAGAGTAACTAAAGCTGCAGGGAGTGTTGGGCTGAGTGTATCTTTTTAAATTAGTGCTTTCTTTTTCTCTGAATATGTACCCAGGAGTGGAATTGCAGGGTCATATGGTAGGTCTATGTTTAGTTTTTGAGGAACCTCCATACAGTTTTCCACATTGTGATCATTTTGGACTTGAGTATGCATTATGTTCAGCAACTCCCACATCAGAGATCTTTCCCATATGAGAGGTTCTGAGATATAACATAAAAGATAGTTGGCAACATCCGAGGGATTTTTACCATAGCTTTGTAGTATTGTCTGAAGTCTGAGAGGCTTATACTGCAGCTTTGTTCTTTTTCCTCAGGATTGCTTTGGCAATTCTGGGCCTCTTGTGGTTCCATATGAATTTTAGAATTACTTGTTCTAGTTCTGTGAAAAATGTCATAGGTAATTTAACAGGGATCATATTAAATCTGTAGAGTGCTTTGGGTAGTATGGCCGTTTTAACAGTANATTGATGCTTTTGAACTGTGGTGTTGGAGAAGACTCTTGAGAGTCCCTTGGACTGCAAAGAGATCCAACCAGTCCATCCTAAAGGAAATCAGTCCTGCATATTCCTTGGAAGCACTGATGTTGAGGCTGAAACTATAATACTTTAGCCACCTGATGTGAAGAACTGACTCATTTGAAAGGACCCTGATGCTGGGAAAGATGCTGGGAGAAGGACATGACAGAGGATGAGATGGTTGGATGGCATCACCAACTCAATGGACATGAGCTTGAGTAAACTCCAGAGTTGGTAATGGACAGGGAGGCCTGGCATGCTGCAGTCCATGGGATCGCAAAGAGTTAGACACGACTGAGCAACTGAACTGAACTGAATCAATAAAATGGAGATGTGACTGGGGACACAGGAGACTGACTTGATCGTAGCACCACAGATACTCTCTGCTTACCAAGACACTAAATAAAATTGATGTGGCTCTGAGGAATAGGGCTCTTGATCCAAGAAGTCTTGAGTCCCCTGGTCCTATCTTTAAAACTTTAATTCTGTCTCTAGTTTTTTTTTTTCCCCTCAAACTGCATCAGCCACTCTTGATCCCTACATGCTGTGCTGGCTGCAGCATGAGGGAAGCCCAAGAATACTGGAGTGGGTAGCCTATCCCTTCTCCAGGAGATCTTCCTGACCCAGGAATCGAACCAGGGTCTCCTGCATTGCAGGTGGATTCTTTACCAACTGAGCTATCAGGGAAACCTCGTACAGATAAGAGCATTTGCTAAAAATAATGGGCCTGGGACTTCTCTGGTGGACCAGTGGCTAAGACTCCATGTCCCCAATGCAGGGGCTGTCCATCCCTGGTCAGGGAACTAGATCCCTGATGCCTCAACTAAAGATCCCGTGTGCTGCAGCTAAAACCTAGCACAGCTAGATTAATTAATTAAAGGAGAAAAAAAAAACAGTGCCTATGGCAGAACAGGAGCCCTGTTATTAGTTCTCATGAAGTCTGGGATGCTCACCTGCCTCCCCATGAAGCCAGGAGAACTCTGAGGGAAAGACCCAAGAATGGCATTTCACTTTCTCCTTTCCTGGAACCTGACACAAGCAGGATGAAAAGGACACATTCAGAGCCCCGGAAGTTCACCCCCGCTTGAAGCCAGATGCAGCAGAGACCCGGAAACGGGATGTGTTTCTTCCTGCTTTGGTGACAGGTTGCTGGGCTCTCATCCATGCAGCCATCTGGAAACCTGTCCATCCGGTTACTGCTCACTGAGCACTTTCACCTTTGTGTGCTTTGTCGCTCAGTCATGTCCAACTCTTGGCGACCCCATGGACTGCAACCTGCCAGGCTCCTTTGTCCATGGGGATTCTCCAGGCAAGAACACTGGAGTGGGTTGCCATGCCCTTCTCCAGGGTATCTTCCCAACCCAGGGATGGAACCCAGGTCTCCAGCATCGCAGGTGGATTCTTTATCATCTGTGCCACCAGAGAAGCCCATGAATACTGGAGTGGGTAGCCTATCCCTTCTCCAGGAGATCTTCCTGATCCAGGAATTGAACAGGGGTCTCCTGCATTGCAGGCATATTCTTCACCAGCAGATCTACAAGGAAAGCTTTGGCCTTCTGCTGATACTCTGTCCAAATCCACTGCCTGGAAACACCTGACTTACCTTTAATGCTGCAGGAATCAAGGCACCAGGATCCCTTAGAAAAGGGGGATAAACCCCCTCCCACGTCCTGTAGCAGCTGGCATAGTGCAGAGCCTGAGCTGCAGGCGTGGCTGAGGAACCCCGTATGAAGGGGACTGTGGGTCTCAGGAGAACCCAGCCACCAGTCTGAGGGATCTGGATTGGAAAGAACCCTGCAGCAGGAGGTGAGGCAGGTGATGAACAGCTGGGATTGGGGCATGTTGGAAAGAGATGGGAACATCCAGGAAAAGGAGAGGGAGCCCAGGCGAAGTCCTCCAGGTCTGTCCCCAGAATCTGGCACTTGTGCGATGGCACACTTGGAGCCATCCAGGACGGGGAGGCCTTTAGGCAATAACCCGATAAAACACCTAAGGTGGATCAGCCAGATGGAGGAGACACACGAGGCAGGGTGTGGAGAGGGTACAGAGCTGTCACGCCCTCCCTGAGTGCACCACCCCACAGATGCTCCCTGAATCCCTTCAGTCAGGGTTTGAGTGTGAGTGACTAAAGTTAGTCACTCAGTCATGTCTGACTCTTTGTGACCCCATGGACTGCAGCCCACCAGGCTCCTCTGTCCATGGGATTCTTCAGGCAAGAATCCTGGAGTGGTTTGCCATGCCCTCCTCCAGGGGATCTTCCTGACCCAGGGATTGATTAAATAGGTATCAAAAAAAACAAACTCTCAGCTGCACATAAATGCTACATTTTTCAAAGTAGAAGGTGCTGGCTTTCATCAGATTCTCAAAGGGTCCCTCTCCAACACAAAGGATAAAGAACCATGATGTGAGGGATCCTCATGTATACATTCGGAGGAAAATGCAGACAACTCACGTTAGGGGGCACATGTGGGGGGCTAGGCTGACCATCTTCCCCTCCTGCCACTCTGCCCCCGGTGCCAGGGCACAGCTGGACAATCGTCCACAGCCCTAGCTGTGGTCGGCCAGAACAAAGCACGGTAGGTGGTGTGCCCATGCCTGGCGCAGTTCCCAGGCCCCACTTAGCTTATCAGCCTCTCTGCCCTTGCCTTGAGGCTCAGACCTTGTGAGCTGATAGCATCCTCTCCTCCTGCCAGAGTCAACATTGCCTATGAAGCTGGTGGCACTCCCAGAGAGAGGGCTGGATGCTGTCATGGCGCCGAGGTGCCAGGTGTGTTTGGCCTCATCTCAACAGGCCCCTTTGACTTCTCTCCTCATCTCCCTGCTCCCAAGGTCCTGTAGTGCTTATGTGGGTCAATGGATCCAAGGATGGTCCCTGTCTAGGGGACCCTGGGAGTGTCTGTTGTCAAGACCCAGCATTTTCAAATCTCGGCCCCTTGGACGTTTTTGTCTCACTGGTGGGAACCCTGGTAGAACCTGTGCTTGCAGACACCAGAGCCGTGTGCGGGGAGCAGCATCCCGGGGCAGGCAGCTCTGAACCTGTGCTTAGCGAATGTCCCCAGCTTGTGATGGGACACAAGTGGAGAGGAGACGGTGATCAGTTGAGTATCTGCAGGCTCAGGAATTCTATGTGCTGTCAAAGCAGCCAAGGCCTCCATCTCCGTGCCAGCACTGTGTCATACAATAGAGATTTGCAAAGATGCCACGCCAGCGTTCCTGCTGTGTAACCCTGGAAGAAAGAAGCAAGTTCTTCACGTGGTTGAGACTCAGAAGGCATCTGTCGAGAAGTATGGACTGTGCATTGGGGAAATCGGGTCAGGCTGGCTGAGCCAGTTATTACAGGAGTGCTGCTAAGTCGCTTCAGTCGTGTCCAACTCTGTGTGACCTNTGTCATACAATAGAGATTTGCAAAGATGCCACGCCAGCGTTCCTGCTGTGTAACCCTGGAAGAAAGAAGCAAGTTCTTCACATGGTTGAGACTCAGAAGGAATCTGTCGAGAAGTATGGACTGTGCATTGGGGAAGTCGGGTCAGGCTGGCTGAGCCAGTTATTACAGGAGTGCTGCTAAGTCGCTTCAGTCGTGTCCAACTCTGTGTGACCTCAGACAGCAGCCCACCAGGCTTCTNGTGGTTGAGACTCAGAAGGCATCTGTCGAGAAGTATGGACTGTGCATTGGGGAAATCGGGTCAGGCTGGCTGAGCCAGTTATTACAGGAGTGCTGCTAAGTCGCTTCAGTCGTGTCCAACTCTGTGTGACCTCATAGACAGCAGCCCACCAGGCTTCCCCGTCCCTGGGATTCTCCAGGCAAGAACGCTGGAGTGGGTTGCCATTTCCTTCTCCAATGCATGAAAGGGAAAAGTGAAAGTCAAGTCGTTCAGTTGTGTTCGACTCTTAGCAACCCCATGGACTGCAGCCCACCAGGCTCCTCCGTCCATGGGATTTTCCAGGTAAGAGTACCAGTTTAGGTGATGCACCCTTAAACCAGGGAGACCCCAGTGACTCTCTGGGTTACATATATGCTTGATTCTGCCTGTTCTCCTGTCTTGCTATTCAAAGTGAGGTCCACAGGCTGCAGCACCATCCCTGGGAGCTTGTTAGAAATGCAGAGTCTGAGGTCACAGACCTGTGAGTCAGAATTAACAGGAACACAGGCAACTCTCAGGCACACGGACATTTTGGAGAAATGCTGGTAAGCTGGATCCCAGAAAAGGTGTGGTCAAGGGAGACACACAGTTGTGGTTGCAAATCCTGACTCCACCCTGCCACACAGGTGACGCACTGCAAGTTACTCACCTCCTCTGAGCCTCAGTGTCCTCGCCTGCAAAATGTGGACAATCACAGTGCCCAGTTTGTGGGACTGGAAGACGAATTGCATAGGCTGGTGTATGAGAAGATCCTGGTGTGTAGTGGGTTATTGGTGGATAAGAATTCTTTTTCTGGAGCTTTCCTCCTGGCAGATTCTTCAGGTATGGAGCTGAGAAAGCAGTATATTTCCTCAAATGGATGAATTACTCCCAGAAGAATTTTTGCCTTTGAGCTGAGGTGTTGGAGAAGACTCTTAAGAGTCCCTTTGACAGCAAGGAGATCAAACCAGTCAATCCAAAAGGAAATCAACCCTGAATATTCATTGGAAGGACTGATGCTAAAGCTGAAGCTCCAATATTTTGGCCACCTGATGCGAAGAGCCTACTTATTGGAAAAGTCCCTGATGCTCGGAAAGACTGAGGGCAGGAAGAGAAGGGGGTGACAAAGGATGAGATGTTTGGATGGCATCACTGACTCAGCAGACATGAGTTTGCACAAACTCAGGGAGATAGTGAAGGTCAAGGAAGCCTCGCGTGCTGTAGTCTATGGGGTCACAAAGATTTGGACATGACTGAGCGATTGAACAATAACACTGGTGCAAGATATTGCTTTGCATCATTTACAGAACCTCACACCTGGGACTGTGCCCAGGGAGCACCCCTGTGCACTGGGATGAGGTTGACTAGTGTCGGGAGGGTGCTCCCTGAGGTGGGGAAGGAGATCCACCCCCTCCACCTGCCTGTGACCACGTGGCCAGCAGTGATCCAGCCCCTCAGAAACCCACTGGGTGATCAGATCTGTCCAGGCACAGCCCGACACCCACAGCAGCTCAGAGAAAGACGCGGGAGAGAGGAGCAGAGGGGCAGGTTCACATCAGCCATTTTAGGAGCTTGGCTGGAAAGGGAGAGAAATCTGTGAAAGTTGAGGGTCAAAGGATTTTTAAGAAAGATGAGAACTGAAATGTTATGGGGGCAGGGGTAACTAAACTAGCATTTATTCAGCACCTGATATTGTTTCTATAGCTTTACTTTTTATTTATTTTTTATTAAAAAATTTATTTATTTTAATTGGAGGCTAATTACTTTACAATATTATATTGGTTTTTGCCATACATTGATGTGAATCTGCCATGGGTGTACACGTGTTCCCCATCCTGAACTCCCTCCCACCTCCCTCCCCATACCATCACTCTGGGTCGTCCCAGTGCACCAGCCCTGAGCATCCTGTATCATGCATCGAACCTAGACTGGCAATTCNTCAAAGGATTTTTAAGAAAGATGAGAACTGAAATGTTATGGGGGCAGGGGTAACTAAACTAGCATTTATTCAGCACCTGATGTTGTTTCTATAGCTTTACTTTTTATTTATTTTTTATTAAAAAAATTTATTTTAATTGGAGGCTAATTACTTTACAATATTATATTGGTTTTTGCCATACATTGATGTGAGTCTGCCATGGGTGTACACGTGTTCCCCATCCTGAACTCCCTCCCACCTCCCTCCTCATACCATCACTCTGGGTCGTCCCAGTGCACCAGCCCTGAGCATCCTGTATCATGCATCGAACCTAGACTGGCAATTCGTTTCACATATGATAATATACATGTTTCAATGCCATTCTCCCAAANACTTCACTTTCACTTTTCACTTTCATGCATTGGAGAAGGAAATGGCAACCCACTCCAGTGTTCTTGCCTGGAGAATCCCAAGGACAGCGGAGCCTGGTGGGCTGCCGTTTGTGGGGTTGCACAGAGTCAGACTCGACTGAAGCGACTTAGCAGCAGCAGCATCCTCATAGGTATGAGGTTGTGGTTCACTGCAGTTTTGATTTACATTTTTCTAATATTTAGTGATGTTGAGCATCTTTCCATGTGCTTATCAACCATTTGTATATCTTCTTGCAGAGAAATTTAAGCACGATGCTCATATGGTTGTTGTGGGTTTTGTTATTGAGTTTTAGGAGCTCTTTAAATATTCTGGATATTAATCTCTTATCAGATGTGTAAATTGCAAATATTTCCCCCCATTCTCCTAGTCTCTTTCATCTGTTGATCATGTCCTTGGACTCACAAAAGTCTTTACTTCTGATTAACTTTATCTTTTTTTGTTTGGTCATCTGTGCTTTGGTGTTGTAGCCAAGAAATCATTGCCAAGTGGAAAGTCATGAATTAAAGAAAAATCAAAATTAATTCAAAAAAGTCCATGTGAAAAAATGATCAAAACCTGACAAGATGGATATTGCATGACTTAACCTTCTTCACCTCAGTGTGATCTCAGTCACTGTGTGTTCAATCCTGTCTGCACTGAAAATGTTATTTTCTTCATATAGAGCTTGTGGGCATTGATTTTGACCTTTAAAAATACTGCATTAAAAATACCAGTTGTCTTGATTACTGAGGTTCCTGATGCCCCTAACATTTTGTGCCTGAGCTGAGTTCCTCCGTCCACTCACCCTAACACAGCCCTGCTCCGGACACAGAAGCTAGCCAGGCTCTCTAGTCATCCTCACGTGGGGCCAGCTCTCCTCTAAGGCTGGACACCCACCTCCGCAGAGAAGCCCTCTGCTCTGTCAGAAGTCCATGGACAAGTGTTCGCTGCACTAGCTCATCCTGATCTCCACCAGGGGCGTGTTGGCCTGTGTTTAACAGCTGGCTCTTGGCAGAGCAGGGATGGGCAGTGTGAGCAGTTTTCCATGACGTAGTTTCTTCCTCCATATGAAAGTTCAAGCCACAAACAAAAAGATGTTGCTGAATCAGAGCTGAGAAGAGCTGGCGCTGGCAACGGGCAGATGCAAGCCACAGGAGGCATTGAAGGGAAAGCCTATGGCAGTGGGAGAGGGGGCAGCACCTCCCCACAGGATGTTGTCACTGGGCTTTGAAATTTCAACACATCGGCCAAAGGTTAACTGGAATAGCAAAGGAGATTTCATGCAGGAACTCGGTTCTCCAGGGGATGGAGAGGTTCTGAATCACCCAGGGACCATGTAAGTCCAGGAGCAGGCCCTCCATCCCTGGATTGAGAGAGAGGAGGAGGCGATGGTAGGTACCAGAGCCAGGGGCTTGCGTGGCAGTGCTGGAACTGCAGACGAGATGGAGATGCTGTTGGACATGCTGCCAGAGGGAGGGATGAGAGGAACACCCTGGTTTATCTTCTTCTCCTGAATTTCCCCACCAGTACCTCCCACTGGGCTGAACACAGCTGACAGCCAAGAAGGGGGTTTGCAGGCTGCAGGCTGCCCCTTTGATACACAGCAGAGCAGGGAAAGTGAGAGGAAAAGGTCTGAGGGCATCCAGGCCCAGAACAGGCACATCCAGGTGCTGGGTGTCTAGTGTTGGTCCATTCCCATAGTGCCCATTGCAAGAGTCAAGGGTACAGATGGTCTGGCTCTGTGATTCTGTATATTGAGTGGTAATTAGATTACCCACAGAGGGAAAGGAGTGGGGGCTTAAACAGCTGAGGACTTTATATTTAAATGTGAAACTTAGATAATTCCTATAGAGCAGGAAACTGAAATGGGAGTGGTTAAATATTTGGGAAAAAAAATTTTAATTAGAAACTTGGCTTAAGTAAATAACTTGGCTTATCAATAAATAATATTCTAGCAGACAAATTAGAGACTTGATTCAAGTAAATAATCTTCTAACATACCTCAAAACTTTGTTTTGTTTTATAAGAAAGAAATATTTCAGTTATTAAAGCTGAAAAATATAAATGTGAAAGTCACTCAGTCTGACTCTTTGCAATCCCATGACTGAAATCTCCAGGCCAGAATACTGGAGTGGGTTCCCTTCTCCAGGGGATCTTCCCAACCCACAGGTCAAACCCAGATCTCCCTCATTGCAGGTGGATTCTTTACCAGCTGAGCCACCAGGAAAGCCNCAAAACTTTGTTTTGTTTTATAAGAAAGAAATATTTCAGTTATTAAAAAAGCTGAAAAATATAAATGTGAAAGTCACTCAGTCTGACTCTTTGCAACCCCATGACTGAATTCTCCAGGCCAGAATACTGGAGTGGGTTCCCTTCTCCAGGGGATCTTCCCAACCCACGGGTCAAACCCAGATCTCCCTCATTGCAGGTGGATTCTTTACCAGCTGAGCCACCAGGAAAGCCCAAGAATATTGGCATGGGTAGCCTATCTCTTCTCCAGCAGATCTTCCTGACCCAGAAGTTGAAACTGGGTCTCCTACATTGTAGGAGGATTCTTTACCAGCTGAGCTACTAGGGAAGTCCAATGAAGATATAGGTCATATATTAATATGTATAAAGAAAAACTAAAGAATATTTGAAGTAATGAAACATCAATTGTAACAGAAAATTATTCATTTTAAAATAAATTATTTATAAATGTGCATTTGATGACAAAAGTAAAGACCATCATGGGAGTTCCATCCACATGGCTGATTGATATTCATGAAACTTCACAGGTTGTAGGTGAACCTAAGTTGATAAAATTAAACCAATTCTTTAATAAGACATTTCAATAAACATTTTTATGACTGAGTTGGTAACAGAAATATTGAATAAATAGAAGTATCAAGCAGTACTGTAATGGCTAAGAAATTCTTTAGTGAAATTACTTAGTTCAGTAGAAGATTCAGCATGCAAAACGAAACCATTTATACTGAGACATTTACTTAGGATGAAAGTCACCTACCAAATATCATGGTTGAGAGTTTTATATGGTTCTGTAAGTCAAATTATGGTTTGGGGACCATGGTTGAGAGTTTGATATAGTTCTGTAAGTCAAATTATGGTTCCAACAATTACAGTTTCATCTAGCAGGTGACAGCTTGCCAGCCAAAAAGAAAAAAATGGTGAAAACGTTAAAAGATCAATACTTGAAACTGCTAAAATGATTTATTGATTTATTTTCTGTCATTTTATATTCCTTGATATGTCATTATAGCAGCTCTATTAGTTTATTTTGATATTAGATAGAATATATTTTGCTGATTTGATTTACCTTTGATTTACATGACCATCTGCTGCTAAATAATATTTTCAGAGCACATGGGGAACTCATTTATAGAGGAGAGGCTGCAGCTGAATTTCAACTGATAAGTTGGGAGGGGGCTTCAGCCCATAAATATGAGCATAAATCATGCCCATAAATATGAACAGGGTCATGTGAAGGAGCCTGTGTGACGTGTATGCTCAGTCTGTCCAATTCTGTGACCCATGGACTGTAGCCCACCAGGCTCCTCTGTCCATGGGATTCTCCAGGGAGGAATACTGGAGTGAGTGGCATTTCTTCCTCCAGGGAATTATCCCAGCCTAGGGATCAAACCCACATCTCCTGCACTGGCAGGCAGATTCTTTACCACTAAGCCATCTGGGAAGCTAAAAGAGTTGATACAGGGGCTCATTTGGACAACAAATGTGGGCAGGGAACGCTTACTCATTGTCATTCATTCTACAAACAAACATGCCAAAATTTTAAAAAAGACTGAGATGCACAAAACCGAGGTGTCCTTCATGAGAATGCGTCTCATCACGGAAAAGAAGAATAACTGTCTTTGCTTTCTTTCCCCTGCCCTCAAAAAGCAGACTTTGTGTAAATAAAAGGTATGTATCACAGAACTGGCCCAACCTACACCACCTCCTTCACAGAGAAATGTTTATAATTGGAGGTATTTGCGATGATTTATAGGCTATGGTTTTTCCAGTAGTCATGTGTGGATGTGAGAGTTGGACTGTGAAGAAAGCTGAGTGTCGGAAAACTGATGATTTCCAACTGTGGTGTTGGAGAATACTCTTGAGAGTCCCTTGGACTGCAAGGAGATCCAACCAGCCTGTTCTGAAGGAGATCAGCCCTGGGACTTCTTTGGAAGAAATGATGCTAAAACTGAAACTCCAGTACTTTGGCCATCTCAAGCAAAGAGTTGACTCATTGGAAAAGACTCTGATACTGGGAGGGATTGGGGGCAGGAGGAGAAGGGGACGACAGAGGATGAGATGGCTGGATGGCATCACTGACTCAATGGAAGCCAGTCTGAGTGAACTCCGGGAATTGGTGATGGACAGGGAGGCCTGGCCTGCTGCGATTTATGGGGTCGCAAAGAGTCGGATATGACTGAGCGACTGAACTGATAAAAGAGTTGTTTTAAAACTTGTGAAAAAAGGCAAAAAAGACCTGTGTTTGGTTGACTTATCAGATTTTATAATTATGTTAAAAAGCATGTCAAAACTCTACCAGTTCTCAAATGGTGCTGTGTGTTCTGGATCCTGCAAGCCATCTCTGATTTAAATTGCTCTTTCCTACTCTGAGCATCAGCGCCCTTTGGAAAATNTTATAATTATGTTAAAAAGCATGTCAAAACTCTACCAGTTCTCAAATGGTGCTGTGTGTTCTGGATCCTGCAAGCCATCTCTGATTTAAATTGCTCTTTCCTACTCTGAGCATCAGCGCCCTTTGGAAAATGCCATTATACTTCTTGGACAGCAAGACAGTCCAGACATGGTGCCCTAGCTTGTGCCCATTCAGTGAGTCACTAGAAGCTGATGGGATTTCGGTAGGAAGTAACAGATGGTGTGAGGACCACACACAGGAGAAGAGAGTCCTGAGCTGAACAGGGTTTAACACTGGCTTTTAAGTTCCTGGAAGGCCAGGACTGTGTCTTAATCCTTTCTGAATGCCACGTTCCTAACAATGCTTCCCCACCGCAGAGTATTTGTTGAAACAAAATACTCATAAGTAAAGCATTGTTAAACACAACAGTCGGTGTTAAAGTCATTCTATCCTTCGGAAAACACGTGCGGACTGCTCTGAGCAAGAAGATGAATGTTACAGCCTAGTTCTACTTAGATCTGTTACAGTTGTTATTGATAGGCTATTACTCACGGTGATTTCAATTAATTAACATAGTAATTGAGTGACATTTCCTGGGGCACAAGAGGTGAGCAATTCAGAAAACAAAGTTCCTTGGCACTTGAACTTGAATCCCAGGTCTATCATCTTCTAAAAAAAATAAGTCACTGATTTCTGAGCCTCAGTCTCCTTTTCTGTAGTGATGAAGACAACAATAATATCTAAGTCAAGAGTGAATGGGAGTATTGTGAAGACATCTGGTCACAGACCATAAAATCCCGTGGGGATATGAAAGGCTCTCTGCAATGATTGTAACCGTGTGTAGGCACGGCCGGCCTACTCGATTCAGAGAAATAACCAACTGAACCTCCTGGGGGCAACACATGAGTGTGCTCCACATCATCAACATTTGGTGTTATAGTCTTTTTCAGTATTTCTCACGGGTGTGAAGTGGTACGCATGCGTGTTACGTCGTTTCAGTCGTGTCCGACTCTTTGCCACCCCATGGGCTGTAGCCTGCCAGGCTCCTCTGTCCACGGGGATTCTCCAGGCAAGAATACTGGAGTGGGTTGCCATGCCCTCCTCCAGGGGATCTTCCAGGCCCAGGGATGGAACCCACTTATCTTACCTCTCTCCCATTGGCAGGCAGGTTCTTTACCACTAGCGCCCCCTGGGGAGCCTGGGAAGTAGCGCACCATTGTGGTTTTAGTTTTCATTTCCCTGATGACAGGTGATATTGAGCATCTTTTCACATGCTTACTGGCCACTTGTTTTCCTGTGAGGGGTGTGTTTGAATTATTTTGCACATTAAAAGAATTAAGTTGTCTTTTTATTACTGAGTTCTAAGAAGCTTTTTAAAAATTTTCTGGCTACAAGTTCTTTGTCAGACATATATATTGAGAATATTTTCTCCCAGTTTGTGGCTTATTTTTCCATAAGCAATCTCTTCTCAAAGATCAGAAGTTTTACATTTTTATAAAGTCCAATTCGTTAAAATTTTTTGGTTTGGGTTTTTCTGCATTTTTATATAAAAAGATCTTTGCTTATCCCAAGGTCATACAGATTTCTAAAATTGACACAAAACACGAATCTCTGTTGAGATAGCATGAATAAAACCAAAGAGCCATATAAACCTTCAGCTTCTAGTCACCTTGCTTTCCTAGAACTGGCATATTGCCTGGCACAAATACTAAAAAGTATTGGTAGAATTTAATTTAATTGTGACAGTGGACTCTTGAGAGTCCCTTGGACTGCAAGGATATCCAACCAGTCCATTCTGAAGGAGATCAACCCTGGGATTTCTTCGGAAGGAATGATGCTAAAGCTGAAACTCCAGTACTTTGGCCACCTCATGCGAAGGGTTGACTCATTGGAAAAGACTTTGATGCTGGGAGGGGTTGGGGGCAGGAGGAGAAGGGGATGACCGAGGATGAGATGGCTGGATGGCATCACTGACTCGATGGACGAGAGTCTGAGTGAACTCCGGGAGTTGGTGATGGACAGGGAGGCCTGGCCTGTGCGATTCATGGAGTTGCAAGGAGTCAGACACGACTGAGCGACTGAAAGGAACTGAACTGATTCCAACTAGAGATTTCCATTTTTGAGTGATGGAAATAGCATTTGAACTTTGAATTTTCCACCAAATATGTACAGTGATGACAATCATAAATGGAAATATCAAGGTGTAAATTCTTGACAATGTCTTTGGAAAACAAATCACGTATTAGTAGGTTCCTCTGTTTCTCCAGCAGGGGGCATTTTAGGATTTCCTTAACTCAATAACTGTTAGTCGCTCAGTTCTGTTTGACTCTGCAACTGCTTGGACTGTAGCCCACCAGGCTCCTCTGTCCCTGGGATTCTCCAGGCCAGAGTACTGGAATGGGTTGCCATTCCCTTCTCCAGGGGATCTTTCCAACCCAGGGATCAAAACTGGGTCGCCCACATTGTAGGCGGATTCTTCACCATCTGAACCACCAAACTCCATGTTAAAAATCTGAAAATAAATAAATAAATATTTACAGTACCGGGGGAAGAACTACTCAGATTTGTTTTCTCAGACCTCCTTCTCTGTGTGGGTCCAGAGGTAAGGTTCTTCGGGGAAGGGAGGGTGCTGGGAAGAGCCAAGATGAGGAGTTAGAAGGCCTTGGGGCATTCCCAGTTCTGTAATAGCGGTGAGCCTCTCCAGCTCTTGGACCTGCTTCTTTGTTCGCAGGACAGGAGAAAAAAACTCGTACTCGGATTTCTAACACCTCCTGACTCTGACAGCATATGGTGTGCCCCACCTGCAGCTTGGGGTTGACATAAAGCCATGCTCTTCTGACGTTATATGATTGACTTCTAGCCCCCTTCCATCAGGGCAAGTCTCTCTCCTGTCCCTTCTTCCCTAAGACTCATCACTCCCCAAGGCTGCCTCTTGCTCCCTGCTTTGTCCCTTGAAGCCGTGCGGTCACCTCCTCCTGGGTCCCAGCCCCTGGGGTGCATGCCTCACTGCACATCTGTGTTCCTATGAAGGAGCCAGGCATTCAGCCTTAGAGGTCCTTTTGAAGCTGTAGAGGCGTCAAGGTCATTTTCTTCAGGAGGCTTCTTGTGTGGGTGCAGTGTGCCCACCCCTCCCAGGCAGCCAACAGCACAGAGACTCCTGGCTCTCATCCCCCAGGGGGCAGGTCAGTGAGTCCCTCTGATCCACTTTTCTGAAAGGAGCTACTCAGGAAGACTCTGTGTCTCCTCTGCTAGAAACAGAAGCGGCTGAAAACGTTGAAGAGAAACCTGCTTTCAGAGTATCCCTTTTCACTTCCCGGGCACCATGCTACATCTTTAGGATGGTACATCAGTCTTTCCTTAGAGAGAGGTGTAGACAGCTGAGCTCAGAGGCTGCTATAGTTGGGAATGGGGGTATAGGGAATGACATTTTGTGTGTGGACAGTGCCAAAATTAAGATGTAGAACACCCAGTTGGTATCCTGCAGAGAACTGAAGAACTGATAGGGGTGGGAAACTCATCCATCTTCTGTTGGCGGGGGGGGGTGGGGGTGGGGAGGCGGTTGTGTGAGTAAAAACCCAGTGGTGTTGGCAGGCGGAGAGGCAGACAGAAGACCTCTTGAGATTCACTCAGAATTCAGGCACTGCCAGAGCCCAAAGTCTGCCTGCTGGAATCCAGAGCAGCTCTGGGAATCACGTCTTAAAACAGCCTGACTCTTCCAATGGTTCTGTGAGCACGGACGCCCTAGGTCAAGTCCTCCCCAGCTTGGGATGTTGGGACAATTTCACTTCCCACCCACCCTGATTGGTGCAACGGGATAGGAGAGGGAGAGCCCTTGTTCTGCCTCAGTCTTGTTCCACCAGATGGGGCACCCTAACCAGGTAAGGCTCAAGGGGCAGGGGGTGTTTCCTTGAGGGAGGCAGAGTCCCTTGGGTCCTTTCTCAGGCTTCAGTTGTCCCCATGTCGGGGGAAAGGGGCTGGAAGAAGCAGGACTGAGGGGCTCCTCAGTCTGATAAAATGGTCTAGGAAATAAACACACTCCAGTCCTGCAGAGCTGAACCATGCCTGCCGGATCACTTCCCAGGGAATTTCCACCCACTATAGGCGCCTGTCCCTGCTGGTTGGGAAGCATCCCCAATGGACTTATCTCTTTGCCGTGAGTGTGGGTGACTACTGTCCAGAGCACTCCAGTGTTTGAGGTTTCTCTTCCTGAATCAACTTCCCTCAGAGACCGCCTAGCTGTCTCCACCACTGTTTGCTTTGAGCCTGTGAACAGGGTATTTAAAAATAGCCTCGTCTGAAACCTTCCATGTGTCTGAGTGGTTCCAATCAGATTCCCATCAGATAGGTCCCTGGTTGTACTTGGCGTGTGTGTCCTGGCGGGGCTGCCCCTGTGTGCTCCCCCAGCCCTTCTTCCCCAGCCATCACAGTCTCAGACTAGGGGCTTTGACAGGGAGTTAGAGTGAGAGACGCTCTGCTGTTGCAGAGAAGCCAAGGAGAATGCTGTCGACTGAGCACAAAGGCCCGTTTCCAAATAACCCGGGTGAGGTCTTCACGGGGCTCGCAGTCTTGACCGACATCACCTCTGCAGGCAGCTCACCCTTAGCCAGAGCCACCAGGCAGCCAATGTAGCATCAGGGTCTCTGAAAGACGAACCTGCATTGTCCCTGAATTGTCACTTCCACTCTCCCCACACTCTGATCATTACCTGTCCAGCCTTTCTCCACCAGCCCTGTCACACAGAGTCCCAGATGGCACCTAGACCTCCAGCTGTGGACCCAGAGCTCTGGCACTCCAGTGTGATATCTCCGTGCTCCCTCTTCCCTCCTTACTCAGTTGGGACTCCTTGATTCAACACTGGTTGCTCTTTTGCAAAACACTTTTGCTTCCCCATCCTCCCATGTACCTGCCTGGCACATGCCCTCGCCACTCTGCCTGCTCTGTGCATATGCTGTAGCATCTAACCACTGCTGGAGGGAAAACACACACACACACAACCTCATTCACAGGATTTGCATCACCCTGAAAGACCACAAGCCTCAAATGGGGAGCCAACACTGCCGGATGGTTCCACTACTCTTCCTAATAAATGAACATGCCCACTTGCTGAGATAATTATTTCAAAACTTTCTTCCCAGACCTTCAACATTCCACCAACTCCAAGTCACTCTCCTACTTTACAAGAACAATAGGAAGGATCCAATGGGACTCTCCTCCTCTTCCCACCAGAGATTCCTTAAGCCAGTCATCTTCAATCTTCCCTCTTATGACAGTGAAAGGAGGGTCTTTGCTTTCCTCCCAGCCTGGCTCCCCCACTTACACGCTGACAGTCCCCTCCTCTCCTCCTTAAGAACTTAATTGTTACAATTACCTTCTTCTCTCTCCTGCCCCATCCATTTCTTCTTTCCTAACAGATTATTCCCAATGTCAGCACCTTTATTATATTATATATTATGCCAGCACCTTTATTATATTGTATTATATTTTATTATATATTATGATACACTGTTAATGTACCATTAACACTCTATTATGCATTTATTTTGTTATATACTGTTTCAAGGAAACCAAAAATTGTTTTCCTGACTTCCTGACTTTGTCCAGCTCCTATTTCTCAGCTCCCTTTATGGCAAACCAACTTGAAAGAATCCATTTCTTCACTTTCCATTTTGTCCTCAACCCACACAACTGGACTTCTGTGCTACCCCTCAAAGGGCTATTGTTGCTGTAATAAAGGACAAATGGGCTCTGTCTTGCTTGAAAACACTGTTTCTCTCTCTGTACCTTTTCTCCACAGCAGTCGATATTGACGACACTCTCCTTGACACATTTTCCTCTTTAAGGGGCCCATGCCTCCTTCGTCTGTTTTCCCCTGTACTTTATCAGCTGGTCTTTCCAAGTCTCCTTGGACTGTCGCTTCTCTGTCAGAACCCTAGATGCTGCTGTCCCTAGGGTGCTGTACCTTAGTCAACACTTTCTTCCTAAACGAGTTTATCTCGGTATGGTGCTTTTCAATATCACCCAAACACCCAAATCCAGGTTCCCCAATTTATGCATCCAACATTGGTCTTTTCCTGAAGTCCAAGTTCTTGCAGCCCAGCACCTACTCACTTCCTGCTTGGACGTTTGATAGACATTTAAATATAACAGAACTGAGATGGAACTGTCAATGTTGCCAGACTCCTGACTTGTGCGCCCCTCAAATTTTCTCATCTCAGTAAACAGCAACCCCCATCCAGCTGCTGACCAGGGAGCCAGCCTTGGCCTCCAGCTACCAATGGGCCCTGCTGGTTTCACCTCCGAAGTATCTAAAGGGCGTCCCGCAGCAGGTCCCAAAGTAAATCAAGCATGCCTTCCCTGCCTGCTGTGTTCCTTCCCTGCCTGCAGCTTTCTCTAAGTGTCTGTGGATCACCTATGCTGGTCTCACAGGGGTGTTTGTTAGAACAGATTCCTAGGCCCTAAGCCAGAGCTGCACACCAGGACCCTTGAGCAGAGCCCAGGAATCTCCTGGGAATCCGCATTTGCATCGGCTGCTCCAAGTGGTGCTTTATTCGGGCTTCATTTTGAGGACCGCTGCTTGAGATGTTGAAAGAGTTTGACACAAATTCTTCACATGGGACAGTAATGCAAGGCAACGTACTTGGATGATGGAATTGTGATTTGAAATATATGTCCTGTGGGTCCACTATCCAGCTGTGCTCTGAGTTTGACCCAAGTATTCTGAATCCAGTCACGTTTGAAGTGTTTAATCCAGGAGACGGAGGGGCTTCCCAGGTGGAGCTAGTGGTAAAGAATCCACCAGCCAACGCCAGAGTTGCAAGAGACTTGGGTTCAAGCCCTGGGCTGGGAAGATCTCCTGGAGGAGGAAATGGCCCTCCACTCCAGTATTCTTACCTGGAGGCTCTCAAAGGAGCTCAGAAGGCTACATGGGGTCGCAAAGAGTCAGACAGGACTGAAGCGGCTTAGCGTACAGCATCGGACACAGTGGGCTTGCTTCGGCTCCAGCTTTGGTCACAGTCAGGAATAATGGCTGGGTATCTTAATTTCACACGCTGAGCTGGGAAGCTCCCGATGGCATCACCACCAAACAGCCCTCCATGAGGGAAGGCGCCAGGAAGGAAGGACAGCGAATCCCGTGGCTCCTCCTCCCCCACCTCCTCCCCACTCCCCCGATCTCCCTCTTTGTTTCTCTTTCCTTCAATTCAGTGCTTGGCCCTGCACGTGCTGTAACACGAACAAGGTAAAAGGAAGCACATTTCTCCTCTTTATAAAGACGTCCTTTTGAAATATTTTAATTTCACTTTTGCTAACAGCAATATAGAAACAATCATAAAAATAAAATTATAAATTGTCCATCGATTACATAATAGCACTTGGTATTGCTACAGGGAGGAGGCCTGGGGCAGCGGCAGGTCATCTCAAGCCCATCTGGGCTCCCCAGGCCTCTGGGATCACTGCTGAGTCCACGAAGGTGTCAGACATTGCCCTGCTTGGCAGTGTCAATGGAGACTTTGAGTTTTAAACCCAGGGGTTCTTGGGGGTATCAGAAAGATAGGCAGACAATGAGTAAAACTGCAACACTACTGTATACACACGGTAGAGCTGGAAGGCTGCTCTGAGGTGATGAAGGTTAGGCTGTGACTGACTCAGACATCTGTTGACCACACGAGGCAGGGACTTCACAGAGCTGAACTGACCTGGCTAGTTGTTTGCATTCACCTTGGAAATAAGGCTGCTAACAGATGCTGCACAATGAGTAAGAAAACACACCTGTCTTTTCCCTGGGCTTCTCTTCCTGATCCCCTCCTCCCTTATCCCAAAGTAAGATTCTCTTGGGATGAACTAAACACAATAGCTCAGACAACTAACCTGTTCCAAAAGGTGTATGTGTTGATCTCAAAGAAGGGAATCATTAGGTTAACTGAGCAACTGGACTGCCCAGTTGACTCATCTACTGACTTGATGCCATTCAGCTAGATCACTCAGCTTTGGTTGATTCCAGCTTTTTCAGTTACTGTAATGACTGGTTTCTAGAAAGAAAAATAACCAGTCTGGCACTTTTCTTCCAGAATACGGAATGGGCTTGCCCTTGTGGGTTGGACAAGTCTCTGTAGAGTGGGTAGAGTGGGTGTTCACGTCTCTGTAGAGTGGGTATGAGTGTGTGCAGGCCAGCCTGATACCCCACGACCTCAAGGGCTCTTCTGGAGGAAGGCTGGCAGGTGTGCCTCTGTAGGGCTTGGCAGCATCTGTACAGAACCCTGGAGGAAAGGCATCGCTGGGTTGAGGACAGGAGTGGGGCTGCCTGGCCTTCCACCGAGGCCTTCGCCATGGACCTCGGGGCTTCAGACTTCTGCCACTGCTCAGAGTCAGCTTGAAACAGATCTTGGCTATGTGGCTGTAGCATCTTTGAAGGAAGCATAAACCCTCCGGCTCTTAGAAATCACAAGGAAACATCAAATTATCCTGTGTCTAACCAGGGACCAATCATTTACAAACTCCTACTCCCAGCCCACAAGAGGAAACCAACCTTTCCCCAGCATGGGTCATGGGGGGTGTGTGTGTGCAAGTGTGCATGGGCCTTGATAAAACTCGACAGGAGGCCGAAGCAGGAAGGACAGAGCAATAGGAGCCCTCACTTCAATGACAGAATGCTGACGGCAAGCAGAATTTCAGCTTGGGAGGCGACAGGGTTGAGTGCGGAGGAGAGTAGAGAGGTTGGCAGTGGTTTGGCAAAGCCTTAGTACCATCTTTGGAATTCAAGTTCATTGATACATGATCGGTGTAGGCATTATTAATAATGATTATAATTAACACATCCGTATTCTACAGCCACTAAAGACCTGAGGAGCCTCAGCGGGGGTGGGGGGGCCTCCCCTCCACTGGCCTCTTTTATTCCTCTATGAACCAGAGGGATTGGCTAGAAGGATCAAAGACTTTGGGTCAAACACCCAAAACCCCCAGGCACGGGGCATTCCACTAGGTTAACTTCCTAAACTGTGGAGGTCTCAGTCCTCACCTTGCTGACTCTCCCACCTGTCCTTAGGGAGAACCTTTTAAAACCAAACTCTGAACCTCTGTCAAACTTGACTTACCCATTGGTTCACCATTTGGGCAAAAATCAAACAGTTATTATAAACAAGCTGGCCATAGGTTAGTAACAGTCTGATTCAGTTAAAGTTAGGTGTTTAAATCAGGCACAGAATCTCAGAGGAGGCTCAGGGGGAGCTTCTGCGGAGGGCACGAAGGTGACGGAGGTAACAATGTCAGAATCCACCAGGAGGCCTCTGCTGGCCCCCCAGGGAAGCCCTAGGCCCTCCTTATCCCAGGTTGTGGGGTGACAGCAAAGGGGTTCTTTGGAGGTTGGGATGGGTGTATGTGGCCAGAGCAGGCAACAGTCTTGCCTGTTCTACCCTGGCAGGACCTCACATACTGGAAACAATTTACCTGGCACCTGTGGGGCCAAGGTCCAAGACCTTGCCCAGGGCACTGGCGGCAGGTGGGGCCTGCTTCCCCAAGTGCCACCTGTTATTCCTTCTGATTTTCCTTTACTGGTGGGCCCCTGTTGAGGTTGCTGAGTCAGCCACTTTAGGGTGAATCGAGCCTCAGAGCACAGTGACAATGTCATGAGCGCCTCTGACGTATCTAATCACCTGCCTTCTGGGGTTCGGTGTCCTTGGGGAAGCCTTCTGCAAGAATCACAGCTTTGGCCATCCCCACCCTCCACTTTGGGTTCCCAGGTCATAGCACCAGTGATTCCGGGAATCTGGGTTACTGAGTCGGGGGATGAGACGTGTGCGTGGGGGTACCGAGGTCTCACTGAACATCGGATGGAGCAGCCCGTCTGCAGGACTCTGGGTATTAAACCAGGGTCAGGCATGGGGACACTGGGCTCCACAGCTGGGCTCCAAGAGCACTTGTCCAGGGGACACCCTGCCTTTGGAGAGACCCACTGGGGTAGCTGGGCCTCAGCTGCCTTCCTACATCCCCGGTCCACCTTCCAAACCCTCGTTCTGGCTCCACCGCCCCGTTTAGGGCTTCTCAGCACAGAGAAAACCTGCGGGAGTTGATGTTCATCTTGGTGACCCCGATGAG
This sequence comes from Raphicerus campestris, assembly GCA_006410735.1. Taxonomy (NCBI): domain Eukaryota; kingdom Metazoa; phylum Chordata; class Mammalia; order Artiodactyla; family Bovidae; genus Raphicerus; species Raphicerus campestris. Next base: position 782,185 of record SJYW01041949.1, on the reverse strand, counting down.
CTTGAGTGGTGCAGAAAGACTGAAGGAGGAGGCGAGGGGAGCGTCGCAGAAGAGGTCGGACAGCTCGTCCCGCTCCTCGAGCTCGTAGGTGGCGTCGTTGAGCATCCGCCGGTGGAGGTCGCACGTCTGCTCTATCTTCAGCTTGTGGATNGCAAGCAGAATTTCAGCTTGGGAGGCGACAGGGTTGAGTGCGGAGGAGAGTAGAGAGGTTGGCAGTGGTTTGGCAAAGCCTTAGTACCATCTTTGGAATTCAAGTTCATTGATACATGATCGGTGTAGGCATTATTAATAATGATTATAATTAACACATCCGTATTCTACAGCCACTAAAGACCTGAGGAGCCTCAGCGGGGGTGGGGGGGCCTCCCCTCCACTGGCCTCTTTTATTCCTCTATGAACCAGAGGGATTGGCTAGAAGGATCAAAGACTTTGGGTCAAACACCCAAAACCCCCAGGCATGGGGCATTCCACTAGGTTAACTTCCTAAACTGTGGAGGTCTCAGTCCTCACCTTGCTGACTCTCCCACCTGTCCTTAGGGAGAACCTTTTAAAACCAAACTCTGAACCTCTGTCAAACTTGACTTACCCATTGGTTCACCATTTGGGCAAAAATCAAACAGTTATTATAAACAAGCTGGCCATAGGTTAGTAACAGTCTGATTCAGTTAAAGTTAGGTGTTTAAATCAGGCACAGAATCTCAGAGGAGGCTCAGGGGGAGCTTCTGCGGAGGGCACGAAGGTGACGGAGGTAACAATGTCAGAATCCACCAGGAGGCCTCTGCTGGCCCCCCAGGGAAGCCCTAGGCCCTCCTTATCCCAGGTTGTGGGGTGACAGCAAAGGGGTTCTTTGGAGGTTGGGATGGGTGTATGTGGCCAGAGCAGGCAACAGTCTTGCCTGTTCTACCCTGGCAGGACCTCACATACTGGAAACAATTTACCTGGCACCTGTGGGGCCAAGGTCCAAGACCTTGCCCAGGGCACTGGCGGCAGGTGGGGCCTGCTTCCCCAAGTGCCACCTGTTATTCCTTCTGATTTTCCTTTACTGGTGGGCCCCTGTTGAGGTTGCTGAGTCAGCCACTTTAGGGTGAATCGAGCCTCAGAGCACAGTGACAATGTCATGAGCGCCTCTGACGTATCTAATCACCTGCCTTCTGGGGTTCGGTGTCCTTGGGGAAGCCTTCTGCAAGAATCACAGCTTTGGCCATCCCCACCCTCCACTTTGGGTTCCCAGGTCATAGCACCAGTGATTCCGGGAATCTGGGTTACTGAGTCGGGGGATGAGACGTGTGCGTGGGGGTACCGAGGTCTCACTGAACATCGGATGGAGCAGCCCGTCTGCAGGACTCTGGGTATTAAACCAGGGTCAGGCATGGGGACACTGGGCTCCACAGCTGGGCTCCAAGAGCACTTGTCCAGGGGACACCCTGCCTTTGGAGAGACCCACTGGGGTAGCTGGGCCTCAGCTGCCTTCCTACATCCCCGGTCCACCTTCCAAACCCTCGTTCTGGCTCCACCGCCCCGTTTAGGGCTTCTCAGCACAGAGAAAACCTGCGGGAGTTGATGTTCATCTTGGTGACCCCGATGAGCTTGAGTGGTGCAGAAAGACTGAAGGAGGAGGCGAGGGGAGCGTCGCAGAAGAGGTCGGACAGCTCGTCCCGCTCCTCGAGCTCGTAGGTGGCGTCGTTGAGCATCCGCCGGTGGAGGTCGCACGTCTGCTCTATCTTCAGCTTGTGGATGTCACTGCGCAGGCGCATGAGCTGCCGCGCCAGCTGCTGGTCCTGAAGCCGCATCTCCATCTGCCAAGGAAGAGCGGGGAGGGGAGGCGTCAGCGCCGAGCTGGAGCGGGAGCCGGGGTGCTGCACAGTTCCTTACCGGCACAGACTCCGCTTAACAGACCTAACGAACGGCTAGCATCATCATTTGGGGTCCCTTCCCTGGTAGCTCAGACGGTAAACAATGTGCCCGCAATGCGGGAGACCTTGGTTCGATCCCTGCGTTGGGAAGATCCCCTGGAGGAGGAAATGGCAACCCACTCCAGTACTCTTGCCTGGAGAATCCGCATGGACAGAGGAGCCTGGCGGGCTAGGCTACAGCCCATGGGGTCGCAAAGAATCCGACACGACTAAGCGACTAAGCACAGCACAGAGAGAGTAGCCTGTTCTTAGGTCAGGGAGGTGAAAAATCATAGAGTGAAGTGACGAATGAGGACATGCTTGCCGCACAGCCTTTTGCGCTAAGCTAGATGCAGTGTCCAAATCCTTCTGGAAGGCGTGTGTGTCAGTCCTGGCTTGGAAGCACTTCCAGCTTAGTCTCATTGTTTACAAATGGAGTAAGGGTATAAAGAAATGCATGAGAATGATAAATACCAAGTTCAGGAACATGGTTACTCTGGGCAGGAAGGCGAGACTGCGCCTGGGGAAGGGATTCCGGGCTTCAACTCTGTTGATGTTGTTTTATATTATATGCTGGGTGGTGGGTATGCTGTCACCTTATTCTTTAAACATTTAAGAGTATTTGCAATGCTTCTTATTTCAAAAGAGCCAAACTTAAATACATGCTGATATTTACTGGGTGTTTTCCTGTGAGCCAGGCACTGTTCTAAGCTTTCTGAGCAGGTATTAGTCAGCCCAGGCTGCCATGCAAAATACCATAAACTGAGTGGCTTAAACAACAGACATTTATTTCTCACGGTTCTGCAGGCTGGGAAGTCCAAGTTCAAGGACTTGGCGTGCTAATTCAGTTCCCAGAGAGGACACTCTTCCTGGCTGACAGGTTCTTCCACCTTCTGTGTCCTCACGTGATGCAGAGAGCATGCTCTGGTCTCTTTTCCTCTATGAGGACAATAATCCCACCAAAAGGCTCAGCTCTCATGACCACAACATCTAATTATCTCGGAAGGCCCTGCCTTCCAACACTGTCACACTGGGGCCCAGGGCTTCAACATATGAATCAGGGAGGGGGGGTGGACACGAACTGGGTATGTTGATATGCGACACTGAATCTTCACTACAACTCTGGAAGTGATATCACCATCCTACTCAGGGTGCTAGTGGGAGAGAACCTGCCTGCCAGTGTAGGAGAAATAAGAGACTCGGGTTTGATCTCGAGAAGATCCTCTGGAGGAGGGCGTGGCAACCCACTCCAGTATTCTTGTTGGAGAAGCCCATGGACAGAACAGCTTAGTGGGCTACAGTCCATAGGGTCGCAAAGAGTTGGACATGCCTGAAGTGACTTAACATGCACGCATGCACTCACAATTTCTAAATGAAGAGGCAGAGGCTCAGCAAAGCCAGTCCTCATGACAAGTCACAAAGCTCACAACTGACCGAGCTGGGATGAAGTGCTCAGAAGTCAGACTCCAGAGCCCAAACCTCTGACCTCTAAGTTCTACCTCTTCAGGTAGAGCTGGAGTGTGGGGCATGAGACTCATTTTGTGCCCATGACCTAGGAGAAGGTTCATGATATATTTAGTGTTTTTGTTTTTTTTTCCTACTGAGGAAGAAATGGGATAATAACTCCTCTCCTGGCCACACATTTACAGTTTCCAAAATTCACTTACAGGTTAACTTTGTTGGACCCATACAGCCAGCCCCGTGGTATCAGTGTGGCAGTTTGGTTGAATCCAGAAGAGTTTTAATGAGCTATTCAGTGTCGCAGCTTGGCTCCCAGGGTCTCCTCAGGCTCCGGGTGGAGTGTTTTCCATTAATGACGCTTGGTCACTGAGGTCACCAGCTGCTCTTACTTGGCACGAGATCTGATTCCTTCTCACTGTTTACTCTGCTCCGCTTGCAAGTGGTTAATGTTTACGCACTTCTGTTTCTTCACGCTCAGCTGTGTTGTTCAGCCAGTGCTTGGAGCCAAACCGATTTAGAAAGACCAACTGTGAGATTCCAGAGGGACTTTCCTGCTGGTTATGCAAATAAACGTTAACATTCTCACTTTTCCCTCTTCAGGCTTAGAATCAAGTGCATTGCAGAAAACTTAATGACTCTACCAATAAGCATTTCATTGCTCTATTTTCTCTCTTTCATTGTTTGATGTACTTCTACAGATCTCTTTTATCCAGATTTTATAAATGAGTAAAATCAAGATAGGAAGTCTTGCTTGGGGATCAGCAAAGGAGTTAATGACCATCACCACCAAAGTATTTAACAGCAAGTTCATAGCATCCAGTTCATCTGTTTGCTTCTCAGTCCTTGGGCATCACAACCCAGATGCATTGCCAGACTATAGTAGAGCCAGATTAATGATGGCAGACTCACCAGAGGGTGACTGTTCATTCATTCACTTACCTGGAAGCTGGGCTAGGTGCTGCCTAAGCCCTTCTGAAGGAGCTGGGGGTCCAATTTGTCTGAAAGATAGTGCCAGCTCACATCACTGCTTTATTTAACATGGTCTTCTGGGAGTTTGGCTTGAACTACTTCTTTTTGGGGTTTCCTGTAATTTGAAGATCTATCTCTTTGAAAGCTAGGAAGCCTATGGCTCAGATGTGAACCCAGAAACTGGCCTCATTGGATCTTCAATCTGAAAATATCCTTTAAAGTTGGAGAATTTCAGTTTCTACCAGGTGTCTGCAAGACTGTGAGATGTGGTGGGCAGGGATGCCTGATGGGAGAAAGGGGCTATTTTTCTATGGCAAATAGATTTGGTCAAGAGTCTGAGAACAATTTAGGGTTGAAAAATCAGCTGAAAGAGTGGTGATAGTAGGGCACCTGACTAATTTCCTTGGACAAGGCCACCTTCGTGGAGCCACCTGCCACCCTCTTAGCTTGGAGGTGTTCACCTCTGCCTAGAAGGAAGGAAACCACTTCCGGTGGGGATGGCTCCTTGTTGGAGACCCAACACTGGAAGGGGCCGGGAATTCTGTTTCCTCCACGCCTTGGTCCTGAGGGCACATCCTAGGACTCGCCTGCAAGACATATTTTGTTATGACTCCTGAATAGAAATCCACTATTTCACTTGATAGTCAAAGAAATAGCGTTTGTTCCAGGGCTTCAAGGAAAGGCAGCAGTGCTGGCCCTTTTCCCACCTCCTCTGCAGACCACACAGGAGTTTTCCAAGGGGACTCCACACCTTAAATCCTAAACTGAGTCCTCAGTGAAGAGGTAACTTCACTGCAATCAAACCAAATCCATATAGAAACAAGTTTTTATGAGCCCCTGAAGAAACCTGAGTAAAATGTGCAGAGCTAAGAGACTCTTCCCCCACCGCTAGAATTTTTTCAATTGTGTTAAAATACACAGAGCATAAAAGCTTACCGTCTAAACCATTGTCAAGTGTGCAGTTCAGTGGCATTAAAAACTTTTACATTGCTGTACGCCCATCACCACCAACTCTCTTCAGAATTCTGTCCATCTTGCAAACTTGGAGCTCTCCATTAATTAATAACTCCCCCATTTGCCCTCCCTTAGCCCCTGGCAACTACCATTCTGTGAATCTGACTATCTGGTAACCTCGAGTAAGTGGAATCAGTACATTATTTACTGTTTTGTGACTGTCATATTTCATTCACTCGAGATTCATTCACGTTGTAGCAAGAGTCAGATTTCCTTTCTAAAGCTGATGTATATTCCACTGAGTGTATAGCTCACATATGCCTTATCCGCTCATCCATGGATGAATGGGTGTCTGGGCTGCTTCCAGTTCTTGGCTCTTGTGAATAACGCTGCTATGAACACAGGTGCAGCAGGCTCTGAGTCCCTGCTTTTGCTTCTTTTGGGTGTAAACTAAGAAGTGGAATTGCTGGATCATGTAGCCATCCTATGTTTAAGTTTTTGAGGAATCGCCATACTGTTCTCCGCACCGTTTTCCTGCAGTTCTTGTTTTTATTCCTGCCAGTCCAGAGGCAGGAGTAGTCAGTTCCTCTTTTAACTCTTCAGGAAATCACTAATGACCCATGAGACTCGCGGACAAAGAGACCTCACAGAAAACCACTTGCACGTGCAGATTCTTCTGTTTCCTGAGTTTCCTTGGCCGCCACCCTCCTTGATTCTCCCTTTCTACCCTCCCACCCTGGAGCCTTACCACTCATCACACCCCCTTCATCTCATCAAAGAAAACTGGAGAAATCTCCCTCCTCCTCTTGCAGATGTTGTGTTAAGTTGCTAAGTTGTATCTGACCCTTTTGTGACCCCCATGGACTGTAGCTCGCCAGGCTCCTCTGTCCCTTGGATTGTCCAGGCAAGAATACTGGAGTGGGTTGACATTTCCTTCTTCAGGGGATCTTCGCAACCCAGGGGTCACACTTGAGAGTCCTGCTTTGGCAAGTGGATTCTTCACACTTGAGCCACCTGGGAAGCCCTTCCTCTTGCAAAGCAGCTTAATTACCACCCTTAGTTAACTCTTCCCTCCCTTGGAGTTTCACCTTTCACCTTAAGAAACAACCAATCTCTCCACATAAGATCATCTGTACCATTTTTCTAAATTCCACAAAACATACGAATACCAAGGAGGAAGGGAGACCAGGATGAACTGGGAGACTAGGATCGACATCTATACACTACTGATACTGTGTATAAAGTAGATAATAAGGACCTACTGTATTTCACAGGGAACTCTACTCAACACTCTGTAATGACCTATATAGGAAAAAAATTTTTTTAAAGAGCGGATATATGTAAATATATAGCTGTCTGTATACCTGAAACTAGCACAACATTGTAAAGCAACTCTACTGCAATAGAAATTAATTTTAAAAATCCCCTTTCAATCAGTTTGACTTAAGATAGTCAGTGGTAGCTTCTGTTCCCTGAGACCAAGTTCCGTGACTGGTACAATAAGTTTTTCCTGCCCTCAAAAGAAAGAAAGAGAGAAAGAAACAGGCTCTCCTAAGAGCCATTCTTATCTGACGCAGAATCAAACGTGGGTTGCCTGCAGCCAAGCACTCAGAGGAGCACAGCTATTGCAACAGGGCCTGGGTCAGCGGCCACCCAGCCCCCCACCCCCCCA
>SJYW01041949.1:732851-765855 GCA_006410735.1 Raphicerus campestris | reverse complement strand
GGGAACACACCCTTTCACTATGCCCTAATTATAGGATTTCTGGAGTTACAGGCCACGCCTCTGAGAATCCTGTAAGTATATTTATCCCACAGAGGCCACAGGCCACCCTGGGAGGGGGGACTACAAATCACATGTCCCACAGCTGAGCCTTTGCCAGGGCAAGCATTAAGCCCACATGGATGGTGGAGTCACTGGGACCAGGTTTTAGGGCCAGCGTCTCTGTCTTTTTAATAAAGGCTCAAAACTGGAAGGCCCTGCCCAATCTTCATATTCCGTACCTAGAAGGACCTAGATGGTGGAATTCTTGCCTTTATTTGACTGGCATTGCTCAGCTTATGGAGAAGGCAATGGCACCCCACTCCAGTACTCTTGCCTGGAAAATCCCATGGACGGAGGACCCTGGTAGGCTGCAGTCCATGGGGTTGCAAAGAGTTGGACATGACTGAGCGACTTCTTTGACTTTTCTCTTTCATGCACTGGAGAAGGAAATGGCAACTGACTCCAGTGTTCTTGGCTGGAGAATCCCAGGGATAGCAGAGCCTGGTGGGCTGCCATCTCTGGTGTGGCACAGGGTCGGACACGACTGAAGCGACTTGGCAGCAGCAGCAGCAGCTCAGCTTATATGGCATACTACTTCTGATCTACTTGCTTCCTACAGTTCTTGGAAGGAGCATTATTCAGGTAGACAGGAAAAAAAAAAAAAATCCCAAGGTGATCAAGGACATTTTGTTCAATCCCTGTTTCTAAGGCTGGTGTCTAAGCTATTCTAGCCTCAGCTAAGCTCAGTCGTGTCTGACTTTTTGTCACCCCATGGACTATAGCTCACTAGGCTCCCCTGTCCATGGGATTCTTCAGGCAAGAATACTGGAGTGGGTTGCCATTTCCTCCTCCAGGGGATCTTCCCGACCCAGGGATCAAACCCAAGTCTTCTTCTGCAGTGGCAGGCGGATTCTTTACCACTGAGCCACCTGGGAAGCCCAGCCTAACAGCTACAATTAATCTTTGACTGATGCTGAAGAGAGACTGGGTATAAAGTCCAAGCCATTCTCTCAGACACATGCTCCCTTCTCTACAGGACTTAATGCTGGGAACTTGGGAACAGTTTTTGTAACCTGTCTCATGATTTGACTAAAGGTCCAGTACTGTTTTAATCAGTATTGTTCAGACACACGCTTAGAAGCCTGGATAAAACATGACTCATTATTTGATCTTGGCCTCTCAGAAAGAGCCAGAATCATGCTGTGAGGAAAGAAAGCAAGGCTTGTCACTGAAGTGTGCTGCTGGTCGGCAATCTCAGATGCTGGGAAAAATTTAAAAAATTTTTTCAGACACCCCTAGAAACCAAACTGTGTTTGTGAATTGATTTCCAGGAGATGCTATCAACTAGGGGAGAGGGTGGAACATGTTTCCCAGCCTCCACTTCCTCTGCAGGCCCCCGCCTTGGGGCTGGGGCAGGTACAGGCTGGATGCCGGGTCTCCTAATGTTGCTGGCCGGGGGTGAGGGGGCGGGCCAGGTACCACGGCCCCCATCCTGTGTCTGGAGGGCTTCCTCCAATGTGCTCTCCTGATCCCCCTGGAGCAATCGTCTGCTGGGAGGGGAAGTTGGAGCAGAGCCCCGGAGCTGGGACAGAGAGCAGGAGCTGCTTCAGGCCCCACCAGGGACTCTCCATCACCCGTGGTGAGTCATACTCTACGTACTCTATGATAAGGTCTTTGATTTTCAAACTTGGAAGGTCCCAGGCCAAATTACCATCTACATAGGTGAGGCTGACCTTTGAGAAGAATGTGGTGATGCATTCTGCAGGCCTCCTGGTCTGTACCCAGAGCCTCTGGCTTCTAGTCTGCTTTGAACTGAATCTTTGTGTCCACCCCTCTCCCAGATTCATATGTTGAAACCCTAATGCCGGTATTAGGAGGTGGGCCTTTGGGAGGTGGTGAGGTCATGACGGGTATGGACCCCTCATGAAGTCTTCTGTTGTTTCGTCACTCAGTCCTGTCTGACTCTTCATGACCCCATGGGCTGTAGCCTACCAGGCTCCTCTGTCCATGAGATTTTCTAGACAAGAAAACTGGAGTGGGTTGCCATTTCCTTCTCCAGGGGATCTGCCCGACCCAGGGATCAAACTCACGTCTTTCATTGGCAGGGGGATTCTTTGCCACTGAGCCATCAGGGAAGCCCCACGATGGGGCTGTTCTTACCAAAGAACAAAGATTTACTGTTCTTATCAAAGAGATCCTAGAGAGTTCCCTTGCTCCTTCCATCGCATGAGGACATAGCAAGAAGTCTTTAACTCAGAAAAGGACCCTCTCCTGACCATGCTGGGACCCTGATCCCAGACTTCTAACCTCTGAACTGTGATAACTGAATATCTGTGGCTTACCAATTCCACCTGCAGTGGCCGGAATGGACACATACAGTTCCTGTCCAGCCTGTAAGGAGATGAGGGGCTCTGGCAGGTGATGTGACCCCCTTTGTGGAAAGGGGATGCTCATCCCCTTCCCCTACCTCATAAGAGTGAATCCTGTGCGAGAGGGAGCCCTGGAAACCGTACGCCCAAGAAAGGAATTCTGTGCTCAAAAGTGAGAGGGGAGAGAGGGGCACTGCTGCCAGGGGCAGGTGAGCACACCCACACTCACCTCTCACCTGCACCAGCCCCCTCTCTGCCTCCCTCCCACTCTCTGCACTCAGCCCTTCAGTCAAGAGGCCAGCGGTCAGGTTTCTCCCCTTCTGCAAACCCTTCAAAGGTACAACCAGCTCTCTTGGCTCCCTTGCTCTCTCCTTGCTCGGGCCCCCATTCTCAGCCCCTGGGCCTTTGAAGCAGCCATGCTGGGTCTGTATCCCCTCTTTCAGAACCAACCCTTCCCATGCCAACATCCTCAGGCCCAGCTCAGCCCTTGTCCCCCAACCATGAAGGGTGAGAGAGACTCCCACGTTGGACTCCTCCTACCACAGCACCTACACATGGCACTGGCTCCCTCCCCATGCTTAACCACTCAGTCGTGTCCCACACGTGATCCCCTGGACTGTAGCCGCCAGGGTCCTCTGACCATGGAATTCTCCAGGCAAGAACAGTGGAGTAGGTAGTCATGCCCTCCTCCAGGGGATCCTCCCAACCCAGGGATCGAACCCTTGTCTCCTGCATTGCAGGCGGATTCTTTACTGCTGAGCCATCAGGGAAACATCTTCATCAATTCTTTCAGTTCAGTTCAGTCACTCAGTTGTGTCTGACTCTACAACCCCATGAATCGCAGCACGCCAGGCCTCCTTGTCCATCACCAACTCCCGGAGTTCACCCAAATTCATGTGCATAAAGTCGGTGATACCATCCAGCCATCTCATCTTCTGTCGTCCCCTTCCTCTCCTGCCCCCAATCCCTCCCAGCATCAGAGTCTTTTCCAGTGAGTCAACTCTTCGCATGAGGTGGCCAAAGTATTAGAGTTTCAGCCTCAACATCAGTCCTTCCAATGAACACCAGGATTGGTCTCCTTTAGGATGGACTGGTTGGATCTCCTTGCAGTCCAAGGGACTCTCAAGAGTTTTCTCCAACACCACAGTTCAAAAGCATCAGTTCTTTGGCACTCAGCTTTCTTCACAGTCCAACTCTCACATCCATACATGACCACAGGAAAAACAATAGCCTTGACTAGACGGACGTTTGTTGGCAAGGTAATATCTCTGCTTTTTAATATGCTATCTAGACTGGTCATAACTTTCCTTCCAAGGAATAAGCATCTTTTAATTTCCTAGCTGCAATCACCATCTGCAGTCATTTTGGAGACTCCCCAAAATAGTCTGACACTGTTTCCCCATCTATTTGCCATGAAGCAATGGGACTGGATGCCATGATCTTAGTTTTCTGAATGTTGAGTTTTAAGCCAACTTTTTTACTCTCCTCTTTCACTTTCATCAGGAGGCTTTTTAGTTCCTCTTCACTTTCTGCCATCAGGGTGGAGTCATCTGCATAGCTGAAGTTATTGATCAGTTCTTTAGTAACAACTAAAGGGCAGTGTCTGGCCAGGTTAACAGGACAGTCTTCCTCCTGCAGGAACAACAGGCAGAAAGCCCAGCTACATGGAGGAGCCTTGAGTAAAGATGGACTAGAGCTAGAAACCCTTGTGCATCATACCTCATCTCAGCCAGCACCCAGCCTGGATGGCTCTGAGCAACTAATTATTCTCACCATGCTCCGGGCATGGCTCCCCCCATCCCTGCTTTAGGGTTGTTACCAGACATTGCTTATAACAGGAGTCCCATTCTGAGATCAGAATTTTAAATGCAGGCTTTTTGACAACTCCTGGCCCCACTGACTTGAATATCTGATGTGAGCACTGGTACCCAGTACACAGGGAAGAGATCTGAGTCCAAAGCCTGGAGATGCGGGTCTTGGCTTAGTCACACCCTTGTGTAAGACCTTGGGGAAGTGACTTAAACTCTCTGACCCTCAGGCTCATCATCGTTCTGAGCCTCAGTCATCTCATAAAATGGGAAGAGCAAATACCTCCAATTCTTGTCACTTAGATACTGCATGTAAAAGTGCTTTGGGGACCATAAGATGCTTCCTAGGTGGGCAGGGTTAATGTGAGTATCGTCTTCATGCCTCTCACCTCCACCCCCATCAGAAGATGCTCAGTAAGCCTGAATTGTCATTCAGCCATTATCATTCAGTGGCAATGGATAACACTAGCCTCAGAGGGCAGTGTGTGGACACCCTAGTCACATGCTTGTCAAGCAGGCGGCACAGGCAACAGAAGGTTAACCTGGAGAAGCTGGGCCTGAGCTGTGGCCACAGAGGGACCAGCTGGGTCCGCGGCTACAGGACTCCTGACCCAGCAGGCCTTACAGTTATTAAAACCTGGCAGGTTTATTTTCCTTTTTCTAACAACCATAAACACCTTTTTGGCAGGAGGCTTTGTCTGTGGGGATGAAACACCTGCGTGAGGCTAAGAGAAAAATATCTGTTGATGCTCAGGGGTTCTTGCCACAAAGACAAGCACTTAGGAAGCTGGGATTTTTTTTGTTTTGTTTTGTTTTTTTGTTTTAGTTTTGGCTCTGCACACGCCAAGGAGACGATTTCTCTCTTTCTTTTCTCCTTCAGGCTGGCAAGGGACATGTTTTAGGATTGAAGACAGAAGGCAGAAGGGAGTATCTCTTTTTCTCTTGGGCTGTGAAACTCTAGGATCAGAGGTTCGCGATGTTCTGAATTCCAGGCTTATCTAGAGGGCTGAGTCCCACAGCTTCAGAGCCATGCCCTTTCTAGCTGACCCCTTCCTGAAGCATTGCTCANGCTGTAGCCTACCAGGCTCCTCTGTCCATGAGATTTTCTAGACAAGAAAACTGGAGTGGGTTGCCATTTCCTTCTCCAGGGGATCTGCCCGACCCAGGGATCAAACTCACGTCTTTCATTGGCAGGGGGATTCTTTGCCACTGAGCCATCAGGGAAGCCCCACGATGGGGCTGTTCTTACCAAAGAACAAAGATTTACTGTTCTTATCAAAGAGATCCTAGAGAGTTCCCTTGCTCCTTCCATCGCATGAGGACATAGCAAGAAGTCTTTAACTCAGAAAAGGACCCTCTCCTGACCATGCTGGGACCCTGATCCCAGACTTCTAACCTCTGAACTGTGATAACTGAATATCTGTGGCTTACCAATTCCACCTGCAGTGGCCGGAATGGACACATACAGTTCCTGTCCAGCCTGTAAGGAGATGAGGGGCTCTGGCAGGTGATGTGACCCCCTTTGTGGAAAGGGGATGCTCATCCCCTTCCCCTACCTCATAAGAGTGAATCCTGTGCGAGAGGGAGCCCTGGAAACCGTACGCCCAAGAAAGGAATTCTGTGCTCAAAAGTGAGAGGGGAGAGAGGGGCACTGCTGCCAGGGGCAGGTGAGCACACCCACACTCACCTCTCACCTGCACCAGCCCCCTCTCTGCCTCCCTCCCGCTCTCTGCACTCAGCCCTTCAGTCAAGAGGCCAGCGGTCAGGTTTCTCCCCTTCTGCAAACCCTTCAAAGGTACAACCAGCTCTCTTGGCTCCCTTGCTCTCTCCTTGCTCGGGCCCCCATTCTCAGCCCCTGGGCCTTTGAAGCAGCCATGCTGGGTCTGTATCCCCTCTTTCAGAACCAACCCTTCCCATGCCAACATCCTCAGGCCCAGCTCAGCCCTTGTCCCCCAACCATGAAGGGTGAGAGAGACTCCCACGTTGGACTCCTCCTACCACAGCACCTACACATGGCACTGGCTCCCTCCCCATGCTTAACCACTCAGTCGTGTCCCACACGTGATCCCCTGGACTGTAGCCGCCAGGGTCCTCTGACCATGGAATTCTCCAGGCAAGAACAGTGGAGTAGGTAGTCATGCCCTCCTCCAGGGGATCCTCCCAACCCAGGGATCGAACCCTTGTCTCCTGCATTGCAGGCAGATTCTTTACTGCTGAGCCATCAGGGAAACATCTTCATCAATTCTTTCAGTTCAGTTCAGTCACTCAGTTGTGTCTGACTCTACAACCCCATGAATCGCAGCACGCCAGGCCTCCTTGTCCATCACCAACTCCCGGAGTTCACCCAAATTCATGTGCATAAAGTCGGTGATACCATCCAGCCATCTCATCTTCTGTCGTCCCCTTCCTCTCCTGCCCCCAATCCCTCCCAGCATCAGAGTCTTTTCCAGTGAGTCAACTCTTCGCATGAGGTGGCCAAAGTATTAGAGTTTCAGCCTCAACATCAGTCCTTCCAATGAACACCAGGATTGGTCTCCTTTAGGATGGACTGGTTGGATCTCCTTGCAGTCCAAGGGACTCTCAAGAGTTTTCTCCAACACCACAGTTCAAAAGCATCAGTTCTTTGGCACTCAGCTTTCTTCACAGTCCAACTCTCACATCCATACATGACCACAGGAAAAACAATAGCCTTGACTAGACGGACGTTTGTTGGCAAGGTAATATCTCTGCTTTTTAATATGCTATCTAGACTGGTCATAACTTTCCTTCCAAGGAATAAGCATCTTTTAATTTCCTAGCTGCAATCACCATCTGCAGTCATTTTGGAGACTCCCCAAAATAGTCTGACACTGTTTCCCCATCTATTTGCCATGAAGCAATGGGACTGGATGCCATGATCTTAGTTTTCTGAATGTTGAGTTTTAAGCCAACTTTTTTACTCTCNTTGGAGACTCCCCAAAATAGTCTGACACTGTTTCCCCATCTATTTGCCATGAAGCAATGGGACTGGATGCCATGATCTTAGTTTTCTGAATGTTGAGTTTTAAGCCAACTTTTTTACTCTCCTCTTTCACTTTCATCAGGAGGCTTTTTAGTTCCTCTTCACTTTCTGCCCTCAGGGTGGAGTCATCTGCATAGCTGAAGTTATTGATCAGTTCTTTAGTAACAACTAAAGGGCAGTGTCTGGCCAGGTTAACGGGACAGTCTTCCTCCTGCAGGAACAACAGGCAGAAAGCCCAGCTACATGGAGGAGCCTTGAGTAAAGATGGACTAGAGCTAGAAACCCTTGTGCATCATACCTCATCTCAGCCAGCACCCAGCCTGGATGGCTCTGAGCAACTAATTATTCTCACCATGCTCCGGGCATGGCTCCCCCCATCCCTGCTTTAGGGTTGTTACCAGACATTGCTTATAACAGGAGTCCCATTCTGAGATCAGAATTTTAAATGCAGGCTTTTTGACAACTCCTGGCCCCACTGACTTGAATATCTGATGTGAGCACTGGTACCCAGTACACAGGGAAGAGATCTGAGTCCAAAGCCTGGAGATGCGGGTCTTGGCTTAGTCACACCCTTGTGTAAGACCTTGGGGAAGTGACTTAAACTCTCTGACCCTCAGGCTCATCATCGTTCTGAGCCTCAGTCATCTCATAAAATGGGAAGAGCAAATACCTCCAATTCTTGTCACTTAGATACTGCATGTAAAAGTGCTTTGGGGACCATAAGATGCTTCCTAGGTGGGCAGGGTTAATGTGAGTATCGTCTTCATGCCTCTCACCTCCACCCCCATCAGAAGATGCTCAGTAAGCCTGAATTGTCATTCAGCCATTATCATTCAGTGGCAATGGATAACACTAGCCTCAGAGGGCAGTGTGTGGACACCCTAGTCACATGCTTGTCAAGCAGGCGGCACAGGCAACAGAAGGTTAACCTGGAGAAGCTGGGCCTGAGCTGTGGCCACAGAGGGACCAGCTGGGTCCGCGGCTACAGGACTCCTGACCCAGCAGGCCTTACAGTTATTAAAACCTGGCAGGTTTATTTTCCTTTTTCTAACAACCATAAACACCTTTTTGGCAGGAGGCTTTGTCTGTGGGGATGAAACACCTGCGTGAGGCTAAGAGAAAAATATCTGTTGATGCTCAGGGGTTCTTGCCACAAAGACAAGCACTTAGGAAGCTGGGATTTTTTTTGTTTTGTTTTGTTTTTTTGTTTTAGTTTTGGCTCTGCACACGCCAAGGAGACGATTTCTCTCTTTCTTTTCTCCTTCAGGCTGGCAAGGGACATGTTTTAGGATTGAAGACAGAAGGCAGAAGGGAGTATCTCTTTTTCTCTTGGGCTGTGAAACTCTAGGATCAGAGGTTCGCGATGTTCTGAATTCCAGGCTTATCTAGAGGGCTGAGTCCCACAGCTTCAGAGCCATGCCCTTTCTAGCTGACCCCTTCCTGAAGCATTGCTCAGCCCCCCTCCATCACCAACGCCAGGCTCCTTGGCCACCTAGTGAGGCTACTCTGGAGGTGGGAAGCTGGGCTGTGACCTCTAGCAGCGGGAGCAACCCGGATCAAGCCGAGTCACAGAGGGTCATTTCACCCAGCTCCAAGTCTGTCTTCCCAGAAAGCAAACCTGGGGAGTCAGGGGGCCGAAGCTGCCAAGTACAGAGCTGGCAGCCTTGCCTGTCATGGCTGGGTGGCAACACCTCTCCTGGACACTCGGGGAACCAAAGGTCAGGTCTTACTGGCTGGAGAAATAGTACCAGCAGGGTTTTTAAGTATTCCCACCTTCCTTCTACCCACAATGAGTGACTCTGAAGGAAAACCCACTACTTGCAAGTCCCTGGGGCTGTGGAAAGTGCCTGAACTTGCCCTGCAGTCAAAGCTGAGAGGGAGGGCAGACCCTGACAGCGCTGCTAGGATCCTCTCTGCCTTGGAAATAAACCAACATTCAAGCAGTCACTCTACCTTTGAACTGGCCTCCTGGGAGGCAGGAGTGGACCACCCATCCTTACAGACACAACCTCACCTGCCTCTAGGAGGGTCAGCAATTGACAACAAGCACCTCACTCATTCCCTGGCTCAGGAAGATCCCCTGGAGGAGGAAATGGCAACCCACTCCAGTATTATTGCCTGGAGAATCCCATGGACAGAGGAACTTGGCAGGCTATAGTCCACGGGGTCCCAAAGAGTCAGACACGCTTGAGCACGCACACACTTCACTCGCTGCATCAACTGTCCCAGGATAAGACAGAGACCTGTTCAGGGTACAAACCCACGACCGAGCCCAAACTCCCAAGCAACTGAGTTTGGCATCGTGTAGGGCAAACAGCCACACAGCTGACTGAATTGCAGATTTTTAATTGGTTTCCTTGGCCACATCAAGAGAAAAGACCTCTTTGCAAGTGAGCCTGACAAATTGCCAGAGACAGTCCACCCAGGTATAGAGAAAACTTGACTCTGGGCTTAAAATAAAACAAAGGTTATTGAAACCAATTTTGAAATGACTATTTTTTTAATGGGTAATTTTTAATGACACCTTCAACAAGTTAACAGGTGACAAATTAGGAAAACAAGGACATGAAGTCGATGTTTGAGACTTAAAGCTAGAGAATAGGCATGTTGATCAAACGTTCGACTCTGATTTCAGGCCAAGCAAAGGATTTTATAGGTTGCCTTTGCTAGTGTTGAATCTTAGAAGCAGGCAGAGTTGCAGGCTTCAGTTGGCCTGCCCGCCCATCTGCATTAGGGCTGCTCTGCCCTCAGACTCACAGCCTTCTGAACAAACTCAGCTTGGAGACCACTCAGCATGGGATGCTGTGACTTTAACTCGGGAAACCCGAGCCTGAAGGGTAGATGCGGCAGGGACAGGGCTTAGGGCACAGGCCTGGGGGTTGTGGGACTTCCCTCTGAGGTCCTGTCTTGGTTCTCTGACCACAGTCCTGTCTGCTTTTCAGTCCTAGATTCTCAAAGTGTGGTCCGTGGACCAGCAGTACAGCACTATCTTGGAGCTTGTTGGAAATTCAGAATCATAGATTTCATTCCTGTAGGATCAGAATCTTCATTTTAACAAGATCAGAATCCTCCCATTAGAGTTGGAGAGTCTCTGCTTTGAGAGTTTCTCTACTGCCACCTGAAGAGGCCTGCCCGATGACAGGGCCCTGTGGGGGGACCCCCCTCACCCATGGCCTCTCTCCCCAAAGCTCTGCTGTCACTGGTAAAGGCTGAGTTCACCACTTGCTAGTCATATAATTCTGGGCAGGTCGTCTGACTCCTATGAGCCTCAGTTTACTCATCTGTATAATGGAGACAATAATACCAATTGCACAGGTCTATTCTAGGATTCAAAGAGACCACAGTGTAAGGGCTGGACTCTCACCAATTGTGTTTCTCCCTCTGCCCCACCCTACACATTCTTTGACTGCCTGCCGACATCTCTTGTGAATCGACATTTTTAGGAGCCACAGAACAAAATCAAGTGCCTTTGGAAGACACCACATAGTACAGGGGTTAAGAAGAGCCAAATGACGCAGTTCTGCACACCTTCTCGTGTGCTGAGCGCCACCACTGACGGGAGTCTGCCATGACCATGGGCAGAAAAAGAGTTGAGCTGCTGGTCCCAGCTCCCAACGCACACCCAGTGCTCACACTTACTCCACCTGGATGCCCTATCATCCAGTGTGTCAGTGGCTCAGTCGTGTCAGACTCTTTGCAACCCCATGGACTGTAGCCCACCAGGCTCTGTCCGTGGGATTCTCCAGGCAAGAATACTGGAGTGGGTTGCCATTCCCTTCTCCAGGGGATCTTTCTGACCCAGAGATCTAATCCAGGTCTCCTGAATTGCATGCAGGTGGATTTTTACATTCTGAGCCACCAGAGAAGCCTTGGTTTCTTGGCCATTTCTAGTCTCCGAGGCTCAGCCCAAAGCCTTCACCCCTGCCAGGCCTGATCAGCCATGTCACCCCAGGCATCTCCAATTCACCCCTCAGTGTGCACAGAGCACTGCTGGGCTGAGCGCAAGCCACACAGTCCCACTGCCCAGCACAGCGCCGTGGGGAGAGTGGCTGCCGAATAAAGGATCACAAGGGCAGATGGCAGGATGGCAGGGCTTCAGACAGGAAGAGGCACACAGTCCAGGAAGGAGTGCAAGAGACTCTTCTGCCAGACCCGACTTCACCTGGCTCTAGGAGGACCAGCAATTGACAACAAGCACCTCACTCGTTCCTTGAACCGCTCAGCTCTTGGACCATTCAGTGTGGAATGCTGTGGCTTCGGGGTGGCATCAGGAAGGCTGGGGACACCTTCAGAATATGGGCTCAGGCTCTCTATAAGTACTGTGGATGGGGGCTGATGGACACATGGACCACATGGACCTACATAATAATGAGGCCCACCCTTGTCTGAATAGGAAGATGTGAAATTAGCAGGGGAAGAGAGAGAGACAGAGAAAGGCTTGGACAGCCACTTACTTACCAGTTCCTTCCTGAGCCAGGCTATAGCTTCGTCGATGCTCTCAAAGCCCTCCAGCTTGCCAGTGGGCGGGGGCCCGTCATCCTGGTTCGTCCTCCCATTAGGTGGGGGATGCAGCCTGAGTGCCCTCGTTCGCAGGAGCGAGGGTTCCTCCTCCGCAGAGCCCCGTGGCTCGGCCGCCGGCCTTGGGAAAGGCCATGTCTGCTCCTCCAGCCTGGCCTGCCACTCCAGGTAGGAAGGCCTGCGGGTCTCCAGCCTCAGTTTCTCCGTGAGGGCCTTCAGGCTCCGGAGGTGGTCATCTGGAGGTGGGGTGGTTCCTGCCGGCCCTTCTTCCCCACCAGCCGCTTCTTCTACTTGGATCTGGGGCACAGACATTCTAGAACCTGCCTGGACAGCCAGACATGAGAGGTGGTGGAAGGTGCCGTGGGATTCTCGGTGGGCAGCAAGGTCGGGTCCTGCTCTGGAAGGGTCTCATCCAGTGGGGGCCGAGGCTCCCAAGGGCATCGCTAGGAAGGGCGCAGCTCCTGGAGTCCAGAGGGGGCAGAGGGGACCCGCACAGTGTCCACTGGAGCAGCTGCCGACGTTCAGGGCTTAAGAGGCTTCCTGGAGCGCTGTGGGCGCCATGCTTGGCAAGAGGCAGGAACAGACAAGCATTAGCAGGAATCTTTGGGGGTTGCTTTGCCAAGAAGATCTATCAGTGCTGGAGGGGCAGGCAGATCAGACTCCAGTGGGGATGCAGGATGGACCCGGTCCCCTTTGCAGGAAGGGCAGGTGGGAGGAAGCTGCTGGCTGGTGTGGGACCTGCAGGAAGGATTGGAATGACGTCAGTGCTGACCCCTCCCTTGGACGCAGCCTCAGGAGGGGACGCGGAGACTCAGAGAGGCTTAGTGCCTGAAGTTGATGCAGGAAAGATGGACTTTGTACAGTGTCTTACCATTTAGGAAATGGTTCCACCCCTATTATCTCATTTAATCCTCCCTGTAAGTCTATAATTACTTATTTTTGTCTCCATGTTATGCATGAGGAGTCAGAGTCTCCAGAGGTTACATGGCTCAGCCAAGAGCTCCCAGTGATTAGTAAGGACGCAGGCTCAGGTCTCTTTGAGCTAAGGCTGCCAGCAGGAGGGAAAGTGTAGTTCCCAGGCAGACTCAGGTGAGCCTTGGGTCCAGAGACCCCTGACTCCGCCCCACCCTGCCCACTACAGCCCCTTTCTAGGCTCCGGTTCCTCAAGGTGAGTCCTACTGCACACCCTCAGCTTCTTTCTCCAAGGACAACACCTTACCTCACCTCAGCAGAGAAGGGAGCGAAGAAACCTGCAGAGGAAGAGCAGGCTGCACTCAGGTGGATTGTTAAATGGAGTGAGGCCATGACTCACCTTCTACAAAGATGGTGCTCACATTCACCTAATATGCCCACACAGCTGCACCTCCCGGGCTGGGGCTGCAGTTCTCTGATCTGACTTGGCCTTCCCACCCCCACAGAGGAGGTGAGAGCCAGGCCCTTGTCCCATCACAGGGAGGCAGGGAAG
This sequence comes from Raphicerus campestris, assembly GCA_006410735.1. NCBI lineage: Eukaryota > Metazoa > Chordata > Mammalia > Artiodactyla > Bovidae > Raphicerus > Raphicerus campestris. Next base: position 752,655 of record SJYW01041949.1, on the reverse strand, counting down.
TAACTGAGCCAGAATCAGGCCCTGGGCTCCCAGCCTCCGTGTCCCACAGGGTCTGCGCAGGTGGAGGTGGGCCATCAGAGTGGGAGAGCTTTCACTTGGGCAGAGAAGAAGAGTCCTTGGTTTTCAGGGTGAGTTTTGAAAATCTGTGTGAGGGCATGAGGTTGGGAAAAAGACTGAACTGGTATGGAACAACATCCAAGATAAAGCTTACGTGGGATGGGGGAAAAAAAAAGAAGGCAGCCCGGAGAGGACACTTGGTATTGAAAAGGTGGGGAATGAAGAGATTTATATTGACCTGGATGTGCCTAAGGAGAAAAACTGAAACCAAGAGTTGTGATTGTGTGTCTAGGGTGATGGGAACCAGGCACGGAGCGATGGTGTGAGGGCTGGGCCACTAGGGAGGCTGTGGGCTCATCTCCCTCCTGGGCTTGGAGTTATTGAAGAGCTGAGCCTGCTGTCTCTCTGGACGGTTCCTGCAAACCCTTCCTGAGATGGCATCTGACCAGAGAGATGTGCTGCACCTGGCTCCAGGAATGAAAAGAAATCTTCCCCCTGCTGATGGCAGAGAAACCCAGCTCTCAGCTCCAGTCACACAGACAAGAATTCCCTGAGGAACCTCCACAACATGAGTCCCAGGCCTGGCCCAGGGGTCCTGACTCGGTTAGTCTGTGGCCAGACTCAGGCATCAACATATTTTAAAGTTCCCCATGTGATCTGAGAGGACCTGGGCTGAGAACCACTAGGTCTTGGGACAGAGGCATGAGACTTGGAGTCAGATCGCTTAGCTGTAGGCGCTGCCAGGCTTGCTGAGCCTCAGGTTCCTCATCTGCAAAACGGAGAGTGACAAGACCAGCCCCCTAGGTTTGAGACACTGGCAGAACTAAGGCTTGTGTGGACTTTCTGTAGGCGTAGCACACCCTGAAACTGTGGGGTATTCTCACAGGGGCCTCTATGCAGCCTCACTGTCATCGAGGCTTCTCAAGAACCTCTCCAAATCTAAAGACCCATTAGCCTCCCCTCCCTGGAGAAGGCACTGGCACTCCACTCCAGTGCTCTTGCCTAGAAAATCCCATGGACAGAAGAGCTTGGTAGGCTGCAGTCCATGGGGTTGCTAAGAGTCGGACACGACTGAGCGACTTCACTTTCCTGCATTGGAGAAGGAAATGGCAACCTACTCCTGTGTTCTTGCCTGGAGAATCCCAGGGACGGGGGAGCCTGGTGGGCTGCCGTCTATGGGGTCGCACAGAGTCGGACACGACTGGAGTGACTTAGCAGCAGCAGCAGGGCCCCCTCCCTGGCACCATCCGCCTCTTTGCTGAGCTACTGGAGTCTGGCTGGAGTATGCCCAAGGTGGTTTTACCCTCCAGGGCATCCTCCACTGACAGAGGATTGCTGGCGATATCCAGCAAAGCCTTTTAAGGAGATGAGCCCTGAGATCTGTGAGCAGAAGCTACTGGGACGTCTGCCTGCCTCCCTTTCTGCCGGCTGCGCCCTCCCTACAGAAGGAGGACCTGTTAGGAGGTGTGCTCCTTCTGGGGGGAAACAGCTCTGACCACTGTCGTGTAGCTGCCTCCTGGGGGTGGGGAGCTTATTTTAATCAGCAGTTTCTGCATCAGTTCCAAGACGGTGTCAGGAGGACTTGGTGGTATTGGCAGGAGCGCCTGTGGGAGTCAGCCCGTGCTGATCCCTGATCGACTGAGCGTGAGCATGTAAGTCTCCCCTGGTGTGTCTGTCTTCTCCCTCAAACTTCATGGCTGCCCTGAGGAGCAGGTGAGAAAAGTGAAAGTGAAAGTTGCTCAGACGTGTCCGACTCTTTGCGATCCCAGGGACTATACAGTCCATGGAATTTTCCAGGGAAAATACTGGAGTGGGTAGCCTTTCCCTTCTCCAGAGGATCGTCCCAACTCAGGGATCGAACCCAGGTCTCCTGCACTGCAGGCAGATTCTTTACCAGCTGAGCCACAGGGGAAGTGAGGAGCAGGTGGCATCACCCTATTTCAAGAATGGGAAGATCGAGCTCGAAGGCTGAGGGACTCCCTCCTCCAGGGGGCATAGGCCTTGGCATCAGTCCCCCAGGGGCCCGGTTCTGTGATCTACGGCATGTGGCTTCAGACCACTCCGTGCTTCTGTGTCTTCTCCTGACAAATGGGGAGAATCAGGACTCCCTATGTAATTTGCTGGGCTTGGTGCAAAATGTAAAAGGGCACCTTGTTACAACGTACTACGATTTGGGGACTTCCCTGATGGTCCAGTGGTTAAGAATCCACCTTGCAATGCAGAGAATACAGGTTCAATCCCTGGTAGGGGAACTAAGATCCCACATGCCGCAGAGCAATTAAACCAGAGACTCTACTATTGAGCCCGCAAGCCACAGCTAGAGAGTCCACACGCCACAGGGAAAGNCAGCAGGGCCCCCTCCCTGGCACCATCCGCCTCTTTGCTGAGCTACCGGAGTCTGGCTGGAGTATGCCCAAGGTGGTTTTACCCTCCAGGGCATCCTCCACTGACAGAGGATTGCTGGCGATATCCAGCAAAGCCTTTTAAGGAGATGAGCCCTGAGATCTGTGAGCAGAAGCTACTGGGACGTCTGCCTGCCTCCCTTTCTGCCGGCTGCGCCCTCCCTACAGAAGGAGGACCTGTTAGGAGGTGTGCTCCTTCTGGGGGGAAACAGCTCTGACCACTGTCGTGTAGCTGCCTCCTGGGGGTGGGGAGCTTATTTTAATCAGCAGTTTCTGCATCAGTTCCAAGACGGTGTCAGGAGGACTTGGTGGTATTGGCAGGAGCGCCTGTGGGAGTCAGCCCGTGCTGATCCCTGATCGACTGAGCGTGAGCATGTAAGTCTCCCCTGGTGTGTCTGTCTTCTCCCTCAAACCTCATGGCTGCCCTGAGGAGCAGGTGAGAAAAGTGAAAGTGAAAGTTGCTCAGACGTGTCCGACTCTTTGCGATCCCAGGGACTATACAGTCCATGGAATTTTCCAGGGAAAATACTGGAGTGGGTAGCCTTTCCCTTCTCCAGAGGATCGTCCCAACTCAGGGATCGAACCCAGGTCTCCTGCACTGCAGGCAGATTCTTTACCAGCTGAGCCACAGGGGAAGTGAGGAGCAGGTGGCATCACCCTATTTCAAGAATGGGAAGATCGAGCTCGAAGGCTGAGGGACTCCCTCCTCCAGGGGGCATAGGCCTTGGCATCAGTCCCCCAGGGGCCCGGTTCTGTGATCTACGGCATGTGGCTTCAGACCACTCCGTGCTTCTGTGTCTTCTCCTGACAAATGGGGAGAATCAGGACTCCCTATGTAATTTGCTGGGCTTGGTGCAAAATGTAAAAGGGCACCTTGTTACAACGTACTACGATTTGGGGACTTCCCTGATGGTCCAGTGGTTAAGAATCCACCTTGCAATGCAGAGAATACAGGTTCAATCCCTGGTAGGGGAACTAAGATCCCACATGCCGCAGAGCAATTAAACCAGAGACTCTACTATTGAGCCCGCAAGCCACAGCTAGAGAGTCCACACGCCACAGGGAAAGATCCCACATGCTACAGCTAAGACCTGAGGGACAGCCTAAGAAAAAAGTACTAAGAGTTTCAAGACAGGGACAGCAGAGCGTGATCCCAAGGACAGGGCCCTGTGGGGCTGCCCAGTTCCCTTGCTCGTGAAGCTGGCCCCGAGGGTAATGCTATCAACTTTGTAGATCATTGTGAAAACTAGGCAAGGTGACAAATATCAAGCCCTTAACAGCGCCTGGTCTACAGTAAGCCCGAGACAAAGCGGCATTCGTTGGGGACTTGGCAAAGACAGAGAGTCCCAGCAGAGAAGCCAGAGAAGGCTACCAGATCCAGGACCCGGGACATCCAGATAAACAAGGCTGGACGGTAATCCCGCCAGGCCTGGGCACGCCCCGCCAGCCAGCCACTGAGCTGCGGGAGAACGTGAAGTTCCTGAAGCAGAAGGCAAGCCCTGGGGGCGATCAGCTCCTGTAGTAGTGACGTGTCAGCACCTGGGACCCACACCACACACAAGGACTGCTGTTCAAACATGCTCCTGGCTTGCTCTGGGCCCCTGGTGGCTGCCTCAAAGGATGCCGTGCCAGCCATGAGCTAATGCCCCGGCTGCCGGGGGAGTCAGGTGGGTGCAGCCCAGCCATGCGGCCAACATCTCATCCCAAGATGATCTAATCTATACCCCTGGACAACCTCCAAACCCGCTTCCTAGACGGGCTCTGAGAGCAGGAAGGATGCTGAAGACCCTTTCTCACTCGTCTCTCTCTCTCTCATGGGACATTTGCTCTCTCTCTCTCTCTCTTTTTTTTTTTTAAATACTTTTTATTTATTTGGCTGTGCTGGGTCTTAGTTGCAGCATGTGGGATCTAGTTCCCTGACCAGGGATTGAACCCAGGCCCCCTACATTGAGAGTGTGGAGTCCTAACCACTGGACCACCAGAGAAGTATCCCCCTCCCTCCCTATTGCCCTGTGTTTTCCTAAGAAAGTCTCAGTCACTCTCTGGAGCAGTCTGGATCCCCAGGCTCCAGTCTACTGCTTCTAGTCTGGGGTTCTCTGCTAGAAGGGACTCATTTCTTCTCCGTGATACACAAACCTTTCCAACACTGAATCCCGGGCCCTCTCATGGCCATTGTGACTTTGCACAAGCTGTTTCCCTCAGCCCGGAAGGCCTTTTGCTCCCTTCCACATCTCAGTTCTCAGGAATGTTCCCCCTTCAAGTTTTCCTCGACTTGCCCACGCTGCACATGCCCCCGCAATGCCATAAGACCGCATCGGGGAAACATGTCATCACAGCAACATTAGGTCACATCTCAGAGCAGCTCAAGCCAGGCATTGTTCTAAGAGCTTCACATGCACAAACACGTTCAGTCCTCACAATACCCTCACGAGGCATGCATTATCACCGTCTCCATGACCGAGACGAGGAGTCCAAAGCCCTGAGAGGTAGAGTAGCCAGCCCCAGGTCACAGAACCAACTGAAGAGGTGGGAACTGAACCCCTGTGGTCTGGCTCCAGGTTGGCTCAAAACAGTGGGCTCAGGGTCCCTCTTAGACCACAGCACTTCTACCAGGAACTTTCTCCACGGGCTCCTCCACTGGACTCTGAGCCTCATGAGGGCTGACTCTTGGAAATGAGGGGGACAAACACTTCATTTGGGGAGCCAAAGCATATAAGTGAGGGCTAAGCAGTGTCATAAAGTAAGATGAAGACCAAAAGACTCTCCCCCACATTTCTACGTGTCCTTAGATGGGGTGGTGCCACCTCCAGTTGAGGCTGGATGACTGCTGTCCACTCAAAGAAGCTTTTACTGAGTCCATCTGGAGGGACTTCCCCGGTGGTCCACTGGCTAGGACTTTGCCCTCCCAACACAGGGGGCCCAGGTTCAAACCCTGGGAGGAAGGAGATCCCACATGCCTCAACTAAGAGGGAGTGCAGCCAAATAAATAAATATTTAGGGAGAAAAAAAAAGACTCCACCTGCATCCATAGTTGACTGCTTGCTAATTTACAATCTACTATGGGTAATTCTTGATGAGGATGCGGTAAGGATTTTCCATATGGGTAAATTTACACTTCTGCTGCTCCTTCTAGTAGAGTGCCATCCATGGGTCCCTGTGCCTCAACTGACATGCTCCGGTTTTCACCAGGGTGATACCCACAGCACAGGCTCTTCTGCACACGCGTGTGAGGCTGGCCCTGGCCTCCAGCAGCAGAGCACTGGGTAACATGCAGGAACCGGAGTGGAGATGAACAGCCCCGTAAGGCATCCCATCCCGGCCAGATCTGCCTTGCTGAGGAAAGTCAGATCCTGTGAGGGCCTCAGCCACAGTGTAGCCAGTTCTTCACTGTGGAAATGTCCCTGCAGAAGACAGACCCAGCTGCAGGGCCCACTCCCGGGGCCAGACCTCTGGCTCTGGGTCTCCTGCTGTGCCTGCCACTGCCTCTGCTCATCCACCTTCTCCTCCTGAGTCAGGCTGGACCCGCCAGTCCCTAAAAGAGAGCCTCCCTGTGGCTGTGTTTTCTGTATCCTGAGGCTTAAAATACCTATCGGAGGGACTCAGGCCCAGGGCTGAGGGGCCACCTAAGCAGGAGGGGAGCGGCAGCACCCGTTCTAGCCTAAGCCAGGCCAGGCCCGCCGGCCACCTCCCAGCAGGGCCACAGAGCCCCACCTTCCACCCAAGGTATGCCCTGAGAGCAGGTCAGAGGCTGCCAGGTCTGAAGACAAAGGGACCCCTGCTTCCTGCTGCAGGTCTGTCCTCTGGGAGGGNACCCGTTCTGGCCTTAGCCAGGCCAAGCCCACCGGCCACCTCCCAGCAGGGCCACAGAGCCCCACCTTCCACCCAAGGTATGCCCTGAGAGCAGGTCAGAGGCTGCCAGGTCTGAAGACAAAGGGACCCCTGCTTCCTGCTGCAGGTCTGTCCTCTGGGAGGGGGCGATCCCTCTCCAGCGGGAGCTGGGAGACTTGGGTCTCGGCCCCTCTTTTGAAAATGAAGTGGCTGCAGTGTGTCCCACAGCCACCCGCAGGGCTGAAAGGACAGAGTCGGGGAAAAGCGTTCTGTGGTCTGCCCTTCACATGAACTTCCAAGGTGGCTGAGGCCACGACTCACACCTGAATCTTTTTCTTTCCTCTTCTAAAGCAGCGAATCTCTCTTTGTTCCAGGTGAGTGACAGGTCAGTAGGTGTGGGACACGGAAGTGGAGTTGTGATGAGGCTGGCTTTCCAATATGGGGTTTCGTCATAAAACCCTGATGCTTACTTTAAATGTAGAGCCCAGGGCTGGGCCTCAGGACTGACCCCCGGTGGCCAATGGAGGCTGGGAAACCCCATCTGTGCTCTGTAGACTCGTGGGAGCCCTAACAACCGGGGGTGAGAGGCTGGGGGACACAGCCCTATGCCCCTTGGAGCGACACACAGTCTCCAGGGCACTTCCAGGAGCTGCCAGAGAGCATGTTTTCTCGCCTCCTCTGAGGTTGCCATGGTGACCGAAGCAGGAGGGGACACTGCTGGTTTGGCCCTGCACAGATCATCTTTCCCAGCTCATCTTTATTCCTGGTCTTGGTCAAAGCTGGTGTTGGGAGCACCTGAGATGGGGAAGAAATGGTACAGAGACAGGACCCTGGGTACCAACTGTGGGTGCACGGTGGGGGCAAAATGAATTGGGACATTGTGTGTCTGTGTGTGTATGTATTTGTGTGTGCACATGCGTGTGTGTGTGGTGGGGTGGGCTTTATTGTGGTTGTGCTCTGGACGTGCACAGTGGGGGAGGCTGGTGAGGACAGTGGGGTGGTATCTGGGTTCCTCCCATCCACCCATGATGTGCTCCTCAGGGGCCGCAAGCTGCCACCAGGAGAACCCTCCACTCACCACTTCCAGAAAGCCACCCCTTTGCTGCCTAGATCGCTCCTCCTGCCCCAAACCACTGTGAGACTCCAGCCATTTCCTCTAAGACTCCGAGACTGTGCCCCAGCCCTCATGCCTTGCTCTGTCAGCTGACTTCTCCCTGATCTCACACCACCACTCAAATGCCACCTCCACAGATACCAGCTCTGACCAGCCCACTGGGATGTCCCTGCTTCCTTTTTCTTTGCAGCTCTTCCCACTCACATACCTAGGATATTACACAGTGATCACGTGTCACCCATGGGAATGTAAGCCCAAGTGTAGGGACTTTGTCTTGTTCACTACTGTGATCCTAGCACTCAGAACAGTGCCTAGCACATAGTAAGTGCTCAGTAAACTCGATGAACAAGTGAAGGAGTGATAGGATGAATGAAAGAAGGAAGACTTTCTGGACAGTCGGTTTTATCCTTTTGTCCATCACTGGCCTTTGAGGAACACCCTTCTCTTCACTGGGTCTAGAGCTCTGCTTTGAAGCTCATCTGAGGGCTAGTCTCCTCTCCATAGTCCTCTAGTAAACCCCACCTTCCAAGCCATCCTCTGAATGTTCCCAGCACTGTCACTCACGGCCAAGGACTGTGTGACCTTGAACGGTGAAAGGGTCTAGGCTCCCTGACCACCGTCTAGCTCCTTGATGGGAAGGACCTTCCTTTCTCTTTTGTGTTCTGAGTTCTACAAATAGTGGATGTTCATTAAATGCTGAGGATGGTGGTGCTGTGAACCAGTAAACAAATTCACACCTCCAGATGGTTTCCTGACCAGTAGAAGACCCCCTGCAAGCTCAAGGTCAGAATGTTTCTAGTGAGTCTGAGTGGGAAGGGGAGGGGTAGTTTAGGAAGCTAGTCTCAGCTTGATGTTTAAGCCTTTCCATGTAGCCTCATGTTTGAATTTGACAAGTCTCTGCTGCTGCTGCTGCTGCTGCTGCTGCTAGATCGCTTCAGTCATGTCCGACTCCATGCGACTTCATAGACGGCAGCCCACCAGGCTCCCCTGTCCCTGAGATTCTCCAGGCAAGAACACTGGAGTGGGTTGCCATTGCCTTTTCCGGACAAGTCTCTGAGCCTAGTTCAGACATCATCTCATTCTACTCTATAGTCTTCTAGCCCAGTGGACAGGTGGAAGGAGGCTGGGGGTGCTACATTCCTCACTCCCTCACTGCCTGCTCCAGGGGTCCCAGGACTGCTGCTGGGGGAGGGAAATGGGTCCCCCATTTTGGTCAGGCCCAGCCTGGGTGGGAAAGAGGCGTCCCTGACCTGAGAGTCAGCTCCCCCACCAACTTGAATGACTGTGGTGACTCACTTCCCCTTAGGGTTTCGCTTCTCCCCTCTGAAATGCATGGTTTGGGGGCAATGGCCTAGACCCTTATTCCCTGCCAATAAGTGCTGAGTCTAGACCACAGCACCCCATGGGGTTGTCACCTTGTCACGAAGTCACACTCACAGGGGGCAGGGACAGAGGAACCCACTTACCCGCACTCTCCCAGGCGTTTCTCCCAGTGAAGCTTGGTTTGCAAGTCCTGTGCTAATGGCTGCACCTCAGGTTATCACTCAGAGCTCCCTTGTCCACACCTGAAATCACAAGCACTGGGAAATCACACTGCAGTTTACAAACATTTCCCCATACTCACTCGATGACCTGGGGTGGAAAGACCTTCCTGAGAGTATAATAGAGAAGCCACAAACCAGAGATGTTGCAAGACTTGCCTGGGGTCACACAGCTCCATTCAGGGAGCTGGCTGGGCTTGAACCCACATCTTCTGACTCCAAGTGGAGCTTCCAATGTCTAAAATACGGAGAAAACTTGCTCTGTCTTGCTGGGACACTGTCGGCAGGCAAGGATCTATAAAAATACTTGTCAGGACTTCTGTGCTTTCAAAGAGCTTGGTCCACACTGAATAATTGATGGGCCTGTTCCCCGCCGCAGAGAGAGGCCACATAGGCCTCCCGCTGAGGCTGGGAATGGAGAGACCTTTCCTATCATTTTCCCCAGTGAAAGAGGTGGCCGAGAAAACCTACGAAAAAGACTTGTGTCTCACCCCGGGTAGGGGAGAGGTCCTGGCTCCCAGGAGCCACAGATGTAATTTACTGCCGGGCTGAAAGGAGAGGAGGGGCCACTGGGCCACACAGCATCCCCGCCACCGTGTCCCTTCCAAGGCTGCGAGGCCCTGGGAAAGGGCTGCTCGGCTCCAACAGGCGACAGGCGGGAGAAAGGTGCCTGAGAATCTGAGGGTCGCTCGGGGGGAGCGGGGGGATTAGCCATGGGAAACACAGAGTCTGAGGCGGAGGTTCTCCTCCGTGAGAACCCTGACGAGGCAGAGATGTGCAGGAGGGGTGAGGCAACCCTTCGTTGCCCGGCCGACCACTGCATGTGACTGCGGGGTTCTTCTGGCCAAAGGCCATGGCAGCAGGGATTAGGGGGCAGAAAGCAGACACAGAGTGGCCTTTAAAGCAATTTGCAGAGATCAAAGTAGAAGGCTGTTTGAGCAGACACTCTAATAACAGGGAACGTTTCACAGCTGAGGATGCAGGAGCTGGTGCATCCTCTCCCGTGGGGTGTATCCACCCCACACCCAAGGGTCCCCTAACTGGCATTTGTCTCATCTCCCAGACAAGTCAGAGTCAGGACTATCTGAGTCCACAGGATAACAGGCTTCAACTTCGAATAAGCGGAAGCAACCAGGTCAGGCTCAAATGGGAAACTATTGGGATGACTGGTTTTCTGTTTCACTCTACATCGAAAGTTCCAAAGCTTAATGGTTTGGCAAGGACTTCCTAAGAAGTTTCACTAGCTTCTGAATAGTCTATCTGGGCATGCTGACTTCTCAGGGGGGTGCAGGGCCCTCAGAGTTTCCCTGTGTTTGGGCAAAGCCTGCACTAAGGATGTGTGGGAGCTCTGTCTGCAGCTCCCCCAAAGCACAGCCCTGCACTCTCTGGGCAGAACAGAAAGTAGGAAGTGTGACCTTGCTCCCCTTTGGTGTCAGCGTGAGCTGAACACAGCCAGATGCTGAGCCGCCTGAATTCACACTTCATAAAGGGCAGGAATCAGGAGTTGGAGAAAGAAATGGAGAAAGAGATGGAACAGGTTAGGGATGAGGCAGGGCTGGTTGTTGGTGGATGTGGGTTGATGGCTAAGCCCTGACACTAATTCTCTGACCTTGGGATCATAATGGAATCAACTGCAAAGGCTTGCAAGGATCTGATGAGTATATGTGAATTCTTAATTATGCCTCTAGTAGGACAGTCCCCCCCTGCCCATGACAGTGCTTGGCTGGACTCTCCTTGGCTGCCAAATCACTGAAGTTAGCTCACTCGTTTCTGTGTGCCCCAGAATTTGCAGAATATCACTCTACTGTCAGCCCAGAACTCTGGGCTGCACAAATGGTCTGTTCTCTTCAGCAACTCTGATCAGACTCTGCACTCCTCGAGAACAGAGCTAGCATCTTATGCTTCCTTGGTGAGATGTCAATGATTGACCTTAAAATCCTTCACAGACATGAGATGTTCCATTTGGTATTGTGAGGCCAGCAGAAGCCAGCTGCATTCAACAAGGGACATCCCAACCCCAGCTGGAGCCTAGTGTAGGATTCCCTACTCCAGAAGGGGCTCTGGCAAATGCTTGAGTGTCTTTCTTACTGCTCAACACCAGACATTTGATAATTAACACAGTAAACATTAGAAATGCATTCTGTTTGGTGAAAACAGAGGTATTCAAGATATGCTGGCCAAATGAATTCTGACTCATGAAAGGGTAGGGAGAAAGAATTTGGCAAGACCTCAAGGGAGGTATGATCGGGCCTTCTAGAGAGATAGATGACTGTGAGTTGAACCAAGCTCACAGAACAGGCTGTCTGAGCTCTGCTGGACCCATTTGCAAATAAACAAGTGTTCAAAAAATGTCTAGATGGGTGGCAAGATTCAGTCTGAGGCTTATTTTCATTCAGCCTGATATTGAGGTTTGCTCTCAACTCTGTTTTCAGTGGCTGCCATCAAACAAGTAAACAAACAGGAACACCACAGAGCCTGGGGGTCTGGCCAAGCCCGCAGGTCAGTAAAGCGATGCCCCCAGGTTGAGACACATGTGAGTGCTCACGGGGGGGACAGTGCAGCTTTAACTTGATGACGGACAGGGATGATGAGGGCCTGAAGCAGCGGTCCGCTCAAGGATCCTGACCTAGAACCTGCCTGTGCACTCCTCACCAGGCACCACCCCGGCCAGCCTCCCGGGGCTGAATCGGCCAGCTCACACTCAGGCCCGGCTGGCTTCCTGGAATGAGGAAAGGCTGCTCAGCCTTCAGTGAGCCTGAGCGGTGGCTGCAGTGAAGGTCCCTGTCTGGGCCCATTATGTCCCTGGAAACCAGCTCTGGGTTGGGCCTTCCAGGTCCCCAGGGACAAGCCTGACGACAAAGCCTCTGGGACATAACCAGCTCCCACATCTGAATCAGGATACCTGAGGGAATCTCTGGCCGTCCTGGAGAGATGGCTTTGAAGAGGTGGGGCTCGGTCTGTGCCTGGGAGGAGATGAACCCCACCCCTCCCCAGGGCTGTGTGAATGAAGGCTGCTGCCCAGGGGCCAGGAGTAAGGTGGCCCATGATGGTGGGGAGTTCACTGTCCCCCTGCCCTCCTAGACGGTGTGCCCACAGGGAGACTAGCTCCTATGCTCTGTATTTCCTTCCTTAAGGAGATTTTCATGGGCTAGTGTTGTGGGTTGGGGGTGGGGGGGATGGCTGTTGGGTGGCGTCAAGAGGACAAAAGATTGGTATGGGGCAGTGCACATGGCTAACTTCTCTTGACAATTTCTCTGTTTTCCTCTTTTTTCCTGCCTCTCCAGAGAGAAGTATGGAGGGGAAGGGAGACGGGAGCAGGGGAGGGGGCAGCTGTCCTAACCATACAGAAGCTGACATTTGCAGTCTTCCTAACTCACGTTGGCAACTTGACCCCCCTGAGGCAGCTCAAACTCTACAGGCTGATGACAAAGTTCCTTCTAACCACCTTGCCCACCTCCAGATCCTTCCAGGTCCACTTGCCCACTGCCGTCTGTTTAGTCCATGCGCACCCCCTTGAGCTCTGCTTCAGAATTTGCCTTCCCTTTCTTTCTCCTCACCCCGGTCCAAATCTCAGAGTCCATGTGCATGCTAAGAGTCATCTTGATTAATCCTAGAAGATTTCCATTTCGTGAGTGAGAACTCCCTTCCCACCTAGTCAGGAAACTGAGATCAAACTGCTCCAGTTGTCATTCATCTCCCACCTTTGCAAACAGCTCTATGTCCTAGGCAAACAAAGAGAAACTGCTGGGGAAGGCACAGCTCCCAGAAGGTTCTGGGAATTCCAGACACTCCTGTGGGGCCAAGGGAATTTTCCATGAGCAAAATTTACCTAGAGAGTGCCACTTGCATGCGTGAGGAGACTGACAAGCAGTTTCTTCCCCGCTGGGCTGGGGCTCAGTGGATCTCTCTCAGCGAGAGAGAGATTTAGGCACTGCCTGAATTTACTTCCCTGCCATAGTCCCTCTTGGAAAAAGGCCAAGCTGGTAGATATGGAGGTGGGACTGTTAATTTAGTGGAATCCCATGCATGTGATTGGGAGGACAAGACAGCAAGTACACGAGAAGTTGAGGGTCTTTGAGTGGGCAAAGGGGAAAAGGGGGTGAGGGAGGACCCTTTCCTCTCTTGGCTTCAGGGGAGTGGGATCAAAGCCAGCCAGGTGGGATGCAGAGCCTGGCTTCTCTCCTGGCTCCACAGGGCCCTTGAGACGGCCAGGGACATTCCCAGGTCACAGGACAAGCCCTGCCACGCAGCCTGCTTTTCATCTGGTTTCTTCCCTCTCTGCTCAGATGTTCAAAGCCTTCCTTTGAGATCACTGTCTTAGGAGTCAGGCATGTGGGGCTGAATCTCTCTGCTCTTTCACCAGTCCCGTGCGCTGCAACAAGTTACTGACTCTCTTGGAGACCTGTTGGTAAAATGGGGGTATAATGTCTCCTCGAAGGGCGATCATGAGGATAAAATGGGCAGTGGGTGTGCAGGGTTCTCAAGCCATGCCCGACTGGCAGACACACTCAGGGAAGAAGAGCTGTCATCACTGTGCACTCTGAGTACAGCTCCTGGCTGCTTTGCCAAGCCCCTTAAAAACCCGCCGGCAGAAGCTCCCACCCCGCAGACGCGGCTAGGCAGAGGCACCCTAGCCATCTCTGCTCTCCCAGGACTTTGCCCAGCTCAGCATCCCGTCTGGAGGGCGGTGGCACTGTCTCTGGGGATCGGAAAGGAAGCTGCTTTAGAACCACGCCTCCCTCAGGCACTCTAGGGATTGCCTTGTTGGCGGGATCTAGCTCATTCCACCTGGGGTTCACTGAGAACTGCTGGGAGCTGGTGGAAACAATCCGGAGAGCATGGCTGTGGGTTCGAGACAGTGGTCTAACAACCTGGAATCAACTCACCTTCCAAATCTTCTCAGGAGAAACAAGGAATGAGAAACAGATACAGGTAATATGAGATTAAAAAAAAAAAAAAAAAGGAAGAACAGTCAACGTGACTTGGTGCACACAGACATCTGCCTCCTGGCCACAGGCTGTCCAGACCTGCCTGCCTTCTCTCAGTGACCGGGAGTCAGCCACAGCGCCGCTCGTTCCCCCAGGCCCTCCTGGCTGCGCAGATCCTGCTGGCCACAGTGACCTCAGCCCTCTCAGGCCCAAGTGCTCTTGGGTCACTTCTCCTGAGTTAGTGATTGCATCCTTGGGACATGAACACCCACGTCACTGAGCCTGAAGTAGACAGAAGGGACCAGGTGGGCTTGGAGGTGACCAGCGGTCAGGAGACCTGGAGAGAACCACTGGGTCTCCTCCCTTTCATATCTCAAACCTCAAATCTCCACCCAGATCTTATCCCCCTGGAAGAGGCCAGCTGGGATATGAGAGATGGAGGCCCCCCACCCGCCCCACTTCCGCTGAGGGCAGTAAGCTCCCAGGAGCGGGTGAGGCAGGACCTCATCTCCTGCGGGCGGGTGCGGGGTGTCCACTCCAGGGTGCCCTGAGGTGGGTGCTCCCGCAGTCGCCGCTGCTCCCCTCTACTGCCAGTTCTGGGGACCTGCGGTGCCCCAAGAGCCCCCTCCCCTGGCGGCGCCGAAGGCAACAGACAAACCATCTCTAGACCGGCCCCCAGACCTGGGATCCTCCCCATACAGCCGCGAACCCACCTTCCCGTGCGCTCCGAGGCCCCCTCCAGGGGTGTCATCAGGTCCCCGCCTTCTCCTTTCGAAGCGGGCTCCCGGCTCCTCCGCAGCCTCTGGCCCCGGCTTCGGGGCTGAGCCGGCTTTTGCCTCCCTTTCTCTCTTGCTACGGTGAATTCTCAGCACTATTCTTTTTTTTTTAAGGGACTTTTTTTTTTTTTTTTTTCGTTGCGTCAGGGCGGTTGCCTGGCGACAGCGGAGCTATTCCGCCGCAAGTCCTTTCAGCCGAGATCCCCCTCCAGCTTCTCATTCAAGCCTCCCCGCCCGGGGCTCCGGGGCCCCGGGGCGCGCCGGGTCCTAAAGCCCTTCTAGCTGCTCGTTCCTGGCCAGGACCTCAACCCGAGCAGCCGAGAGAAGAAGCAAACCGCACGCGATGGCCCAAACCCTAGACGAAACCAAACCCAAACAGACATTAAAAAAAAAAAAAAGAAAAAGAAAGAAAGAAACCAAGGCGGTTTTCCTCCAAGCATGGCAACGTGGCTTTGCCACCGTCAGCAGTTTGCCTGCGTGGAGGGGGCAGGAGAACCCCTTTTCCAGCGGTGTCGGCAAACAGGGAGCCCACAGTCCACCCGCCAGCGGCTTGAATTCCAAGCACCAGCAGCAAGGCCTGTATACTGAGTGCCCAGCACGTACCACACCATCACAGCCCCTCGGTGGGTCAGCTTACAGATGAGGAAACTGAGGCTCGGAGAGGCTAAGTAGAAGCAGACGTTCTTCCGGATCCGTCTCCCAGACCAGTCCGGGGATGGGCGGAGGGCGGGGGGCGCTGCCCTAGAGCTTGTGTTTCCCCCACTAACCACAGCTTGCCTCGAGGCACAGAATACTAGGTGCTGTGCCAACCACTGGAACCCCTGGAGATGGGTGCTCTTGCTCCACCAGAGCCTAGAGCTCCAGGCATCTAAGACACATACAGGACTGCAACCAGGGCTGCCCGACCCAGGCCTTTAGGATCAGTCCTGACTGCAGACAGGGTACTCCAGTCCCGATGAGGGGGCAGGATTCCTCCTCTCCCTGGGAGTTCCTGCCCCAGGGCTGACTACTGGAAGTTAGCCCTACTCTCAGGGGCAGCTTAGACACGGCCAGGTTCTTTTCCTAGACTCTTGACTCTTCTCTACCGTCTCCTTCAAACTTATCTCACCTCCCATGCTCAGGACGGTACTGGAGATGCAGGGCAAGCCTCGTGATTTCCAGGGTAGATGTACACTCTGAGGAGTGGGGCTGCAGAGTGGCTTGACCCAAGGTGATCCACCTTCTTTTCTGTGGGACTTAACTCCCAAGATGCTTGAGACCCTTGTGCTGTCCTCTGATACTCATGACCCTCACTGGGTGCAATTCCCCATCTGAGCCTTGTCCTACTTCCTTTCTTCCTCTAAGGATTTTGTCAGAGGAGACACCCCAATAACGAGAGCACGTCTTCATGCAAACAGGCTGACGGTGCTAAACCTGCAAGTGTTCTTACACAGGGGCTTTCTGGAGAGTCCCTGGCATTGACCCAAACTCTTGACTTTAGCTCTTAAATATGAAAAGTGAAGGTGAAAGTTGATCAGTTGGATCTGACTCCTTGTGACCCCATGGACTGTAGCCTGTCTTGCTCCTCTGTCCATGGAGTTCTCAGGCAAGAACACTGGAGTGGATAGCCATTCCCTCTTCCATGGGATCTTCCTGACCCAGAGATCAAACCTGTGTCTCCTATATTGCAGGCAAATTCTTTACCATCTGAGCCATCAGGGAAGCCCTCGTATGGATCCAGTCTTTCCATTTCTTTCCATCCCCTCTGCCACTACCCTGGCTCATGTCAGCTCAGCTAGCCATCCAAATAAAATTCTCAAAAAAAACCCTGATGACATAGGAAAATGCTAATGATCTCACTCTAAGCAAATAAGACTGGAGCATCAAATGTCGAAGTAAATAAGACAGTATGAAACCTTTAATTCTAATACTTAATATTTAATCATTTTATACAGGTAGAAAAGAGATCTGGAGGAGGTGTGCAAATTTCAGCTGTGATTTTTTTCTGGGGTGGTGGAATAACAGAGAATTTTAAATTTCTTCTACAGACTTCCATTAAATTTCTACGTTGAATTGTTTTTGTAATTTGCCATGCTGAAAAACACTGCTACAAGGAGAAGAGAGCTCTGAGCTTGGGGTATGAACCTGATGTCTCCTGCTCTGAATGCCTTTTATATGAAGAGCTGTGGGGCTGGGCGGGAGCTCAGAGCAACAGAGTTCCCTCGGGGCTCTTCCCCTTCAGTGGCTGGACCATGGGACAGTGGGCTGGTCCAGGAAGTGCCTGTCATTCAGAGGCTCTCTGCTGCCCTTATCTCTCAAAAGTGATTGACTCAAGCTGAAGCACAGAAAGGAGACGAGGACCAGCTTCCCATCCTGTAGGGAGCCCAGCAGGTCGACGAGCTGGGCGAGGGGGTGGGGGGTGACAGAGGCCATCTAAGCCCAGATGAGGAGGATGAGGGAGTTGGCTAGGAGAGGGGATGGGAAGCCTGACAAGACCAGAGAAGGAATCACATTTGCAAGAGTGTGTGCAGGCCAGAAGGGGCCTTACCGCCGCTGAGAGGAAGAGTGAACGAGCGCATGATGGGCCAAAGTGAGGTCTTTGAACATGACCCTGAAGGCAGGGGGTTAAGAAGGTCACTTGTCACAGCTTTTGTGTCTTAGAAAACCTGGCTGGGTGAGGGGACAAGACAGGAGGCAAAGAAACCAATACAGAGATTGTTTGCACCTTTCCAGTGGCGAGACGTGTTGAGAGTTCAGGCCCCCAGCAGGGAGAGGCTCACTGCGTTCCCAGGTGATGCTGGACCATGGGGAGAGCAGCGGTGGAGGAGAGGCCCAGCAGGGATCTGGAGGCAGGCAGGCTCAGGTTCAAGTCCTGGCTCTTCTGTGGCTGGTGTGTGCCTGTGTAGTCACTCAAGTTTTCTGACTTCAGCTACTTCATCTGTAAAATGGAAATAATTGTAATAATACTAGCCTATACATGGGCAAGAGGGCCTGCCTTGGCTATATGCTTTAGATAGCCCTCATCTGGTTCTCCTCCAGGGAAGAGGGCCATGAGGCCACATCCAACTCCATTCCTCCCCTCTCCTGTGCTCTAGGTATCCAGGACCCGGGAATTTCCTTCCCAGATGGCCTGTGTTCGAGCTTACGCAGGCCTCTTTCCTGGACTTAGAGTGGACTCTCAGGCTTGGGCTTTCCCTGCTTAAGCACAAGGGCCCTCAGGTTGAAAATGAAAGAAGGAAGGCCACAGGTGGGGCTGAAACCTCATCTCTCTGCCCCGGTGTTCTAGGTGTCCAAAGATGTGCAATTGAAACCTGCCTTTGAGGTTGTTATAAAGATATGTTTGTCCAGGCAAGAGGAAAGAACAAACATTATCTAACGATTTGTTAGCTTGGTTTACAACTCTCAAATATTTGGACACATGGCGTGTGAGCCTCCATTATGCCTTGGCTTTAGACCTCTCAAACACTGAGGGTGGGCCTGATGGTTTGTTTAAGAAGCCCAGGACACTACACGTATCTGTGAACTCTCGTCACCCGGTCACTCCCCTCTCCACCAAGGCATCTCCTGCAGAGTTTGCACTTTGATCTGATGAACACTTGTAAGAATCACCATCTGAAAGATGCTGCAGTGTATTTCCAAGTCAGGAGGAGAAGGGGGCAGCAGAGGATGAGATGGTTGGATGGCATCAGCAACTCAATAGACATGAAGTTGAGCAAATTCCAGGAGATGGTGAAGGACAGGGAAGCCTGGCATGCTGCAGTCCATGGGGTCACAAAGAATCGTATACTAATGAGCAACTGAACAATAACTAGCACATATTCAGCTGCAATGAGGTCTCCCTGAGCACTCCCAGCTCTGGAAGGAAAGCAGAAATGATGACACTTAATAACGGGCATGAAGCAGCCTGCTGCCAGGAAAGAGCCTTCTAGATCCTTCATCCGGAATATCATCTCACTGCCTTTGAACTCTGAAAAGAGCCCTGGATAGGAACCAGGAAATCCAGGCTCCAGTCCTATCTCTGTAACTAATTAGACTTTTGTCAAATTCCTGGAATGAAGGGTTCAAGCTCTGGCACGTTTGGACCCAAGCTTCCACCGTCTTCCCCACCCACCAAGTAGAATATATCATGCTAGGCAGAAGGCAGGACCAGAAACTGCAAAGTGCGAGGGTCTGACAGAATCTGCCAGTCTGGATCAACAAGAGGTCAAGGCCAACTAGATGGGTGAAAAAGATTCCTGTGGGTTTGCTGTGAGGCTGGGTGAGACACAGTCAAGGCTGCATTCCCTATATCCTGGGGAGAGCCTGATTGTACTCTGCCCTGCTTTAATCTGGGGTGGAGGTGAGGTGAGGTGCTCCTGACCTGAAGACAGGATGAGAACATCTAGGGCCTGCAGTAGAACTCTGCACCTTATGGGGAAGCTCCACCGGATTCTCAGTTGCTTCATGAACTCTTTATTCTTTTTATTTCCACCAGCCAGTCCCTGATGGCATAGAGGCTAAGGATGGGTATCTGGAAGAAAAGTCTTCGTGCATGGGGATAAAATTGAACTTGATCTTTCTTTCTTTTTTAATATAGTTCCCCATGCTGTATAATAAATCCCTGTTATTTATCTATTTTATTTTGTTTATTTATTTATTTTTTTTACCATGCCATGCAGCATGTGGGATCTTAGTTCCTCAACCAGGGATCAAACCTGTGTTCACTCCTGCATTGGATGCATGGAGTCTTAACCACTGGACTGCCATGTGTTGAGACCTGACAGAAGCCATGACAAGCTTCAAGGACTAAAGTAGCCAGAGCTACAATCACAGAAAAAGCTGGGTCACTGCCCAGAAGGAGCTGAGATCATCATCCCCCCAACCTTGAGACTCAGCTAGTCAGCATACTCCCCATAGCCTGGTTAGAGCTAGCCCAGATAACAAGAAAAGTCCCTTAAGCGAGCCTGCATGCACAAAAATTAGCCAATCAATAGATGCCAAGAACCCCTTGCAACCAATCCGCCCTTGCCAACTCCTTGTCTCTGTTCTAAGTCTATAAATACTGCTGTAATTCAGGGGTCGGGGCCCTCTTGCCTTACTCCACTGTGTTGGAAGTGGCAGAGTGCCCTAACTCAAGTTAGCAATAAATAAACTCCCTTCTTGCCTTTGCATTGCCGTGGTGGACCTGTTCTCTCAGTCT